>VXAA01003095.1:94700-155861 GCA_013399115.1 Anseranas semipalmata
TTTGTCTTTTTTTTTTTTCTTCCTTGTTCATCACCCTAGAAATGGTGACAGGGCAAAATAAGTTTTTTCTTCTGCTTCACTTTCTGCTATCTGATAAATACAGTATAACATGAATTTTGGCATAAGCCTGCAACACCCAGAGTTTTTTAGAGGTCTGCCTTCCAAACACCAGCCTGTCAGGAACTGCTTGTTATCAAATATTGGCCAAGATGAGGTGCATGCAGCATAGCTTCAGGTTATTATTTGTAGTGTATCTTAATCCTGTTACATGCTCACTTTCACCATTTTTAGATGTCTTATGGTGTCTTTTTTTTTTTTTTTTTTCTTGCATGCACACTGAGAGGTTAGGGCCTGATTACAAGTTGTGTTGAGCAGTTTCTGCAATGAATGCCTCGCTCCTGTTGACATTCAGTGAAACAAAGTATTTCTGGAATGAAAACATTGGGAGTTCTGATTTGTGTTGAGAACAGACTTGTATTAATTAGTAAATGTACTTTCTCACAGTCTCACTGTAAGAGTCTCACGAGAGTAGAGTAGAGTAGAGTAGAGTAGAGTAGAGTAGAGACGGAGAATCACCTCCCTCAACCTGCTGGTCACACTTCTTTTGATGCAGCCCAGGATATGGTTAGCTTTCTGGGCTGCAAGTGCACATTGCTGGCTCATGTTGAGCTTCTCATCAACCAACATCCCAAAGACCTTCTCCTCAGATCAGCTCTCAATCCATTCTCCAGTCAGCCTTTATTTGTGCGTGGGATTGCCCCAGCCCAGATGCAGGACCTTGCACTTGGCGTTGTTGAACTTCCTGAGGTTCACACAGGCCCACCTCTCAAGCCAGTCCAGATCCCTCTGGATGGCATCCCTTCCCTCCACTGTGTTGACTACACCACTCAGCTTGGTGTCATCAGCAAACTTGCTGAGGGTGCACTTTATCTGACTGTCCATGTCACCAACAAAGATGTTAAAGAGCACTGGTCCCAGTATGACCCCTCAGGAAAACCACTCTTCACTGATCTCCACATGGACATTGAGCCATTGACCGCAACTCATTGAGTGTGACCATCCAGCCAATTCCTTATCCACTGAGTGGTCCATCCGTCAAATCCATGTCTCTCCAATTTAGAGACAAGGATATCATGCAGGACAAATGCTTTGCTCAAGTCCAGGTAGATGACGTCAGTTGCTCTTCCCCTGTCCACCAGTGCTGTAACCCCATTGTAGAAGGCCACCAGATTTGTCAGGCACAATCTGCCCTTAGTGAAACCATGTTGGCTGTCACCAATCACCTCCTTATTTTCTATGTGCCTTAGGATAGTTTCCAGTAGGATCTGCTCCGTGATCTTGCTGGGCACAAAGGTGAGACTGACTGGCCTGTAGTTCTCCAAGTCTTCCTATTTTCCCTTTTTAAAAATGTGGGTTATGTTTCCCCTCTTCCAGTCAGTGGGAACTTCACCAGACTGTCATGACTTCTCAGATATGATGGACAGTGGCTTAGCAGCTTCATCTGCCAGTTCCCTCAGGACCCACGGATGCATTTCATCAGGTCCCATGGGCTTGGGCACCTTCAGGTTCCTTAGATGGTTTTGAACCCAATCTTCTCTGACAGTGGGTGGTTCTTCATTTATCTTGAATCAGGACCAAAAAAAAAAATCTTATAAAATGTTGGAGAATACTTGAGCATAGGCATTTCAATTTGAAAAAAAAAAATCAAAATAGAATTTTTATTTTTTTACATTAAGAGTTTAAATTTGTTACAATATCATTAGGAAAAGTTATATATACCTTAAAGACTTAAGGCAGACTGTAAAAAAAGATGAAAATTTAACATTCATTCTCTACCAATATTTTCAGTAAAGAGATTAATCAAAGCCAGTCTTTTTGTGAAAAACTTTGATTTTGATGGATTGGTATTTTGAGGGAGAAGAGAAATAATTTGAATGTTTCTTCTCCAGTTGTACTTTGTTCAGTCTTGCTAAAAACTTTTAGGGTAGCTTGAACTTTTAAGGGTAAAAGGTGTCACCTTTCACTTCCATTAAGGACAATGATTCAACAGTGCGTATAGTTATGTGCTTAAGCATTTCAAATAGTAGCAGTTCAGTAGTAGCCTGAATTCATGAATTTACATATTCACAGAATCACAGAATGGCTGAGTTTGGAAGGGACCTCTGGAGATCATCTGGTCCAACCCCCCTGCCAAGCAGGGTCACCTAGAGCACGTTGCACAGGATCGTATCTGGGTGGGTGTTGAATATCTCCAGAGAAGGAGACTCCACAGCCTCTCCGGGCAACCTGTTCCAGTGCTCTGTCACCCTCACAGTAAAGAAATGCTTTCTCATATTCAGCTGGAACTTCCTGTGTTTCAGTTTGTGCCTGTTGCCTCTTGTCCTGTCGCTGGGCACCACTGAAAAGAGCCCGGCCCCATCCTCTTGACACCCTCCCTTCAGATATCTGTACACATTGATAAGATCCCCTCTCAGCCTTCTCTTCTCCAAGCTAAACAGGCCCAGCTCTCTCAGCCTCTCCTCGTATGAGAGATGCTCCAGCCCTCTCATCATCTTCGTAGCCCTCGGCTGGACCCACTCCAGGAGCTCCATGTCCCTCTTGTCCTGGGGAGCCCAGAACTGGACACAAGACTCCAGGTATGGCCTCACCAGGGCTGAGTAGAGGGGGAGGATCACCTCCCTCGACCTGCTGGCAACACTCTTCCTAATGCACCCCAGGACACCATTGGCCTTCTTGGCCACAAGGGCACATTGCTGGCTCATGGATAACCTGCTGTCCTCCAGGACTCCCAGGTCCTTCTCTGCAGGGCTGCTTTCCAGCAGGTCAGCCCCCAACCTGTACTGGTGCATGGGGTCATTCCTCCCTAGGTGCAGGACCCTGCACCTGCCTTTGTTGAACTTCATGAGGTTCCTCATTCACAACTGGAACTGTAGAAATGGGAAGCATTCAGCATCTTGCAGAGCTAGGCCCCTGTTTACAGCACAGAATCCCAAACCAGCAAGTGGATCTTCTGAATTCCCTGGAAGTCAGTTACAAAGCTAACCACTTAGTATCTCTAAAAGTTTTCAAACACATGTGGTGTTCCAGCATCTCTCTTTGATGATTCAAACTGGGCTTCTTTTTATCTGCTTTGCTTTTTCCTTCAAAATCTCACAGCCTCTCAGCACAGCCAATAGAGTGAAGGTATCCTGGCTCTTGGTGAATTAATTTATATAGAGCTGATTTAAACTGAAATTAATGTCAAGCTATGAAATGCAGTAGCTGAAGACCCAATACATGTTTGCTTCCACAGTTTCTCTAAATGAAAATCTGGTTAATCTCTTAATCAGAATCTGGTTAATCTACAGCAGAAGAACTGTGCATAGCCTTGAATTGGGAATTCCTTGAATTAACCCAGCATGAATCTCAGACTGTGCTTGGAGATGTCCTTAGTTACGCTTAGTTGAATTTAAGTAGGATCAAAATCTAATACGCACTAGCTAGCTTTCACATTCAGGTCTCTTCTCTCGCTTTCCCTTCTCTTTTTCTAGCAAAGCAACTGTACAGTATTCTTCAAATTTTTTTTTTCTGCAACATGACTTCAAGCATTTGCTTAGTCTGAGCTGTGGCAAATGAAGCCATTCCAACTTGTTTCTTGGGGGTAGACATAAAACAGAAGCAAAAAAGAGTTACAGAAACTACTGAAAGATGGAAACTGTCTGCAGTTCATTGGATACTAGCAATTACACTCCAGGCAAGCCAAGGCTATAATGCTGGGAAGTGTGTGTTTTCTCATGAGAAGTCAGAGAAAGCATTGTTTTAGTCCCTAATCACTCGGGGCTAGTTTGGGGGTTGGTTTTGGTTGTTCTGCAAATATATTCAGTTACAGTGGCAGACAGAGTGCAGAAGGGTGCAGAGTTCAGCAGGTTTTTTTAGAGATTGGAGTCCGTTGTAGTACATTTGAGAAAGACTTAAAAAGGTGGAGGGTTTTAATGGGTTTGTAATTGGATAAAATTATTAGGTTAACTTACACATTGTTGAAGTCAATTCAAAATATTCTAATGGCATATTTTAAGTGCTGGGTTTACTTATGTTTCACTTCCTCAAATATTTTTTCTATGTGATATTAAGGCAGTTTTACAGGATATGCTATTTGTGATGATCCTTCATAGCAGAGAGAATAGCATATGATGTGCTGCCCCAATAGATTGAACAAAGAACATTTATCAGCAATTTTTAAGTGTTCTTTTTGAAGTTTGGCAGACAAAAGGTTTACTTGAGACCTTTGCCTTTTTAACTTGGAGCTGTAATGTACTGAGACTATAACTCAGTGTGGCAAATCAGAGTTGTTGAAACAATGGGTCTTGATCTGAGCATATAATATCTTCTCAATATTCTTTCTGACTATTTTAGTCAGGAGCATAATCACCTAAGATTACATGTTCCTTCTGTAGTCTGGCAAAAAAAAAAAAAATGTTTATACAAACTATGAATCATGTATAGCAAATAGCGTGGGTATCAAAAAACTTGGAAAGTGCTAAGGTTGGAGAGAGGGAGCTTCATGGATAAACAGGGAATCATGATGTTGGCAACAAAATCTGTGTTTTGCATCAGATTTTGCTCCTAATAAAACTGTTGAAGTAACTTTATCCTGGTATATATTAAATACGTTAGCTTGGCACAGAAGAAAGAGGCTAATCAGAAGATAACAAAAAAACAACAGATGCCTAAAGATGGAAGATTCCTTTTTCTTTCCTCTGCCGCTGTGGCTTTGTTTTGCCAGCAGGTTGAACTCAAGTTCAGGAGTGGGTTTCCTTTTTCAGCTGTTTCTTTGTACCTGCTGCAATGAGGAGATCCATAGGAAGGAGAAGAGTAGCATAGTGCCAACTTCAGTAACCCTGTCCAAATGGGACACCCAGCAGGTTCAAATGTTTTGAACCAGAGAAGAAAGACTGCAGCTCTTGCAGGCATGCAAACAAATCACCAAACAGTAGCAGGAACTGGAAAGATCTGGAGGGAGAGGGAGGAAACATGATTTGTTAAAATGTCTTGCTGTTGTTCTGGTTATGCCATACGACGACTCCTGAACTATAGGCAGGCTGTTAATGTTTCACTGCTGGTCTGGTTCTCCTTTATTAACCTCCTATTGCAGTCTGTTCAGGAAGACAGATAAGAAGAGAAAGGAGGAAAGACCAAGAGTTAAAAATTTTAAAGGAACTCTCCTTTCTTGGTGCTTGCTTTACTAGTCAGATCGTGAAGATAATGATTGCTATTTTATAATTTATTGCTTTTTCTTTGTATTCTGACTGATTTTCTTCATTTTGTCTTTTTTTTTTTTTTTTTTTTTTTTTTTTCCCTCTGTCTTTCTTGTGATTGATGCATGTTCTGTGCCCTGGAAGAATTTATAGAAGTTTTTTTTTTCCATCAAACAAGCTCCCCTAATGACCAAAGAGAGTAGATATGTTGTAACATAAAGCTCTGCAAGGACAAGTCAGCTGTGTTTGTTCAGACTCATATCTTGTGGACACAGTGAGTCTGTGTGGCTACCCTTACACAGGTCAGGCACTCTTGAGCTGATTCATCTCTGCCTGATTACACCATGGATACAATGTGGGGAAGCCAGTATCTATATCAAGATACATCAATTTCTATTTGTGTCAGTAAGCGAAACCTGTGGTGTAGCTGTATGCTTTTGTTGATGAATTATGGTTCTGGGGTAGCTCCTAGGGAAAGCAAAGACACAATCGGGCATTCCTTATGGAATGCCCCTTCAGGTCACAGCTGCTGAAGAGACAGGATTTAATGCAGAGATTTTTTATACTGTCTTCACAGAACCCAATGGTCTGCAGAGAGAACTGGAGCTGATTCTTTCCTTCTCTGAGCTCTTTGCATCATGATAGAAAGTTCTGACAGTCTAATTTGTATTCCTCATGGAGGTTTTGTATCTTTTTAAAGAGATCTGAGCAGCACAGGTAGAAAGATAAATGCTTAAATGTAAATATTCATTTTAATATTTTTCCCTTTAACCATATGTGCTGGCCAAGCCCTCTTCCCCTTCCTCTTTTTCTTCATGTTGAGTAACTGAAACTGAATTCCCAGATGACTTGATCTTTCTAGAAATTTCTAGTTTGATGACCTTTGCAAAAATAATTTATCAGTTTTCTGACAGCTGACCAATTTGCTGACAGGACTCCTATAAAGGTAGGTAACCATTCTAGGTAACATCCTTCTTTGACATGTCATATTCAGGCACACCTTTTCGGAGGAACGTGTCCTCATCAGCCTCAGTCAGTCATGGTCACTTTGTGGCCCACCTTTCTCTAGATCCTTTGCTGTAGCTCCTTACAAAGCTTTGATTGTGTCTCAACTCTGCCACCTCCATTCCTGTGAAAGTCTCCCTGCACCATGTCATATCTATCTGCACATTAGCATCTTCTGATTTAGCACTGCTGCACTCTGATCCCTGGCAGAATTCAAGAAAAGGTTTTCATGCATCACTATAGCAACATTCTACCAACACATCTCATTGATATAAAGCAAAGTTATTTTAGATTTACCTCATTGTAACTTGGCCCTACTTCCTTTTGCTTAGTTTTAAAAGTGCTCTGGTAATGGCTTCCCTCTCCAAACTTCTGAGGTATTTGTAGTACAAGCATTATCTGGAAGAAGAACAAAATCAAAGCTGTCACTGGTGCATAGTACCTTAATTATGTGCCTAGCGGTTAAATGTTTGACTAAGCCCAAGGAAAGTGCTAGTGAGCAATGCAAAATTCACTTGCCTACAGAAATATTATTGTTATAAGTAGGACAGATAATTAATTTAATAAGGAAACAAATAAAGATGGCGTATGCAATTTTATTTCTGATATTTTATAATTTCTGAAAGCTATATACTCTTAGTATTCTTCACAGATCAGCTGTTTGGCTGGTGCTTGGCTCTACCATGTTGTAGAAAAGGCCCAGTTTAATATAGTTCAGGCGTGGTGGAATTCATCTTATCCAGCTTTAGATGACTGTAATAAAAATGTCTACAACCTACCTGGTCACCACAGGCATCTCTTACAGCTGCTGAAGAAAAACACACGTATTTCTGCATATTCTGAGACACAGTTAATCTCATTCTAAAATAGATGCCTAAAATAATTCATGGCATTAAAAGACGTCTCTTTCCTGGTTTTGACCATAAAGATAGTTTAGGATTACTAGCCCAAAAATACATAACTGAAGTTAGGTAAGATGAATGCCTTATGCCTCCTGCTCTATTGTAACAGAGGTCTAAGGTAATAATAATAAATAATAATAAATTATTTTTATTCATTGGGTAACATTGAACCTTGAGATGGGTTGCATAATTTAGAAAAATATTCTTCTAAACACGAAAAGCACAAACTGAAGAAAGGAAGATTTAAAATATCTATATCCTTTTCTTAAATTTCTAAACCTGACACCTGGTATGGCACATTCTAAAAGGCAAGCAATAGATATTTCAGAGGCAGAAGTAGGCCTGTAGAAATGGAGGTCCTAGAAATGTTTTGTTTGTTTGTTTTCTCTAAGAAAAAAAATAGAAAAAAATACTGAAAGCAAGAAATAGTTGGAATTAAGACAGTATTCATGTTGCCTTTCTTATGCTTTCTGCTTCCTAAGTTTCATACTGTCATTAGGTTTTTAATTCAGTTTTTTTCAGCATTTTCCATAACATCGATGACAGGAATTAACTGGTTTTGTAGTTGGCTGCTGGAATTTCTCCACATGGCTGTTCCTTCTTACTGGCAGGGACATTTTCTCCTGTATAATAATTTTGATATGTTCAGTAATTATGTGCAACTATAGATTAGATTTAAGTTTGACCTATTTAAGACACTAAAGATGAAATGTAAGAGACCTGTGCGTAAGTACATTGTAGATTGTGTGCCTGTGCCTGCAAGACATTTGAACCATTAGTTCTCTGGGCAGTAGTAGGAGTGAAGTCAGATTTCCCATTGCTTTCTGTCTCCTGGTTGGAATACCTTCCATTGAAAATGATGCAAACCCTGGTAGAAGCTTTTCCATCAGCTGAGAGGTTTATGATGTCCGATACTTGCATTGCTAATAAGAAATGAGCTCATGCATCAGCATTTTTCTCAGTAGTGATACCTATAGGTACTGGTTCATTTCTTTTATATCTTAGAAATTTTTATCCCTCTGTCAAATTATGCTTAAATTGGTCAGAGTGTTCAGAGGTGGCACACACCGGCAGCTTTTCTCACAAAACATAATCTCTTGCATTTGTCCCAAGAAACTAATGGGAAGATACTTGCTGAGTTTAGTTAACACTATAGTTACTGGATTTATAATGGTGCTCGTTCCAGTTCTTGGTATGAGCATTTGTAGCCTTCCCTTTGTCTGTAACAGCTGAGATGAAAAGACCAAAAAGAATAAGGGGAAGGAGTGCAGCATGATACTTTGGTGACCATTTCCCTCCTTTCATTTACATAATACCATTGTTTTTATGTTAGAGAGATTACATATTTGGTTGTGACTTTTTTTTTTTTTTCTATAAGGGTCAATATAGAAATATATTCAATAAAGAAATATAGAGGCTTATCTTTGAAGTGTAGTGGAAGCAAATGAAGAGTTGCTTATTTGTTCAAAGGGAGAGATTGGAAGAAACTAGAAGGGGAAGACCAGCCTCTGGCTCTTCCTCCAGGAGTTAAGCCATGAGTGAACTGGAATATTTAGATATATTTCTCTGCTGTTCACAGGAAGTTATTTTATTCCCTGGCTTTTGCACAGAAGTGTTTAATTCTAAAGGGATTTATTTGCACACCTCAGACAGACATTACCTGAGCTAATCTTGTTCTGTAGCAGCACCTTGTGGGAAGGAGATCAGACTACAGCCTCTCACACCAGCCAGCATTCCCAGAAGACAGTTTGTAAGGTTAGAAGGACATCAGCATAGCTATAAGCTGTGGCATGCATCAGGTACACCTAATTTTATTGAAAACATTTCCTAGTAAGATGCAAAAGCCGTTCCTAAAATCATACAGTGCTGATGCATACATTCTAAACCAGGAAGATCAAAAATTGTTAGATTTAGTGAACAAAGTATTGAATTTTGAAAGCAGGCTGTATGGGTAAAGGCAGTCAGATGGTAGGTGTCACTTCCAGGCCCTCAGGATAATAAGGACCTTCCAGTGCTTCTGGCAGTCTTATTATATCACAGAATCACAGAATCACAGAACGTTAGGGATTGGAAGGGACCTTGGAAGATCATCTAGTCCAACCCCCTGCTGGAGCAGGAACACCTAGATCAGGTCACACAGGAACGCATCCAGGTGGGTTTTGAATGTGTCCAGAGGAGGAGACTCCACAACCTCTCTGGGCAGCCTGTTCCGGTGCTCCGTCACCCTCACCGTGAAGAAGTTTCTTCTCATATTTAAGTAGAACCTCCTATGTTCAAGCTTGCACCAATTGCCCCCATATCAAGGAAGTTCCACATGATGTCCTTTGTAGTGTGTCATTTGGAAATGCAAATATAGTTCTGCAGAAGCTTGTATCATCCACAGTTTTTGTAATTTCTGAAAAAGGTATTCCAAATACAATTTGATAAATTCTTGTTCTTTTTCCCTCAAAAAAAAAAAAAAAAAAGAAGAAGAAGAAAATTAGCATACCTTGGAATGAATGGGACTAGATTGTATGCATCTAAGATAAAATGTATTCTACATGCACCAAATGTATCATGATTGAGTTATTTACTTATTATTTCTTTGTTTTAAACCCCAGCTATGCTGGAATTTTAATGTGCAGCTAAGATACATATCTTACCTGGGATGCAGGTTACATTAACCTCAAAAGACAAAGTACTATTTAATAAATAGGAAAATGAATAAATATGTCTTTTATTTTCCAGGAGGCAATAAGCTGAGGAATCAACATTTTCGTCTAAACTGGGCATGGATCTCCTTAGAAAAGAAGTATTATTTGGTAAATGAAGATTCCAAATATCTTGATGTTGTTCTTAAACGGAGAGGTTACCTGGGAGAAACCTCTTTTATAAGTAAGTTCAACTTTTGTCTTATCAATTGCTTTTCAATTTAACAACCCAAGAACCAGTCCTTTCTTTGATTTGAAACATTAAAATTTCTGTTGGCTTCAATATCAGAAGATCATATAAGCAGAACTGGTAAATCAATACAAAACCGAAGTTCACCACAGCATGTTATTCTAATTAGTTCTCCAGAATGCTTCTTCTCTGGAAATAACTTTGCAGTTTGGGTTGCATTGTTTAAAATACTTTAATAATACAGATTATAAGTATTTAGTTGAATATAAATATAAAAATATAAAATTAAAGTCATAAAATATATAATGTTAAAATAAGAATAGTGAAAAAAGTTATTTTATTAATATATACATTTAGAAGTGTTTGGAAATATAAATGTTTTTATTATGCAATCATAGAAAATACTTCAGTTTATGCTTGTGGTAAACTATTTATTCACTAGCAGAACAAGTTTTAGACTTCAGGCAATGAAATGTTTGTCTGCAGACCCAATTTGGAGGATACCTGAGGTTCTGTTATTCAGGAGAACATCGTTAACACTTAAAAGAGTGAAACGTGTAGTATTTTGAAATGCTGGCTATGTTGCATATATCCCAAATTATCATGAAATTATATCAGAACAAAAAAGTGATTGCACTATATGAAAATCTAAGGGAGAGTTCCTCCAGCTGACTTACCTCCAGCCAGTGGAAAACAGCAGGCACTGAATTCAGTCAGCAGCCTGTGGAACACTTTCTTTTGTGGTTGAAATTACTGATGGGAGACTGGGGCTTTCTGGCAGTCAGAGCCCCGTGTGCTCATAGTTCAGGAGATGTCAGAAGAAGTGAGGAAGAAAGAGTATTTATCTCTTCTGTTATCAGATACTTTTACTGGAATAACAAACAACACATACCCAATTCAAGAAGGAGAAAATATGTTGGATATGTCAGTACATTAAAGCACCTGAGCAGACTCCAAAACAGGCAAATATGTAGAGGGAGAGAATTTCAATTAAAAAAAAAAAACTCTCTCTCTCTTTTTAGTGATGTTAGGTATGGGGTTTTATGATATTTTTATGATTAATTATTTAACAAATAATTAAGGGTTTAAATTTTACCAGAGTTTCTAAATAGTATGAAATTTCTAGGGGTGGCATTCACAAGGGAACACCAGAAAAACAAAAACATGTTTCATATAGGATATTAATTGGAAGAAAATGAAAATACTTACAATTAAAAATAGTTTGTGAAAAAACATGTAAGAAATACCTCCAAACTATTTTCCCTGTAATGAGAAAATATGCCTGTAGCAACCAGAAAGACAGCAATAAACGTACATCATTTTCCAGGCCATTGTGAGTTGGTCTGATTAGCAGCTACAAGCAATAGGCTCGTTTTCTTCTGCCAGTGTTGGCAGTCAATTCAGGCTGATACAGGAGGTGTTGAAAGCTGTTTGCAGTGTCTGGGGAGTGAAAAGGTGAAAAAAGATTGCATTATCACATTTGATATAGATTTCTTTCAGAGAAAGTAAAAGAATAAGAGAGATGAATGAAACACAAAGTTAAGGATGTGTGGTTTAAATTAACTACTGTTACTGGTTAACAGATACTGGTTTGACCTCTGGCCTTTTAAATAAAGAGTTTCTACATAATTTTCTACCTATGGATTCAAATTCAGTTTCTGAACTGAGCTGACTCAAAATAGAGCAAAAGATCTGAGAAGCAAGTTTGAATAACTTGCCTCTGGTTGACTACCTTAATCCTGCAAAATGGAATTACAGAGCAGAAGGAACATAGAAGATAATAGTTAAGATGCTTACCAGCCTTTCTGGTCCATGGGCAGGGCCACAGGGGCTGAAGGGATATAGAGGTTATGTAAAATATCGGCTATGCCTTAGGAGGAGGCACAAGTAGACAAGGTAGAGAAAGGGGATGTTTGAACACATAATACAGTTGGAAGAAACAGACAGAGAGAGGAGAAGCTTTGAAGTTTTTCTGAGAACCTGATGAAGACCTTTAAGATTTCGGTGGTACTGTCGGGTTGGAACAGAGGCCAAATGCATGAGTTGAAGGTAGTTCTGAAGGACTCTCTAAGGTGAGGGCCTGTCAGACAGCCTTAAACTGGGAGGGAAACACCAGTGAAAAGTGATTTTAGAGCAGCCTGGATCCTGAGGCTGTAAGGTCTCCGCTGTCTCAGTAGGAGGAGCTGTACTGGATTTTATCCTGTGGCTTTGCAGTTTCAACTTGGCCTGGTTTGAAAAGTTTGAGTTTAATGATCATCATTATGCAAACACTGAAATAAAAGGATAATTATTAAAAAAAAAAAAAAGTACTTACTGTAGTGGGAATGACCACAATGGTTCAGATTTTACATCTTATATCACCCTTGCTCCCCATGTTTTACCTCTTTGTGTCTTTGTGTTTTCCTAGCTTTCCCCTTGAAGGCTGGACTTTCCAGGTGTGTTTTTATTATTTCTAAGATAAATAAATATTTTTGTGGCTTTCAGGCAACATGTTATTTATATAATATGGAACAGAAGATAACCAAAATGGTAAGGGGGAAAACAAAATCTGTTGGTCTTTTTGAGCATCTGTAGGTGAATTAGTGAGAAATGGAAACTTGATAGTCTGCTCAGAGAATTTAGGTTTTCTAGTAGTTTTTGATGTGGCTAATTCTGTCTTCATAATATTAATTGATGTGCTTCCATCCCTATGTGTGAGACCAATATAAAATTGATTGAGCAACAACAAGAATTGACTTGAGCAATTCTGTTACTCAAGTTGTGAAAATGTGTATTTTTCTTTTTTTTTTTTTAAGGATGATGTAATCAGAGAAAAATACAAGTGGTGTTTTTAATGACCTAAATCTCTGATTTTGGCAGGTATTAGCACAAGAGATGGTACTGCCAAGAAAGATAAAGACTTCAGAGGAAAAGCGCAGAAGCAGGTGCAGTTTAATCCCGGCCAAACCTTAGCTACATGGCGAGTGCGGATTTTGAGTGATGGTGAACATGAACAGTCTGAGTCCTTTCAAATTGTTCTTTCTGAGCCTGTCATGGCAGTTCTGGAATCTCCCTATGTATCCACAGTGGAGATTATTGATCCAGGAGATGGTAAGAACTGTTCCAGAACTGTATTGACAATATGTTCATATGCCAAAAGATAAACTGGAGGGGAAATGCTGTGAGTAGCAGTGGACTGCAAAGCTTAACTTGCCTCTAAATGTTTCTGAAGACAAATTTAGGCATTTGGTAGTGGTTTGTCCTCTATCACTTTAAGTGACTCATGAAGATGTAACCAAGGTAACATGGTTTGTTGAGATATCTGCATCTTTCCTATGATATATTATTCCTAGCTTTTGTTTTGTTTTGTTTTGGTTTGGTTTGTTTACTTTTTAGATATAAAAGGTTTTCTGTCCTGTTTTCAGGAGTTTCTTAAATCTTTAGTTGCTTCTCTTTTTATTACAATGAAAAGTCATACTATGAACACAGTTAATGTAGTGATAAATAACCACTTGTTTTGGAAGACACTCAGACATCTCATAACCCTTCTGGAAGAGTTTCATTAGCAAAATGCACAGACATTTGGCCAACTCAGATCTGATGTCCAAGTCAGAGAAAGACAGCAAGAGCTCAACCTTGCTTTATAAGCATCCTCAGTGCCAAATAATTTTCATAGTTATCTTGATGCAGTAAGTTAAAGAATGGCCCTACAGTACCACTGCCTGTGTGTGAGCTACAGTATTGATACTTCAGTAATTAACAGTTAATAATGAAATATGATGGAAACAATGAAAAGGTAGACCTTGTGGACAAATTCTCCAAACTGTGTCTTGTACCTTTAAGCCTAAATAAGTAAATTAGTCACATTAGAGACTACTTAGTAAGGATTTCTAATTTCATACAAAATGATCTGATTTTATTTTCCATTTCTGATATTTAAAAGACTAAGAAACTCTACTTCTCTTACACTCCAAGTTTTTCTTAAAATTTATCTTCATCGCTGATAAATTCAAGTTATTTGTTGCATTTTAGAATATGCTAAAATGCTTCTAGCTATTTCACAGGTGACTTTCTGAGGCCATAAATCTACATAAATAAATGTGTCTGTCCTTTGCAGAATCGACTGTCTTTATTCCTCAGTCCACATATACTATTGAAGAAGATGTTGGTGAGTTATTTATTCCAGTCAGAAGAAGTGGAGATGTGAGCCAGGAACTGATGGTTATCTGTTACACGCAACAAGGTAACAGAATCTACAATAGAAAGAAAAGTGAAAATGGAAAAGAGACAGAAAAGCAAAAAGAATTGGTCCAGCTATTGCATAATGAGATTATGTTAATGACATTTTCTTATTCAGTCTCAACTGGAAATGTATTCATCTTTTCAGTCTCTCTTAGAGTCTTATTCAATATAGCCAAAAAATGATCACGTTCCAAATTTCTGCCTGTTGTTAGGAGATTAAGGGGATCTATGTTCTTTACCTTTTTGCAAGATTTTTATATGTGATCCCTAATATTTGAAAGTGGTGAGAATTGAAGTCACTGCACTGGTTGTCCATGATAGCCCTTACTTGCTTGTATCTTGAAAAAATGGGTCTAAAACAATGTTGTTCTGTTGACGTCCTTCTCCTTCCTCTACCTACGAATCTCCTGTTAATTATACCAACACAGAGTATGGTGTTTCATTTGTTTTCATCAAATTGTATCTAGGTATAATTAATTTCTGGTACACAGACATCTTCTACTGAATATACTAAAGAAGTTAATTTCTAGCCCTCACAGGATCTCCTTTGTCAATCTTTGTCTCTTGTGATAAACTACAATATTCCTTCTGACTGAAAAACTGCAAATGAATTTGAGGGTCCATATGTCTACATTACATCATATAGTAGAAGTCGTGTGTCCAGGGATCTCAAAAACGTAGCCTACTTAGACATTTCTGCCCATTTTATCATCTAAAATTATACAGAATTAAAAAAATAATGAAAATAAAATTCAGCTTCCGTGAAGGTATCATAGTAGCCAGGGTTTGTGTAGTTACTGGTTTCCTTTTATACCACAGGAACAGCATCTGGCACTGCCCCAACCTCTGTACTTTCTTACTCCGACTACATATCCAGGCCTGAGGATCACAATAGTGTTCTACGTTTTGACAAAGACGAACGAGAGAAAATGTGTCGGGTAGTCATCATAGATGATTCCTTGTATGAAGAGGCTGAGACCTTTGATGTTTTGCTAAGCATGCCGATGGGTGGAAGAATTGGTACAGAATTTGCAAGCACTCGAGTTACCATTGTACCTGACAAGGATGATGGTAAGACATAATGTAATAAAGTGATATTTATTCCCAGTCCAGGACAGAAACTACAAGTAGATTCACATTCAAATCAGTATGTTGAAGTTGGATTTTTGCACTTTTTTTGTGGTGGTCAAAACATATGCTGCTTCCATCAAGAGATTTGAAAATAGGATTTGAGAGCTAGATTTTTTATTTAAGTGTTTAATATTGATATTTTATGGTTTCAGAAAATCACACAAGTAAATTGGGAGAGAGGAGATGTGCCTTTCCATTCTATCATAGTAACAGGTGTAAGCCAAAATATCACACTTCATGGACACCCTTATACATGTGATTCTGAGGTTGTGTCCACAAAGCCTTCAGGCCCATTGACTGTTATGTTCTAAAGGATCAGATTAGAAGTGAAGAACCAGAAGCCATATAGCAGCTGCTAAGAGGCAGGCTATATTCCTTCTGATTTGATGCTGCATTTATTTTCTGCCTAGAAATATCCATGTATGCTTCCTATGTCTTTAAAAAAAAAAACAAATACTCGAAAGACAGTAGTGTTGCTTTAAAAATCCCCTTGATAAGGAAGTGCTAACAGAATAATGTCCTTTGTTCAAGTGATCAATAGTCTTAATGTATTACTTTGAAACAGACATTTCTCGTGGTGAATTAAAGGTCTGTGACTACGGAAGAGTAGAATCAGCACACTGCTGATTCATCAACTGCTTTGGAAAGTATGCATAAATATTGTTACAGCCTTAAGCCTCTCCTTCAGTGTCTCCAAGATTGGTATGGCAGCTTTAGGAGTGGTAGCAAAAATGTTTCCCATGCCAATTGCCCTCAATTTATGCATGGAGGTTGGATGGTGACATCTCAACTGTAAATTCTGTGAAAGAAATACCAGGGATCTGTTTTAGTCCTCTCTTTGAGGCATAAATCATCTATTGTGAAATTGTCATATTTCCTGAAGACTGAAGTGAGGAATTATATAGTATAGTACTCTCTGGAAAGTGTGGTGCCAAGTGAGACTGTTATTATCAGCCCAGTGATTTCCCCCTAGTTATGGATATAAAAGGTAGTTCTTAAAGGCAGGAAGTTGACACCCATCTAATTGCGTCATACTCAGTCTACCTGAAATTTCTCACGTATAGTCCTCTGGTATATAACAGAGGTGACTTTGTTTTCTCTGTGGACCATTTGAGTAACCAGATAACATTAATGAATACAAGAGTTTGAAATAACACTTCATGTAAAGTAACAGATCACATATCAAATACAAACTGAAATAGAAATGTCGTGTTTATCTGACTTTGCTGTCCTAGCAAGTACAGTTTTTTTTTTTTCTGTAGGCTTTTACACAGCAATTTGATTTCTGAGTAATTTTAATGAATTCATTAAAATCACAGTTTGTAGATAGCAGAGCAAAAAATATTGGGAGAGTAGCTATAAAAAATATGTCCGTTAATAAGCTGATTATTCAGCCTTGAAGATATTCTGACTGCTTAAAATATATACAGAAAGTTTAAGGTGGGGAGGATGTTTCTCCAAGAGACAATGAAAAATAGAGAAGAGTTGAAATTAGAGCAAGTAAATTCAATGGGAACCTCAGTGCCTGGGAGAGAACTCTTTTCGATACTAATTTTAGAATTTAGGACAAGGTATTGTCACTCATAGAACAAGGTATTGTCTTTAGACACTTTAGAACAAGGTATTGTCACTCATAGGCTTATACAGTCATTTTAACAGTAACCTAGAGTGACTTTGAATAAGAGATAAAAAGAAATCTCCTTTATTTTAACATTTCTAATAGAAAACATGAGAAACAATTTGGTTTGTGTACCATATTCTAGTTTTAAGTCCCACATTTATGATTACAACTTGCCTCAGTGCTACAAAATTTTAAACAGAAATTATTTAATAAATATGAATAATCTTATGGAAGTCATTAAAAATGCTGGCATGGAGAAGTGCTTGGGACATGAAAGTAGAACATTCTCATTATGTAACCCTGAAAGATCTATATTTGTTGGCAAGAGTAAACAATGTTATGGATAACGGAAGGTAAAGGGGCTTTGGAGTGCAGTTTGGGATCATTTTTTGGTAACCATTCATGAGATTTATTGTGCTTAAATGTTGCATATGGCATATTTGAAATAGTGTGACAGAATACCTTTTTTTTGCTTTCTGTATCTATGCAAATACTCTCACAAAAAATCCAGTGTTCAAAAACTTACTGACAATTCATTTATCAGTAAAGTGTTTACCACAGCCTTGTTTTCACAAAAACATAACACATTGTATCAGAAATGTGTGTATGCATTTTGTTTCATCTGAGATCTGTTGTGCTGCGTTTTCTATACAAAGCAGAGTACAGACAATAGACTATATAAATTACTACATACTCTACAATTTATATACTCTATGGAGTATATATAATGACATAATATATATACTTACATATCTGCATATATATGTGTTTATTTCAAATTGGGCATATACACACGTTTGTGTAATGTATGAGCAATTTAACATTCCAGCAGTAACAAGTGAAATTCTGCGTGAATAAGCAAGGGATTTTAAGCAGCATTGGTTATTATTGCTTGCAGTGCATATAAGTAATTGTACTAAGTTAAAACAGTATGGAGAGTGAAATAAAAAGAATTTTCTTTAGCTTTTAATATTATCAATAAAATTTAATTTAGAAAAAGTGTAAGATAGAGGTGAATAAAAGCTATAGCACATATATAGCAGTCTATGAGCTATAGTAGTGTTATCATACTGAATTCTGTAGTCCACTTTAGTCTCTTTACCTCACATCTGCTGATAAATTATTGTTTGTTTGTTTAAATTCATTTTCTACTTAACAAAGTTTCTTTGAACAATTGTGACAGCATATTATTAAGACGTGATTTCTTCAAATACTGTGACTGGATTAACATTATGCATTGACTTCTTCAGGTCAAAGATACCAACAGCAAAGGTCAAAGTTTAATTATACTACATGAGGTCTTTCCTGTGAAAGTCAAGTCAGCATGAGGAACATTACCTTATCTGCTCTGGCATTCAATGCAGCTTAATTAGAAAACATTCACCTTCAGTACCTATCATCAAAATATTTTCTTCTTCTTTTATTTCTAGAGAAGCCCCCTAGCTACTAAAGTAGCTGACTTCCTATACCATCATGACAATAAAAAAATACTCAATTTTCTACTGAACCAGAGTATATTAAAGAAATTCCTGGCAACAGAATACTTTCATTAGAGATTATGTAAGTGTGCTGTGCTACCAAAGCAAAATCTGAAAAACAAACAAACAAACAAACAAAAAAAAACTAGTAAGTAGAGCATGCATAAGTATATTTACATATTGAGAAAGGTGATTTTGAAATTGATTCTGCTGTTGAGACATTTCTTACTTTGAAAAAGACTTTTCCAGATAAGTCCTAAAGTTGGAGACAGAAAGAAAAAGAATGTTAAAAGATTAAATTAATGGAATACACAAAAAAGTAAGTTGTGCATGGAAATCTTAGACTCGAAGTCACATGTGTTCCTACAGTTTAAGCACTAAAAAATAAAAACATAGATCTGTTGGAGTCAGAGATTATAGTTACTAACCATGAAGCACTGGAAGAAAAAAAATTGAGGGAAAAGACCTATGTAAACCAGCTACTTCTGGGTTGGTAGTAATCTCATTTGATGTTAGCCATCTATACATTTAGACATCTCATTCAAGCAGGTTATGTCAGGATCCTTCTATAGTTAATAAAAAGAGAGCTGTACTCCCAAGAACAATCCCATCCTAGGTATGTGTTGCATCTGAATACATGAATTTCTGACTGTAGATATAAACTTACCCTTAGAAATTTAATTTCCCATTCATCCCAATGTAGTAAACACTGATGGGCATGAAGGAAGGAGTTTTTTCTATTTTTGTCTTAAAACAGCTTCTAGTGTGAAATACCATTAAACAACAGAGATACACAGCTATTCCTGACTCATAGAATAATTCTGATTTAAAAAAAAAAAAAAAACAGAATGTAATTACCTATTGAAAAAATCTCTTAAATACAGAGATAGAAATCTAACAATGTCATGGAAAATGTAGAATCATTTACAGTCTAATAAAGGACTCATCATTAGGCTGAAGCAGGTAGAAAACAAAAAAATAAAGTTTCCAGATATTTTTAAATCTGAGTGGCAAAATAGTGTCTGTAAGCCAGTTTTCTATGTATGGTTTATAATAATATATTCAGTCTATTTAATGGATTCCTAAGGCAATTCCTAAATGATTCCATAAGGTATCCATTATATGTAACTCTCCAAAAGAAAATTGATCATCAGTTCATTAATATAACTTTAATTTTTAGGATATACTATGTTTAACATGATGAATACAAAGATATGAGTTAGTGGTTTAAGGAGAAAATCTAACAAAATGAATGCTGAAGAGTGTTTCAGGAGGTATTTAGATGCTCAAGATAAAATCCAAAAACAAAACAAAAGACCATTTTCCATACAAATGTGGACTTGTATTACTAAATCTAGCAGAACTGATGGGCTGAACAACTTGTCTTCATGCCTTTCATGTGTATGGGGTATGCACAGAAGAATTCGAGGACAGTTGATTGGCTCAGAACATACCTATCCCACATGGAGAGCACAGAGTTTAGAATAAAGCTCATTTGGAGAAGGCCATTTGCATAGTAGATCAGTATTATTTATCCAATGAAAGGAAGATAAGGATGCTGTGCACTTTCATTCCCCTTGGAGAGAGGAGTCCTAGAGTTTAGTCTCAGATCCAGAAAACTCGGCCCCCAGTCTTCCACGGTAAAACCCTAATTCCCTGGCACTTAGCAACTCAGCAAGATCAGCCTGGAAGCACCCTCTGTTTTTCCAGCTGAAGCTGTGATTCTGATGTGATTTCACATGTATAGACAAAAAATATCAAACTCTTTTGTTAGTATTCAACTTGGAATGAGGAGCCTGTGATTTGGTTCCAACACTAAGAGCGTTGCTATATAGCGTGCAACGAATCTGATACAAAATGCCATAGCCCCTGCAGCAAGGCTTGTCGTCAAAAGCTCTGCTCTCTCCTTGTCAAATGTTTTGATTGCCAGGCTGCTGATTTGGATTTTTTCATATTTACTCTTCTTCTTTTTTTTTTCTTTTTTTTTTTTTTTGTCACTGTGTGCAAATTTTAAACTTCTGGTTTGTAATCACATTTTGAAAACAGAAGAGAAGAGGTGCAATGAATGCAGAGCTGGAAGTTTGCAGCTAAGAGGAGAATGCTTACAATTATTTTGTTTGCTTCAAGTTTTTTGTCAGTGGCTGTCTTCCCAAGTGATTTTAATTCCATGCTACTGTATTTAGTGTTGCCATGACAGCACACAGTCTTACTGCTGGGCTGAGAAACAGTCTTCTTGCCTTAGTGGAATTGTTGAAGCCTCATGCTGTTCGCAGCAGGAAGTACATTAAATACATTTGTTCCACTTCATTCACATTAGATGGGCAAGCAGCCATTCATATTTCTTCTTCTTGACATTTCTACATCAAGGAAGGCAAAGGACTCAGGTTTATGTCAGAGATTTGCTTGGCATTTTCTTTATACCTGCTCAGCTGAACTGATCATTCGTATCATCCATGTGATAGATGATGGCACTAGGTGGGAACATTTTATAGCTGAGTAAACTGGAAGATGGTATGACCTGATCATGACAATGCAGAAGGCTAATGTTAGAGGTCAAACAGAACAGATGAATTCTTTAGTCTTCTGGAGATTTCTTTCTTGCTGTCGCTCCCCCTAAAGATAAATGAACTTTCGAAATCCGTACACCACGTTGTGGAAATTGGTAGCCACTAGCACTTGTCCAACTTGCCAGACAGTAAAGTCCACATTAATATTTACTATCAATAGCGTGAAAAGAGACAGAAAGTCAGCAGTGCAATGCTACATTATAAATCTCTATTTTGTACTAAGTACCCAAGTCGTCAAACAGTGTAAACTAATTTTCAGCGTGTGCACTGACCCAAATTTCCAGCTGATGATAATTAAATATTCTATTAACACCTTTTTTCAGAGGGACATCCATATCTCACAAGGCTATCTAGAATCTCCTTACTTCCACTAGCCTCCAAGGCAAGCATTCATATGTATCTTTTTCTTATTGACGATAGGCGTGCCATAACCTTAAATTAAATGAGTGGCTGGTTGATCTTGACAGTAAATATCTGCCAATCTATTTGTCCTATTTTAGTTACAACCCAATCCCTACTGGCGGAGCATGCTTAATGTTATTTTATGGACTGGAGTCATGATCCTTCACCTTTTTCCAGAGATGACTAAAATTACAAATTAGTTTTTCTTTGTGCTCTGTACAGACATTTTTGACTACTTTCTCCCTTTTTGTATTTTTACAGCGTCCCTGGGTCTGATGCTTCTGGCATTTCTGTGCAGCTTTTAATTTCTTTTGTCTTTCCATTAGGTAAAATCTTTATGTGACCCCTCCTCTTTCCCCAGTCTGTGGCAAATGGCCAAACTGGCAACTAATCAGGGGGTAAAAGTGGAAGACAGCCAATTTATGACAAGTTATACTCCCAGTTTTCTCTACTTATAGTGTTTTATTATCACTAGTTCAGCAGAGTAAAAAATGTTCAATTTATAATGACAGACTTAAAAATTTTAGTAAGTCTCTGTTTGTTGTCTATCAGAGAAATAAATTAATTTCATATCTTACAGTAGGACATTTTAAAGAGGGAACCAGGCACATTTGCAGTGCTTTTCTAGCATCATCTATTGCTGACAGTTTATTATATGTGTGTGTATGCAGGTACACACTCACAAATTATACATATATGAACTACAGATGTTGAATTAATCTCATCTTCACTTAGCTGCTTAACAACTAGTTACATAGTTTAACCTAAGATCTAGGTTCCTTTGATAGATAAGGAGGATAAAGCATGACCTCCAGACAGTACTTTGTCACATTTATTTCAGATGGCCCCTTTAGGACAGAGGACTCAGCTGCTAGGGCGGCATATCTTTAAGCCTTCACTACTGCAGGTAGCTTTTATATGCATTATTACAGTTTTATGTGAATTACAGTATTTTTTTCTAGGAGAGTATTGAAATAGAGGACATCTTTTAAATTTTGTAGTCAAAGCAGAAAGTAAGAAATTACAAGAACTGTAGAAAATTGATACTTTCTGTTAAATCTAGAATAAGTTAAAAATGAGCTGATGTTCTTACACATGCTGATGTTGTTTTCCAGAGAGGCTAATGGATTGTTGTGTTATAACAGTTCACTCAGGAGTACTTTGAAAATCTCTCTTTCTCCTGTCTTTCTGTAGCATGTTTTATTTTTATGGCTTTGGTCTTCATACTACAGATCTTTTTTTTTTATTATAGACTGTTTGAAAATGTAATGAATGCCTAGAAAATCATTCTAAATTAAGCATTTGTTCTTGGTTGCTTGCAATTGTAGGGAGTGAATTTAGTGTCCTAGTGACTACTTAATGTGTTTAAGATTTGGGTAATCAAGTTGTGTAGGATATCTTGATGCGTTCAGTTTTCCTAATGTTTCTTCAGATCATCTTGCTTCCTCCAAGGCTACTTACATTGAGGCTTTGCCATTTTGCTCATTGGTCTTTAAAGACCCAAAGGATGCTGAGTAACAAAGTAACCAGTGTACACCATTGATTCTCCTTTTGAGTGTGTAAATTCTCAAAGGGTTAACTCAAGTTATCTCACATTACTGTCCATCAGGCCACTCTTTTCTCCTCTCTCCCACCTGAATGCAGTCAGAAGTCCAAAGGAGAGAATTTAAGAACTTTTAACATACAGCAGAATATATTTTCTGTCATTACACCTCTGCTTTTGTGGTCTGTTAAGTCTGGCGGTTGTCTTATTTTCATTTCTGTTCTATCTCCTCTGCCGAGTCCCATCCTCAGTGTTAGCTCCCATAAGGGGAGTGTGGAAGGTCTCTTTCATATTTTTCTTCCCAGACCTCATTGGCCCAACAGTGTTTTCATTGTATTTGGACAGAAAAGTTTGGAAGAAATTGTTTCTGCCAGTTAAGCGAGCTCAACATAACCAGCACTGTGACTGAATAATAAAGGTGCAAAAATCTAAAGACCAAATTGGGACAGTATTAGACTCTCTTGTAATATGGTGAAGATGTCTCCAATTCAGAAAAGTCTGTGTATGGGCAGAAGAACAGATTTAATAACTATTCACAAGAATGGAAATGATTATAACTTTGTTTTAAAAATGTGGTACAAGCTGTGCCAGAAATGACATACAAATAACAACAGCCACCTGGAAAACAATGTATTTTGCATTTCTTGGTTATGCTATTCCTCTTCTGTGCACCATTTGTAATAATAGTAGTTATAATAATAATACCTCCCTTCTTCATTTCTTCTTCAATGAAACCAAACACATTTGCTATTTCAATAAGATTCAGATTTGTAATTCATTTTGTTAAAAATTAGTCTCAGAAAATGCACAATTTGGCTTTCTTTTAGTGTTTAGAATATTAATATATTATTTTTCTCAAAGAAATAAAGACCTCACCCATTTTCAGCATGCTGTTACTTTTTAAAGTCCAAGATTCTGTCTTTGCTATTGAATGGCCACCATTTCCTTGCCATCCTCTTAACTACTTTCATTACTAAACAACAAAATGCAGGTTTATCATTCAAAAGCCAGACTAGTACTACTTGCTAACCAGTGGAAATCTCAGCCAGGGAGAAAACATAATTGTCATTGCTATGACTTTGAACTTTAAAATCATAATCATGATTTAGATGGATGATGTTAAAGAAAGCATCCATAGAATGAGCTATTGCAATTTTGTGGTTAGGTTTCTTGATGTGAGTATAGGTGTGGGAACATCCCTTGGAAGAACAGAATTCAAAATATTCTTCTTGTAAGACCTCTGTTTTTGCAAATATACTTGTTACACTCAGACCCTTTCTACAGATTGCTTTTTCTGCAAGACCCAGCAGTAAACTAATTACTCAGTTAAAATGTGAAAAAGATATTTAGAAATGGCTACATACTGTATCTGCATGTAACCTGATTTCTAAAGTGCTGCTTGGCTTTTCCTTCCCTTTCTGTTTGTAGGAGTCCTCATTTGTTTTCTCATGTAAGAATCACAGGCTGTGAGCTCCTTCATGCTTGGCCTACCTGTGAAGTACCTTCTGTGTGGTATATTTAAATACTACTGTCAAGCCTTCCCATTTATCTGCCTGTCTCTGTTGCATCAGTTTGTTAGTGATACCATTACATGGGCCTCTTATACAAAAATAATCTCATTCTTTTTAAAAATAGAACATGTAGAAGAATCTGAATTGGTTTCACGCTCTGTGGGAGGTCTAGTCAGTAGAAAAACTGTTTGTAAAAGTCAGGTGGTTGCTGCAGTCAATACCATCACATTTGGGTGTGCCCCCAAATTCCTGATATCAAGGTCTGTAGGTGATGGATGCAAAGATCATAACAATACTACTACTACTATTAAATTTTTCACATATATATGAATTTGGTATTTTGGAAAGGTAACAATGTTTCTCAGCAAACCAACCAAGGTAAATGAATTGCTTCTAAGAGAAGGTCACCTGCAATAGCGAACCTTACACATTAGCCTTTCTCCGGAAATGCCAGTTATAGCTGAGAGGCAACTTAAGACTGTCCATTACCATCTTGTACACAATAGTTAAATAATTATCAAAAATTCCATCTTCAGCTTAAAGGCTCACATCTTGAAAGAGTTGAACCATGGTATGGCTTAACAGTCTCAGATGTCTTTATTGTCCCTGATTCAGGCATACTCTAGCTCATCTAGTTATTACAGAACCATTATGAATTGCAACCTGACATTAAGGAAAATCAGAATTAGCTCAATTCTTCAGGCTGCAAAGTATGCTGCAGGATGTCCTTGCAGCAGGCGTGGGACTGCCAAGAAAAGTAAAGAGTGGGTGACCAGAGATGGGTATTGCTGTAGCCACCTTTCTGCAGCCCTCAGCCTTGCAGCTGGAGCTGTAGTCTACTTCCTCTGCTGTGCTTCTGTGCTCACACTTGATTTTAGCTCATTCATGTGGCAGTGGGGTTAGATGTGGATTCCAGGCCAGCTAAGGCAGTAAGGCAGTCTTGTGATGGTAGTCTGTGTAGAGAAACTGAAACCTGGACGCACTTTAACATAAAGAGCAAGTTAAAATGTAAAGGTCTACAATGAAGTAGCATACATCATAAATTAATTAAAAGTGAATCATATATAATGTTGCTCATAGTAGCTATTGATCTTGATTTATACTTTGCTGAAATTACTGGATTAAATTACATAAAATGAGAGAAATTAAGGAATGAACAGTTCTGTCAGTGTATGACATCACCTTTGTGGATTAAAAAATTCCATGTGTTTTTCTTGGAAAATAAAACTGGATTTGGTAAAGGTTGCCTTCATTAAAGTTTTTCCTTTTAGATATTATCATGTTTGCAGTATCCTTTAAAAAATCATTGCAAGGTGCTGGGCAGAAATGGGCTGTTGAGACAAATGGAAATGCAGACTTTATTTGCTTGAGATAATGTTTGTGGCAATTTGGCTGTGACTAGTAATTTTGATTCTGAGATGAATTTACTTTTTGATTGCAAAAGTTATGACAACAGTGCTAAGAGGATGAAAGCTGTTAAGATTACAACGCATGAATTTGAAAAGTAATCTGTTTTGACCACATCAAATAAAAAGCTATTGGCATTTGCACAATAGGTACCTGATCTAGAATTGAGCTTTGACTGTAATCTTGACCCCTGCTTCTACAGCATTCATCAAAAATAAATGACTTGGCAAATTAAATTCATTGTGCTAAATGAAAGTTCAGTTGCTTGCATAGCTTCAAGTATGTGTAAATAGCTGTAGAGTGGTGCTACCTAGTTTCAGATGTTGAAGTGCTCTTTGATAATATAATAATATAAACTTTTTATAATGAACAGTTTTTCTAAGCTGTTCTTTTGCCCCCATTAACATGAATATATATGAGAGACTACAGAGGTTGATCTTTAGTTCTATTAAACAGCAAATGCACGTTTCTTCTATCATCTAATGGAACTCTTGTTCTTAACTAAGCTATCTACAGCTCACCTACTTCACCTTCTGAAGGGTGGAGTCTCCTGTGTTAAATACAAACTAACCTCAGCTCCTTCCTTTAATACTAACTGTGATACTGAAATGCAAGTAAGCATTGTGTAGCAACATATGGGTTATCTGGGTTGATCCAGATTGGGTCCAGAGGAAATGTGGCTGTGTTTGTCTGTTGTTACGTCTTGCACTAGCGTGGCTAGACTGCACGAGAACAAGCTGGTAAGGTCACAAAGCACAGTTTTGCACCTTCAGTATTACCACTACGGATTTCCGCTAGCTCTGGCAACTCATAATGTTCACATTTTGTAGCCTTGTTTGTATTGTGCATGGAAACCAACATGGGAAAAGCTTTTAGAAAGAGATGGTTTAACACCCCTAGAAAGGATCAAGCATGTGTTCAGCTGTAATGACTGCTCCTCCTAGCTCCACTATCTAAATATAAATATGCCAGAGTGGCAGGTCCTGTTTTGTTTTTTGTTTTTTGTTTTGTTTGTTTGTTTGTTTGTTTGTTTTCCTGTGGTTTCTGTCCTCCTGAGAGTTTTATATGTATCATTTATACATATTTATATGTATCTCTCACTGAAAATACTAATCACTGAGAATCACTTCAGTATTAAAGCTTATGCTGGTGTCAGCACAAAAGAGTGTCTTCTTTTGTGTTTTTCTGAACTATCCTGTCTTCCGTATTATTTGCATTGGCTACCCAAACTGATTGCAGCACTTCGTATATCTTGCAAACACTCTACTCTTCTACCATGTTGCTCTAAAGTAGTTTGTAAAGATATCATTTTAAAAACAAAATCCTCCTTGGAAATAAACATTTTCATGCTATCTCATTGATTTTCTGATATATGTTCAATGATAGACCTTTTCTAACAGCATGAGAAGTGTGTTTGTTTTCCTGTTTGATTACTGCTTAGTGCTGTAGTTGATATATGCTCCTGACTGTATAAATACAAAGGCAAGACAAAGATTTCGTTTTTGTGCAAAGAAACCTAGGACTAAAGCTCCTAACCTTTCTCCTCTGATTATTGTAACTTCATGCCAGTGAAATCTGTGGCTCTGAACAAAAAAACTCTTTTAAAAAGTCCTCTTATTTCCGAAACAGGAACCATTAAATTTGCAGTGGTCTCTCTCCAGAGTGATTACTAGATTAAAGATCTGCTGTAAGTGAGCCCACAGTCATTGAGCAGAGTGTTTTCCAGCCATGACCTGAGAAATACAATGCTCTCCCTGTTAGTAGCTTGGCGTTGCTACTTCCCCTGGGGAGCTACTAACACAGCTTACAGGAAATGAGCTTTCAAAACATGTGTAAGGATTTGTTTCCTAGGATGAGTAACCATACAGAATGTGTCTTTCATTGAAGATACATGCCTCAAAAAGTGTGAAAAACACACTTTGCAGTACAAGGCTAGTTAATTTAAGATTTATGCATTTTTATGTTTGGCTGTGACTACATGAATATGTATGCACATGACTTACATGAGGATTCTTTTTCAGCAGCAGTAAAACAAGCATTAGGGCAACATTAAAATTAACCGAAAACATTTTCTTTTACATCTTCCATCTGGTTTGAGGTAGATCATCTAAGCTCCCTGAATAGCCAATGAGTAGAAGGGAATGCCTCTAGATCTCAGATTTTACTCACTGCAGTGGGTGATCCATTCCCCTCCTGTATGCTTATTATGCTGGCAAACCTTCTGGAATTGTCTATCTTTGTCCTTGAAAACTGAGAGCAAGCAGGCCATGAATGTGAGTACCTCCCACTTAAGTGCTTAAAATGAGGTGGGGCTGAATCTAGATCAATTCCAGAACTACCATGACATCAATATAGAAAGAAAAGGATTATAAGAATGAGATTAGACTCAAGTGTTCTAATCTTTAAAAATACTTGTTTAAGAAATGTCATGTATTAGATGTGATGATATTTCTAAGTAATTTTTCTAACTATTAACACATTCATAACTGTTTGATCTTAGTACGTGTTCTGTATTTGTAAACCTCTAGAGATTGGATAAGTCTCTGTCCATCTTGAGAATTATAGAAGATCAGTGTATGTCTAAAATATCCCTGTAAGTAGAACTCTTATCAAAGTTAATAATAGTTATAGAAGAAGGTCCAGAGAACGTATTCTGTTCACCTCAGTATTCAAAATGTTTCAGATGAGAGCTTCACATTCCCAAATATAAATGCAATCACTGACAACCCAATCTCTGTAGGCAAATAATATAAGATTGATGTGTGTGTGTCAGTGCATACAAACACACACACAGTTAAATACAAATCATGTTGAATAAAAATTTTGAAGTGGAAATGCAAGCCTTTTCATCTGCCAAAACTAGACATCTGCCATGTTTGTCTTTCATCCTGCAAATGTTGATGACCTTGATAATGCTCAAGCAAGTCTATGAATCTGCACTATGAATCATTCAGTAAATACATTCAGTTCCATCAATTTGTTGCAACCCATGATTCTAGTTTTCCCAGATAAGTAGAGAGGCAGCTGCATTCATTTTCACTGATGTGGACTGTTAAGGGTTTTGTTTGTTTGCTTGGTTTTTAATAATTTATCTTGTTGGTTGTAAAATACAGGAACAACCTTGCAATCAGAAGAGAAAAAGTCTTTTCCTCAAAACTTCTAATTTAACTCCTGTATGCAATTCCAAAATACTTAGGAACTGCTGCCTTCTCAGATGAGGCTTTGGCTTATTAATAACTGAGTAACTGCTTTATATTATTTCTGGTCAGTTTTAGTTAAAATCCTATCTTACATTGTTCAATTTTCTAAAAAAAAAAAAAAAGAAAGAAAGAAGCAATCTATCACAGAGGAAATCGTTGCCATATGCTGTGTAGTCAGTCAAATTGTCCTCAAGTACTTCAGAAAAACTTAGGTATTTTTTCTCTCTGATTATCCTATAAGCCTCTCCAAAACTTTCATGACAGAATGTATTCACAGTATTTCATTTTATTGAGCTCAGTTGTAATCAGAAGTAGGTTCCGCAATTCCAAAATGTTTGTTCTGCTATAATAGAAGTCAGAGGTTTTGCAACATGCTTATAACAGGGAAATTTGACTGAGTCAAGGAAATGATGGGCCAGACTTCCCATTACCATTAAAAAGGCTTTGTGTCTCCTCCTTTGCATAATTTGTACCATTTCTGTGTGCTCAGCATAGCTCTGTAGAACCATAAACTTTTCCAGTCATTTCATTTGAATTTGTCCTGTTTTTCTACACCTAATAAAGGGGAAGAATTCACAGTGCCACTGATAGAGCACTGGTTAAATTGCTGTGATCTTTGTCAACTCAATTCTAGTTGGCCATATGCTGCATGGTGTTTTCGAGCACATTTGTGGTATTGTAACCTCATGTTTATAACAAATCTCCACTAAGCGGCATAATGAAATTATGATGAGATAGAAGGAGAATTTGTGTAGGTACATCCCAACCACTGGGGAAGGTAGGTATGATTTCTGCTGTGTAATGGGAAAACTGAGGCACTGGCTGTGCGTGCTCACTTTTACATGTTTGAAACAGGAGTGGAGAGGATAGCAAAGGGGAGCTACATCCAGGATGTAGTTGGGCTATGTTTTCAATCCTGTTTACTTCATAAAATTGCTGTGGGTGGAAAAGTTGAAGAAGGGAGGAAAAATGAAGATAAAAAATATGTCTGTTAAGTGGGATAAAGCTTAATCTCCTTTGCTTTTTGCTCTTCTTTCTTTATAAACTCTGGAACTTAAATATTAAGATAAAAGACTATTCACATTCCAGTCTACATGAAATAAGATTGATTTTGTTTTAAATGTTAGATGTGGGGGAACTAAAATTAAGTATTACCCCTTTGGTTAGCTGAAAAACATTTCCAAAAGCAGCTCCAGTTATATATCATGTTCTAGTCTGGTTTTAAAAACAGGAATCTGTGAGAACATTCTAGTTAAGCTTTCGTTATCTATATTCACCTTTGTCTGTTTGCACCAAAGTGAAAAATGCAAGGAATTTTTTGGCTTGTGCACAGGACACAGCTCAAGTAAGTTTAATGAGAACACATTTGTTTTTGCACACAAATTCATACCTACTGACACACAAAGTTGGAAGTGTAGGAGGCAAGGAAAAGAGCACAGTGTTGATATAACAATTGCCGTCCCAAAATGGGCAAACCAATTCTTGAAATTAAGCTAAAAATACATAAGAAAAAGTCTAAAGCTTAAAACAATGGCTTTATTTCAGTTACTGGAAAGAGTGAAGGTTTTTCCATTGTCTAATGTGGATTTTATGCTTTTTTCTTACCTTCAACATAAGGTAAAGGAATACTGATGGATATTATTCCTCTTTCACCAGAACCAGCATTCTACTTTGGAAATGATGAATATTATATTGACGAGAGTGCTGGCTATGTTGAGGTACGTGTCTGGAGGACTGGAACCGATCTGTCTAAAGCTGCCTCTGTTACAGTCAGGTCTCGTAAATCTGAACCAATAACTGCAGAAGGTAAGTTATTGTTTTGGTCCAGTTTCATAATACACCTCTACAACAAATGCTAGTACATTTGGTCTTACTTGATATAGATTCAGCTACATAAGATGAAATTTATATGTCTCTTTCTCTTAGCAGATCTTTCTTCTTAGAACAAATTAAGTACTTACAGAAATTGCTCTCGAAGAAACTGGAATAGGAGCAACTATGAGGTCCAGCACTGAGAGAAATCCCTTCAAATATTCGTATAAAACACTGTCCCACAAAGGCAGTTGATTATTGCCTCAACAGCTTACTCTGGGCACAGACTTATAACCCCTGGCAGCATACAGAGTTTGCTCCTCTTACTGTAGACAGGGAGAAATTATCTAGTATCCTGTTCAGCAAGAGGATTGCTACAGCTATGTGGTTCAATGATGCTTTGACAGAACCTTTGTCTGCAGAATCAAATGTTAGTGTACTTTAGTATTTTCACAAACCACGACGTTTAAAACTAAGGCAGTCATATATAGGCATCATAAAAAGACCAGTTATCTTCCTCAGATGCTTATCCTGAGTGTAAGTGGACAGCAGTGTTCACCTTTTCAACTAATTTTCAGTGAGGTAAAGTTGTGTAAAACTTTACTGTTATTTGAGCAATGTGGAGAATCCAAACATTCACCTGTAGCAAGTCTTTCCACATGCTTTCTCATGAAAAAGGAATTATGAGGTCTAAGAATATATGATTGCTTCATTTCTGAACTTGTTTTATAAGATCTGCCGTCTTTGTTTCACCCTGACTATGGAAGTTATTTCCGGGGAAGGATGGGAAATACTGCCTTATAGTAAGAATCTTAATTCATTATGCCAGGACCTCTGGGATTTTAGCCTGACTCTGCAGCAGGTAAACAAACTTGAAAACTGAGACTGGCACAGCCCTCAGGCTCTCTGCTCTGTTGGTGACAGCCTGAAAGCTCTGACATGGTTGACCGACTGTTAAGCCATGAACCTGGTCCTTGGTCTTGACGCTGCACAGCAGTGTAAAGCAGTGGATCTTCTGCCCTGAGCTGCCAGTCCTGACATCCTGCCTTAGAGGCTTGGGTCTGGGTAGAGCAACAAGGACTCTAGGCAAGTGCCCATCTGATGACAGCCTTTGATTCTCACCAAATTTTGTCAAATTCACATAATTACAAACCCCATTTTAATTTTGATGAAACTGTTTCCCCCAAAGCTTTGTGTCAACATCTGTACTGCCACTTAATCACCCTAAAAATGAACAATCTTTTACTGAAGTCCTAGACACCGTTAAAGCTCTGATTTTTATATACAGTGTCATGTTTTAGTCAGTATCTTGTTTTGTTCCTTCTCATTGGTTTGTTGTGGGTTGGCTTGCTTTGCTTAAAACAAAACAATGCTTGGACTTGATGTTCTCAGGGGTCTTTTCCGACCTCAATGATTCTATGATTCTATGAAAACAAAACAAAACATAAATGCAAGCCAAAAGAGATCAGTCTGTCTTTTGCTGTAGAAAATGCCAAGCACCACCTGACATGGTCTGGGCAGAATTTGATTCTTTTGGTTTCCATTCATTCTGTTTTGTACAGCATGTTCTCCTTTGAACAGCACGTTCTCCTTTGAACAGCACTTATTCCTTACATTCAGCTCACTGATTTTTTTCCTTCCCTGTTTACATTAGTCTCAAAACTTCCAACTTCATTATAGAATAATACAAATTTTCTTTCAAAAGACTCTGCTTCATCTCTATAGTCTCTCTCAAAACTTTATGCTTACTTTCAGTTCTCATTACCAACAATCTTTATAGATTTTAGTGGAATAACTTGGTTTACAAGAGAACAGAATCAGCCTGGTTTGTGACTTATATCACTAAACAAAAAGTGACTTAATATCAACTTGGTTTTTTGTGTGGTCCAACTTAGATGGTCAAGAGATATTTTTGCTTTATGTTGTTGCCAATGCTTGGCAAATATTAAAATTAAATTTAAAGGAAAAAAATAGATTTACCTAAAATTAACTGCCTACTGTTAGATGTGTAAGATATTTTTATTTTTAATTACAGATAATGCTATTTATTTATTTGATAATTTTAAATCCCTTTTCCACTGTTAGCTGGAGTAGATTATGTAGGTATCAGTCGTAATTTGGATTTTGCCCCTGGAGTCAGTATGCAGACGTTTCGTGTGGTAATTCTGGATGACCTTGGACAGCCGGTGTTAGAAGGAACTGAGAAGTTTGAGCTTGTGCTACGGATGCCCATGAATGCTGCCCTTGGAGAACCCAGCAAAGCCACCATCTTCATTAATGACTCAGTCTCTGATTGTGAGTTAATTTCTTGTACCTTTTCACATTTTTACAAGAGATGGATGACTGCAATACACAAATAGCACTTGTCCTTTTGAATCATACCAAAGCCAATGAATCTACACCTTTCAGCTGCAGACAGTTTGTTACATCAGTTGCTGGCTAGCTGCTTATGTTATATATCTGTTGCAATATAGCACAACAAAATTTGAAGTAATGGAGCAAAGATGTGTTAACTTCTGCAATTATACTTTACACGTGCTTTTTATGTTTTTCTGCCTAGTGCCTAAGATGCAGTTTAAAGAATCTATATATGTAGGCAATGAAAATGATGGACACATTTCTGCCATGATACACAGAAGTGGGGATATCCGATACACATCCACTGTGAGATGCTATACAAGACAAGGTTCAGCTCAGGTAATGATCGACTTTGAAGAGCGTCCTAATACTGACAGTTCCATCATCACATTCCTTCCTGGTAAGCAATGCATATTCTTATCTTATTTTAGAAGACTTTAGTCTACTATGTTTTGGGTTTTGTTTTGTTTTGTTTTGTTCTGTTCTGTTTTAGTTTTAAGTGTCTTCTTATAAAGTAATGCCAAAAAGACCACTCTGGAAAACCAGAATCTTTCCATGCACAGTGGGTAGAGTGCACACAGATGATGTTTATTATCTCTTTTTACATCACTTCTGATCTAGAGGGATCATCAATAGGGAGCAAAGGGACATATCTATGTTCAGATCGAGCATGAGGGTCTTTTTGATCCACTATAGCAAAAGCAGGTTCAGAGTTACACAGTGACAAAAGCACAGACCTGCTGTACTACAGGAAACTTCAGAAGCTCTACTCTTCATTAGATAGATTTCTGGTAAATACACCTGACTTGCACTGAAATGAGTAGTAGACCTTTCAATAGGGATATAACTCTCTAATTTCTGTTTGAGTTTTTTTGTTGTGTTTGGTTCTTTTTCAGGGAGGCTTTCCTAAGCTAGTTCACCAGTATCATGTACTTAATATCTCACATTGGATATGAAACACAGATAAATCAGGTGTAACTGCCTTGAAAGAACTGCCTAATTCCCTCTATTTGTGCAGAAGACAGTTTAGTCTTTTACTCTTCTAAGTCTACACACACATAATATTTTTTACAAGCCCTAAACAAGTTTTGTCATCAATATGAAATCTTTGGTATGCCCTTATCACAGGAATGACAAGCTTCATATTTCATGTATCATAGCTTTTCTGAAAAGTGAGTTGTTCAGTCACTCATTTAGAACGGGCCTCAGCTGTTAGTGCTGGCATATACTCTATGCCTTTGCCGTTGCTATTAGGGCAACCAGGAAATGAGTCCAACTTGTTAGGATTAATGGATTCAGGCCCGCCAGGAAGTGTTTTTTTCCTCTTCTTTTGAGTGTCACCATATTATTTCTCCATGAAAAGTAGCAAAGAGGTCAGGTAGCATCATATCTTGTTTCCATAAGCTCCTTAGGCCTGTTTATGATGCTGCAGTTTCAGTACAGTACTCATGCTTCCCTTGTAACAATGAGCAGGGTGAATATTTTATATTTCCTTTTTTCTCTGAATGGATCATTTATTTTCTGTAGGGGAAAAAACATCTCAGAAAATGAAGGCAGCCAGCATCCTAATCTGTTTTTGTTTTTCATCTGGAAGAATCTTGATAACTTTTGCATGCATTGTGAAAAAGTACTGTAAATTGGCCTCATCTCTCTCACATCCTGGGCTGTTCCTTTTGTCAGGGATGTAGGAATCATTCTCTTGATGATGAGCCCACTGAGTCTGACACTGGGAGCCAGATACTCTGCATACCAGTTATAACTCTTGGTGTTCTTGTAGAAGGCATAAGACAAAGCCTTATTCCCAGAGTATCAAAACATCCAGTAAGTTTAGACACGGATTTGTGAGTATGCAAATTGAGCATTTTGCAACTCCAGAGAATTTTTAAGGAGATACTCATTGTCATTTGGAACCAGTGGGAGTTTTAAAGACATTAAAATGGAATAGTAAATTGAAGGTGCACACAGTTGGAGTCTATCTCAAAAATGTCTGGAATTCTTGAAATCCCAAAACTCCAGGACAAAATTACCATTAGTATTACTGAAAGTTTCTATTACTCTGTTTCCTTGCTCAAGTATTTAATTTTGAAATACGCACTGTGTATTTCACACAGCGTGGAGGTCACTGAAAAGGTGTATAAAGATTAAACAAAAGGAACACTACATGTGAAGCGGATATACCAAATATAAACTTGTCTTAGAGAAATCTCAGAACAGAGGATTCCATTTAAATAGTGAGCTTCCATACATGGGTAATGAGTACTTATTCCACTTTCACTGTCATTGTCATTATTCATTAACTTGTATGGTGCCAAGATAGTCAGGTGGATGCCTTGGCCAGCAGAAGCATCCTGTTGTTCCCTGAGCTCAAAGAAAAGTGCTGTAATAGAGCAAAGAACACCTACATTCTGCATGATATTACCTTCAGAATGATTGCAGGTGAGACTGAGAAGCCTTGCACGCTGATGCTTATGGATGATACTTTCCATGAAGAAGAAGAAGAACTACGTCTGGTTCTTGGCACTCCAAGAAGTGATTCTTCCTTTGGTGCCTCTGTTGGTGAACAAAATGAGACCCTGATAAAGATTCGGGATGATGCAGACAGTAAGAAATTAGTTTGTTATTACTGGCTTTTGGAAGCCCATTGGTGTACGCTAAACATATTTTTCCTCTAATTACAGAGGCTATTATTAAGTTTGGTGAGACCAAATTTAGTGTGAGTGAACCAAAGGACACCAGACAAGTAGCAGTTGTAAAAATCCCAGTGCTTCGTCTGGGAGACACTTCCAAGGTCTCTGTTGTGAGAGTTCATACAAAGGATGGATCTGCTACTTCTGGAGAAGACTATCACCCTATATCAGAAGGTAGAGTCACTTAGATGATTATCGCATCCAGATATTTGTAGAATTATTATTAATTAATAATAATTACTAACATTATAGTATAATTTTTGAAGGATGAAATAACTTCGTGAATATGATACTTTGCAACTGCATCCGTTCATACTTCTTGCTATTCAGATTCAATATGGATGTGATCCCATGTGGTATACAACAATCAAATTGCTCTTGGAATGGTAGATATCCATGAAGATATTTACAAAATAATTGCGACTCCTTTGAAAATATCTATAGCTGAGTCACTGTGGGAGAAATGTGTGAATGCCATCTTAGGAACATTTGTAAAGTCTATTACCATTACTCTGCAGAAGCATCTACTCATAGGATATGATTGTGGTGTTGTTTCTCAAGCAACTCAGTAAGTTAATGGCTTATTGCTCTATCTAGGAATGAATATCTCTTTCTGTTTATTGTTCAACTTCATAATAATTAAACTTTCTTCCTATATCTCTGCAATTCACTGCCCACTGCTCCTCACTAGTGATGAACGAGGAGAGAAGTTCTGAAACAGAATGAGAAATTTCGTAGCTGATAAACTTCTTGCTGTTAGTAGCCCACCCACATGGTTTGGTAAATGACTAATAGAGTTTGTAGCACTATGGATTTTTTTGTCTTCTAAAGTTTATGATAATACATGATACTAATCGGTGTCTTCAGACTAATCTTTCACTGCTGGAGTGTTTTTGCAGTTTTGGATAAACTATTTTGGTGTCCAAGCCAGCTGATGTTATTTCTGAACATCCAGGAACAACATTGGGCCATCTCCAAATTCCACAGAAGGAGAGGCACTTCCCACTAGTTATATTTGTAAAGAAAAATTGTTAGCAATTAGAAAGTTATCAGCCTGGATCTTGCTAACTCCGTTCGCTTTGTCTCCTGCATTTCAGAGTCTTGCTCTTTCCTCCTGAAAGCCACAGGAATTTTTAATGTCAGTTGATACTGACCCTATAAGCATTACCTTATGCCTTCCTTCTCCTCTGTGTGCTGTGCACTGACAGTGCATGGAAGCAGAGATTTGAAGGGAAACATGCTACTGCCAAACAAGAGGCTCTATGCCTCCTCCCCAAAGCCTTTGAGAAAGGTCTGTGATCTGCAGAATTTCCTCATAGGTTTCAGAACATCTGCGGGTTTAAGGGAGCATGAACATCCTTAATTTGAAAAGTGGGTATTAACTACTGTCTGTCATGGCTGGGCCTAAAATTGCAGTTTGTTCTGAACATCACACTTATTTTTAGGTGTCTCATTATGTTTTTAGAAATTGAGTTTAAGGAGGGCGAAACACAACACCTTGTGGAGATTGAAGTTCTCTTTGATGGAGTTAGGGAGATGAGAGAAGCCTTCACTGTTCACCTGAAACCTGATGAGAACATGGTAGCTGAAATACAGGTAACAAACTGATGCAAAGTCATCAACAACAAAATCTGCTTCTTGCTTTCTGGCTCATAGCTTTATTCTTCTTTTAATGTTTATGCATGCCATCTTGGCTTGTAGTTTAGAAGACAAAGAGGATCAACCCAGCTGACATTGTAGCACCTACCCAAAACAGTTTGTTGACAGGGCAATAAGGTTCATGGAGTTATAGAGGCAGTGAGAGCCTATATGGAACAGAAGTCTTCAAGATATCTTTCCAGATACATTCTCTTCATCGAATCAGCCCTAAAAACTGATGTCCTCTTGGAAACACTGGCTGGCAATAAAATATATCCCCTAAGCTGTAAAAAGAGCAATCAGGTGAAATATAACTTATGCTGTCAAAGCTATGTTGTTGCTGTGGGAAATGAGGTAGCCACACATTCTTGTTATTTATCATTATATCACATGTACTTTTAATATAAGTAGCATATTCCTCTGATTCCACAAAAAGTGTTCTTCAAACTCTTCAGTCCCTTCATTAGTATCACATACATAGTCCGACTCCAGCAGCCAGACATCAGAGACTGCTGTCAGCAGACACCTTTGCTGATGTCAAACACCATGTTTCCACCAGGCAGTTGAAGAACAACAGCGTACATCAGAGTTCTATCATCAGAATACTGAAGTGATTCAAGAAAACTGGGGCACAAGAGGTTAAAGGGTCTGCTATCTTCAGTGTTCTGTAAATAAATAAATAAATAAATAAATAAATAAAATATTTTATCTCTCGGTTTTATAGTCTGCAATATACTTTCCAGTGCCTCAACCCTTTCTCAATAGCTCATCCAGCTGAGGTTTTAGAGCTTACCTGAGACAATGTTTCAAAAGCTAGGCATATTCTGATCAAGGTCCAGCTTGAATTCCCTTATTTGCTTAAAAGTTCACAGAGAACTTTTTCTGCCTTTTCATTATCAGGCAGCCAAGGCCATTGTTTATATTGAAGAAATGAACAGCATGGCAGATGTCACCTTTCCCTCCGTCCCTCAAGTTGCATCCCTTTTGATATATGATGATACTTCTAGAGCCAAAGACAGAACCAGTCCTGTAGCTGGCTATCCTGTCATCTGTATTACAGTGAGTATCTCTGTGGAAAGATAGATCAAAAGCAGTATATGGATTTTGTTCAAAGGAGCTGTTGAATTTTAGACAGTCATTATCATTCATATTGTTGTGAGTCACACATGAATTTAAGCTAGGACAGTCCTAAGAGCTAATATAATTTGTCTGGATAGCAAATCAATTTTCAGGAGGACAAAAAGCATAGAAAGATGTTTCATTTGTTCATCACTAAGAACAAATTTGATACCTGTGCAATGTCTATAATTGTATCACCCTACTATTTCCTATGTTGCCTTGCCTTAATCTGTAAAGTTAAAATCACTGGAGATAACTAACGAGCCATTGTTTTCAATGAGCGTCACAGACTCAAAGATGAGTATTTTTTGTTGGAGTACTACAGGCTTCTTTCATTGCAATTTTACAACTGAAGTGTTGCCATGAACATTCATATACATTGAGAAAGGTTTTGGTCCATCTGCATCTTCAGTCTATTTCTCTCACCATTCATTACACACAGGAATGGATCATATGTTGAATGGTTCTCCTAAGTACAAAAACAAAAGAAATCTTGAAATGCAAAGTCTATTTGCAGAATCAGATCAAAAGGTGACATCCAAGTTAAAGTAGCAGATGGAAGTGTAGTTTGAGTTTTCATAACTGTGTTAGGTTTTCACCCATAAACCATAATTTAAAATAATACTTTTTTATTTCAATAAGTACAGTTAGACCTGCCTTTTAATCTGCCTTAATGGTGCTAAAAGCATCACTGTCAAAATAAGTTAATTACTCAAGAGATTTACTGGGGTTATCAGTTCCATGTTGCTGACTTTTGTGACTCTTGATAAATTAAAATTCCTTTGCCATGAAGCAATAAATTGTTATACATCTGCCTTTTTCTGCAGGCTTGCAATCCTAAATATGAAGACTTTGATAAGACTGGTTCAATATGTGCCAGTGAGAACATCAATAACACCTTGACACAATACCGGTGGCTTGTGAGTGCACCCACTGGTCCTGATGGTGTGACTAGCCCCATGAAGGAGGTTGACTTTGATACCTTCTTCACTTCCTCCAAGATGATCACACTTGACTCCATCTACTTTCAAGCTGGCTCTCGTGTCCAGTGTGCTGCTCGTGCTGTGAATTCAGATGGGAATGAGGGTCTTGAACTTATGAGCCCTATTGTAACTATAAGCACATCAGAAGGTAAGATATCATCACCTATTGCAAAATCCCTAGGCCACTTTTGGATCTCAAATTCCTCCCTAACAAAATCTGATCGCATGATAAGGTGTTTTAACACTACAGCCTCATCTTTTCTTTTGTTGTTCATGGAGGTGGTGCAAGAGGTATCTTAGCATAGCAGAAAAGTGTTTAGACGGAATGGTTTTCATCTTTACTAGTAACCTTTAAATATTTATTCACATAACAAATTTTTATATTCTGAAGAATAGTATATACCGGGCATTGGAATTAATGAAACCTGTTTTTTGTTGTCTTTTGAATTTAACTTTAGTAATGTTGCAGTACATCTCATTTCCTATTAGACATTGGAGAATCCACATGGGAGCACTACTATGAATGTCTAGCCACAAGAAAAGCTTCATTTGGCATTCAAGCCTCACTGGACACCTGAGAACGAGCTTCTTCCTTGACTATGGACTAAAACACCTGGTGTCCAATAACAGGGCCTAGACAAACTTTTTCCATGGTTGATCTATTCATAACGTTCTGCCTTCTTTCTCTAATATTCTCTTTGTCTCTCTCTATCTGATTCTCTGATACCTAATAAATATTGAATTGATGCTGTATCCTCTCAGCCAGCAGAGGTACTGTAGTCTACCTCCTTCGCCCAGCCAGCACTTTTCATGAAACTTGCACTGAATAAAGTTATGAAGCAGAGGTGTGGAACTGATAAGGACATGAGTACAGTCTGATAGCATATGCTGTTTTGTCATGGAAATCTCAGACATTTCTTTTTACTGTACAATCTGGTGAATGATTAATTGTCAGTAATCAAGGTGAATTACAAAACATTGTATTTTATTACCTCTCTGTAGGTCCTATGTATTCTTTGTGTCATCTGTGCTGCTTTCGTAGCTACATTAAGTCTTCTGTTTTCTGTAAGATCTTACAGTAGCTAGTAACTTACATGATTGTGCATTTGCAATAACATTTTAATTTACCTGGCCTTTCCAACTAAGTATTTTAGTTAAAGCATTTTGTTTTCTGCAAAGTTAGGGCTTTAGGGAGCTTAATGAATGGAATTTCTATTTACCTCCTTTCTTTATTTCACTTTTTGGCTGTAGGTTAAAGTCACCTTTGTTTGCATTATCAGGAATCCTACACTCTAAAATGGACTCTGTCTAAGGGTATTGTCTACAAGATGCAGTGTAGTGATTTTAAAGACAGACAATCTTGTGCTGGGTGAGCTAGTTTGGTTATGTAAAACAGTCTGGCTACATTAGCCTTATAATGCATTACTTGGATTACACATGACAAATTAGCAGGGCTAATTAGCCCGGGCCCAGCACTGAACTGTCATGCATATATTTCTTCCAGTACCTTAACTAACTTATGATGTGAAAGTCAACAATTCTGAAGATCATGTGCAACATAGAGGGAGGAAATTAAATCGTTGTTATATGTTATTTTCAAAGATGTACAGTGATCAAAGCAACCTGCCAAAATCCTGAGTATTTGTAATTTGACACTGTTTGACCTCCAGTGCATAGACGAAATTCTCAAAAGTCAGATTGTGCAAAAAAAATGCATTTAGTCTCTTTAGTGCATCTTACTTGCATATGAGAAAAAATAAACTATCGTTTTTTGCAAGAGAGAAATTTTGTGTCTTTGAGCCTGATGTTTCCAACTTAGAGCCATTGAGCAAAATGAGGTCCAGCAGAACCAATAAATTATCCAGGAGGGGAGCCCTGCCTCCTTTTTTCTTGTAACCCTTCAGAAATGGGCAAAGAGCAAACATGGGCTAAGGGGACTGTTCTGATTTTCCACTTCTGCTGGTTTCTTTCTCAGAGGACCTGTCACATGTCAGTATGCTAGGATTCCTGTGACCAGGATGCAGACAATTCTGCACTGAATGATGCAACTGGAAGTTACATTTATCTCTGATCATAAAATCACAGACTTAATCTGCTGGTCCTACAAACCAGGACTAATACTGGAACAGGTTGAACTAAGCCTGAAATGGGTTGACAAAAGAAGTTACAGATTCTACAGCCTTGGAGAAATTCAAAATCAACTGAACAAGGCCCTGAGCAGCCTGATCTGACTTTGAAGCTGGCTCCATTTTGAGCACAATATTTCTAGAGATCGTTCACAACTAAAATTAATTTATGACACTATTATTCTAACTACATTTTGGTCACTAATGGAACAGGAGGCTTATAGAGTCCTATGAAGTCATATATGGGGCCATACCCCAATCCAGTGCCAAAAGCCTCTGAATACTGATCAGGTATCCTCCATAAAGCTATGTATGTGTTTAAGGGGAAGGAAGGAATACACATATGCCTCTGAGGACCTCTTTATGGCACCTGACACTTACTCTGCAACTATGGTTGCAATATGCAACTGAAAATCTTCAGGTGCAGAGTCATCACCGCGTTCTGAAAAAGTGATCCAGTTAATCAAGTATGATTTCTGTTTGACTTCTTTTGCATAAATTCCTGTTCAGACCTCTGATAAATACTGCCCAAAGCATTTGCCTGTCGTTCAGAAAATTCTCCTTGTTTTGAAAATGTGTAGTGGAAAAAAAGTGTGTCTAAAATTAATGCAAGGGAAAGTATAGATTATTTCCTCTGGAAGTAATTAAAGTTACTTTCTCTTTTTTCCATTAGGTCTTTGTCAACCTCGTATGTCAGGAGTAGTTGGAGCAGAACCATTCTCTGCCAAATTGCGCTATACTGGCCCAGAGGATCCAGCTTATGCCAATCTCATCAAACTGACAGTCACAATGCCACATATCGATGGTATGACAAAATCAGCTGTGGAGCTGAGAGAAGTCATACAACATGCTGTTATTTGAGCTATTTTATCAGTCATATTATTTCAAATAGCCAAAATCATGATGTAATCTTTTAACACATGGAACCAGAGAAAAATGTCATGAATGTACAAGTACAGTTTGTAACGAGATGCATAAGATACTGTATTGATTCATAGTCTTTGATGCAAAGATTAAGTGTTTTCAGATTAATTGCATAGTTTACAAAAGTTGGGTTAGACCTACACTTGGCAAAATTCCTTTGAAGCCCATAGTTATACCAAAGAAGAATTAATAATTATTAAAAAACATATAAAGCCATTTAATTACTACATGCTTCTGAAAAATTCACACAAAATTCTGATTGAAAAATAAGTTGGAGATTTAGAAATATTCTATTTGGTATTTCATAGTACAAAGTTATAATATTCTCATACACAGCATATCATCTTTCTTTGAATTCTAAATTACATTCATTATGGTAAGTTCAAAGTACATAAGCACTTCATAATATGCTTAGTGTTTGAGAGTTTTTGGCTAAATTAAGCAACTCTGACCACTGAAATTTAGTGATACTTCTATAAATTAATGTTTTTTAGGCATGCTGCCTGTTATTTCTACAAGAGAGCTCTCCAATTTTGAGCTGACACTTAGCCCTGATGGAACTAGAGTTGGAAACCATAAATGCTCCAACCTTTTGGATTACACAGAAGTGAAGACCCACCATGGTTTCCTGACTGATGCTACCAAAAATCCAGATGTGATTGGAGATACCATTCCCTACCAGTACAGCCCAACAATTAGAGGCTTCAATACCTTACGCTTCTACCGAAATTTGAATCTAGAAGCCTGTTTATGGGAGTTTGTTAGCTACTATGACATGTCCGAGCTCCTCACAGATTGCGGAGGCACCATTGGGACAGATGGACAGGTACCAAACTATAACTTGATTTTGTACTGTATTCTTAAAATGGAAGACTTCCTTTGGAATGTATCCATAAGTAAGATAATATATCTATTTACTTATTTATATATAGTTTAAAAGGAACTTCTGCTAAGGCCAGCTTATTTCTTAAAGCTATCAGTGTCCATTAAACACTAGTAGGCTATAAGTGAAATCCTTGTCCAACTGAAATTAAGGGAATGACTTAGTTTGAATTAAATTTGTTATGATCTTCACCCAATGTAGTTTTGAAATATTTTAGGACCAACCTATCCCACTTTTATTGCACAGTGAGTCACTTTAGTCTTTTCTTAGAATGAGAGCCTTCTAGAGGACTGCTTTTAGCACATTGATAGTGCCAGACTATTTAGTATTAGTCATTGTGTATCTTAAAATAGAGTTTAAAAAAGTTGTGAAGAGTCTTCCTGCTGATAACAATTGACTGCACTGTCCTACCAGCTGCTTGGTGCTGCTGATCTCTTGCTCACTGTGTAACAAGACCCACCAGTGCAGACAGCATAGTGGTCTCACATTACCCAGCAGAAAATTCCATGGTCACCAAGCAGAGAAGCTGTCAATATCGCTGAAGAACAGAGCTGTGAAAGTGGTTTGGGTGTTTTAAACAAGCAAATTGGAGAGATCTTCACGTGTCCTTTGGAAAATGATTTCTAGAAATCCATAATGATGTGGAAATAAAAGGGTGCAGCATTTCTTCTGGTGCAGTGACAGCAAAGTTAATCCTTAGGTCTTCCTTATGCAATTACTACACAAGCCTGTCTGATTGCACTCATGTCTGGTGTACAAAAGCTGTAGCTGTGAAGATCAATCCTTTATGACACAGAAATGTCCCTTTTGGGCAATAATCCTATAGGCTGGAAGAAGGACTAGAAATGCAGTACCTCATTTCAGAGAAGTCCATTCTCAGCACAATAGCTGTATGGTAAAGCTAGCTCACTTTCCTGTCTCACGAGCATTACCTGTTGAGCTACTGTGGAAAGGATGAGACCACTGTGTGAAATGGCCATCATTGCTCTGCTTTTTATGAGGTGTTCATCTTGCCTAGCAGCCATCTGCTTATCCACCCTCAGTAGACTTACATGCACAAATTCTTACTTTGTCTGTCCCAAACAGCATGAGGTCTTACAGATGAGAAAAGTGTGCCGTGGTCAAAGAAACCCACAGGCGTGTGCAACAACAGAACTATTTTACTACTAAAAGCATAGGTGCTAATGGACATATAAGTACCTAATCAGACAAGCTGATTTTTCTTTTTTTTCTTATACTTACATGCCTAAAGTGAGCCTTACTCTGTGGGTGATCATACAGTCAATACGCTGGACAAGAAATTGCACCTGGTGCTCTCTAGCCCTTGGTTAACATCCTAAAATCCTGCCCCTTTTAACTAGAGATTAAATACTCTGTAAAATATAAGACCAGAACTAAATAGAGCTTCTCCCCTTCTTAGATACAAAGACCTTGATGGTTCTGTCATCTCAATACTCTGTTGTCTCTTCTGGTTCCTTGTCTGTCACAGAGACCAGTTCAAGGTATCTGCCTTGATGTTGGAAGCTCACTGTTGGTGCATCTGCTTGGGGTTGCCCCTCTGCTACAAGCAGATCCTCCTACAGGTGCATTCCACTGTAACCATGAACCTGTCAGAGGGAAGGGGAAGGCATGTGAGAGTGGGATGTAAACCTTTCACATTCCCACAAGATAAAAATGACAGCAGTCTTCACTGTTCTTAGAATGATTTCATTGCTTCAACTCATCATTCCTTTTACTATCTCTTTATGCCCAGGGAGACGTACAATATGCAACCATATATTCTTATTTCCCACACAACACAATCATAAGCACACAAGCACACAGAGCTGCCATGCAGCTGTCAGTCGATCCTACCATATACACAAGCCACTTCTCCCACAGTGAAAAGGAAGACCTGATTTGAATCTTTTCTGTTTTTAATACTCTGTGTCCTATAGAGAAAAGGCTGAACAGTTGGTTTAGACAAATGTGTGTCTAAATAAAACCTATATATGTCCATATGGGTATAAGTAGAGGAGAAAGTAAGAAGTATTCCTGTATTTCAGTAAATTTAAAGAACCTTTATGTTTGGTTGTGGAGGACATACATAAATGGTAACGTGGCTTAGGAAGAGAGCCGTACTTGCTTTAATTTCCAGAAACATTATGTACTTTAGGTAAGATCCCTCATTTGAGGCAGAGAGGGAGGAACATGAGCTATAGAGCCATGACATTGCAGCTGAAGTCAGCCTTTAGTGCTTTATAGGGTGTGGCTAAAAGGTTACAGTGGTAAGTGAAATATCAAGCTGAATTACTTCTAGCAGTGAAGCATTGCCCCGCAGCCAGTGTGCGCTTCACTGCCCTCCCTGTTTCCCCCACCTCCGTTTAATTCTTCTCCAAGTTTGGTCTTTATCTTCACATGACCCCCTCCAGCTGAGAGGGGAGGCAGTCAGTGCCCTATCTCTGTGGTTGTTACCATTGTTGTTTTTTTCTCCTTCAGTGGACAATTAATAATCCTCCTCTGTGAGAGGGAAGCTGGCAGCTATGGTTTTCACCATGTTTGTTTAGCACACAAAGGAAGCTTAATTTCCATTATACAGACAGAACAGATAAAGAAATATTAAATTTTCTTACCACATCCTGCTACCACTACAAATGTACTAGCTTGAATTTACCAGATATTTGGCTAGATCTTTAAATTCAAAATTCTGCTTTTCAATTCTAAATCTCCAATACCTATGTGGTCAAAGATAGCACTCGTGATTCAGACAGAGATATTTCACAAAAGCAACTGGCAATATCTTGTGTGATGGGGACATTCGCTTTATGGGAACTCCTCCAATACAAGGGGAAGAAGATGAGCTTCAGTCAACAAAAAGTGAGATGGGAGACCTGCAGCTGGTGTAGTTCTTCTGGCAGTGCTCCTGGTGCAGAGTGCAGCTGTCTTAGCCAGTTCCCATGAACTCCTGAACTGTCATAATATATACAGGGAAGGTTTTAGTTTTCTTCCTTTTTTTTTTTTTTTTTTTTGTCTTTGAGGCCTTTTGCTCGTGACCCATTCTCTTTTGCAATTACTCTGTGCATGAGCAAACCCTGTGTGAGTTAGATGCAGCACTTCTTTCAGAATACAGCTTGACACTTTGCTCCTGGGTTCTGCCCATATCCACCATATCTGAAAAATCAAGCATCTATGTATCTATATATGGATTTAGATATGCAGCTTAAAGTACTTATATTTAATAATAAAGACCTACTCTTTAAATTGAACTAATTCATTTGGATAATAGCTCTGTTCTGGTTAAAAAGTTAAGGTCACTTTGCTTTAGCAACTGTTCTCTTGTGGACAACCTGCAGTCACAACATGAAATTCAAGGTCTGTATTTGGGTATGATGAGGTTGCAAAACAGTGGAGTTCACCTACGTGAGTGTTATCTTCCCATATCTTCAGGTAATTAACAGAGATTGGACCTTATTTCATGGGGACATTGTAAGAGTCGAGCATTACAGTTATCTCGGATTCTCAAGACACAGGTGCTAGAACAATGCTGGATATCCTTGAAGGGAAATTAAAAAATGAAACAGTGAAAACCAAGCAACTGACTATCCTTTAATGAAGTATATATTGAAGGGTTGGCCTCTGTCTTATTTGATAGAATGTGAAGTATCATTTGATCTCATTTCCTGTCATTACAGCTATTCGCTGTAACCAGACATTTTGGCATCCAAAGGCTTCTATGTGTTTCTGGCCAAGTATTTATGTGTGGATGTTGCTTTCCCTGGTTCCAGTCCATTGCCAGACTTGACACAGGAATGTAAGGAAATTACAATTTCGATTTTATTAACAACTAGTTAGGCAAGTCTTTGACAGAAACATGAAGATGAAAAACATACACTAAAATATTTGAACATACAGATTAATATCTTGAAGCTACTGTAATTGAGGATAGCTGAGCAGTTTGTTTTGCTCTCTGACAAAAAGAGTTATTTCTGGCCAAAACTGAAAATGTTTCTCTTCTAATATGTTCAGTTCACATTTATCCTACACATGTTAGAGTACTGAGGTGTTTGGAAATCCCATCTGAAAACAGATTTTAAAATCATTAATATATTGCCTCAGCTTATATGAGGCATCTTGGAGAGGTTTTTTATTGCACAGAAACAGTATATTTTCAGCTTTACTAGTTCTAGCTTTACCAAAATTATTTTTTAAGGGGAAAAGACAGCTTTTCTGAAACTCTCACCAGATGCTGTAAAATGCAGATGGACAGAAGTGTCTATTATCAAATTTTTATGCTCAAGTCAGCCACCATAATCAAGTTTAAGAAAACCCTGCAGTTTGTATTCCCTTGATGTGGAAGCTCACTAACATTCAAGCTATTTTTCTTCTCCAGCTGCAAACACATGCATTTAGTAAGTGCTGTGAAGAAAAAACTCTATTACAAAGTTAACACACCAGCTGTGCAACAAAACCAGAGGTTAAACATTTCAGGGAGCTGGCATTTGACGCTGTACCGCATTCTTCTCTCCATTCAGACTTCTTTAAACAAACCTGCTTTGCATTTCACCTGTGACCTACCTGGCTATCTGCCTTCTTGGGCCCAAATCTTTGCTTTACCCTACAGTTATTGTGTAAACAGTTAGCTGATAACATTGTTAAGCTTGTGTGACTCAAATTCACAGACATAGCAAGTAAATGCAATAGAAAATCGGGCTTAGGGTAATTTGTAGGACAAAAATACAGTTCACATGAAAAGTTTGTTTCATTGGGACATACAATATAAAATATGAAACTGTGTTATTTCTAATTTCTAAATCTGACCTTATTGGTACTAACAGTCCATGTACACGCACACACACACACACACACACACACAGTCTCTTACTGCTACTGATCACATCCCAAAGCTATAACATCATTTTCCTGGGCCAAGTTCTGCCCTCTAGAAATGTAAGCCAGGCAAATAAAATTCTGTATAAATGCAAGAGAGAGTCCATGCCCCCAAACCTGACAATATGTTTTTGTTTTGAATATTCTCACTTGTTACATAACAGATGTTCAAACTAATTGTGTTTTTTTTCTTACTTAATGAGGTTTGACAGTTCACATCAGAAAGGGGAACAAAAGAACACCTATAGAAATCCCATTAATATTTTCTAAGTCTTAAATGGGAATTGTCAGTGTTCAAAAATAGACCTTATGAGCTGTGATAATTTATCTTGCAAAGAACATGTATGAATCTCTACTTCTTATATTGATATCCAGTATAAATCATGTTCTTCCCTCACACAAGCAAATTTTGAGATGATCTATTTGAATGGCTTTTGATCTACATTTTTTTTTCATCTAGTAATTGTAAGAGTCTGTTCCCTGCTTGGAACAATTTTTGTCTTCTGTCTTCTCAGGTTCTCCAGACCTGGCATTGCCACAGAATATGAGACACAATTTTCCCAATTGGGCTCAGGTGTGGCTGTATCTCTATTTCTCTCCTAGTATCACAAGACTAAAAGTCACACACACTTATTATTGTATAAAGCTAATGTTAATGAATAAAAGTTTGCCAATACAACTTCTACGTTCTTCTGTGCACAGAATGCATAGATGCACACTGCACCTGTTCTGTCTCTCCACAGCAGTTAAGCTTTCCCTACACTTACACAGTGCTAAGTGCCATTTTGGTTTCATCAGTGTCACACTGAGATAAAATATGAACAGCTGGCTACTCTCAATAGGCTTTGCAGGCAGTGCTGGAAAATAAAGATAACTCAATGGAAAGAATGTTTTCTCATGTTCGCCTAAACAGCATTATTAAGAGGGTTAGAGAAGGAAGGCTTCTCCATCTGCATGACACATTCCATTGATTCATTTGGTGGGGGGTTCTTCTCACTTACTCTGACAGTTTGCCTCTGCAGTTTAATTTCCTCGGTTTTATTTTTATTATATCAAAAAGGTTCTCTTTGTTTCACGTAGAGTGTCTTGAGATTTTTCTGTTCTGCCCACTTAGAGTAATTTTCCCCTTGTGACATTTTGCTTGTCAGCAAGAAATGAGATGGCCTTACAAGCTTTAAGTTACTGTTAGGATAAGAAAACTATTTATTCAATATCTGTCTGGCTATCAGTATTATAGGTTTTCCTCCACAGCTACAAATCCATGAGTGCCTTAAGAAGGGTCTGAGTGCATGAAAACTCAACCAGCTGGTTTAGAAAGATCTCTTTCCTCTCCCTACGTGTCACGAATCACACATAAAGGCGGCCATACTGATGGAATAGACATTCACAAGTATACGAATAAATTCCCAGGTTGGGGCAAGCAACTCCACTGCCCAGACATCTCATATGGGTTTTGCTAATAGAGAAGAGTCTTCTAAATTCTAGGGTCAATTCTTTAGCACTGTAGTTTCAGATTTTTTTGCAGAGCAGTGGTACCATATGGCAAAGGAGCAGTGTTTTGGGCAGACTTTCCCCAGAAGGGTTCCTACTACTAGATTCCCACCAATACAAACGAGCTCGCTAACAGTGTACTCACATTGAATGGAGGCAAGGCAAGCCTAAACTGTGGCTTACAAACCCCGTTAATGGCTTTCTTTATGTACAGAGTACATGAACAGCCAATGAAACCTCATATTGGATAATCAAGAAGAGCTTTGAAAGAAGCTTTTTTTTACTTGAGGTGGCATAAGATACTGAACTAGAAGAGATTCTGTGGGTCACTCTGTTCAGGTCCCTGCTGTCAGAGGCTTTAACTCTTTATATAAATGGGGTTCCAACCTGGTAAACTTAATCTAAAAACTAATAGGATTTCATGGCCTCACTATTCTTGTCGAACACCACCACACTGAGGGTTAGAAATTCTTCTGATTTCTGGGCTGTATTTGTCATGGTCATCTTATGCCCATTTGTTCCCATGTCAGCACCATCTTTCATCAGCAGCAGCCCTTCTTCTCTGCTGTTCATCTCCTGACACACATATAGACAGAATTCTTATTCCCTCTTAGCCTCTGTTGTACTAGGCTAAATGACCCAGCTATTTTAGTCTCTTCTCATAAAATAGTTTTTCCATTCCTGTGATTATGTTGATTTCTTTTTTCTACAGTCTACAATGCAAATTAGGCTTTTTCAAGCATGGATGATCAAAGCTGTTCCAGATAAGCCCTCACTAGTGCTCTGAATAATGGCATGCATGCTTCTAATTTCCACTCCATTCCTCATTTTATCTTAGGATCATATCACATGGAGAGGGTAGGAAGGTCATAGTTATGATGTGATCAACTCACATACCAATTTTTTTTTCTCCTCTATTCTATCTAACCAATGCCTTTCATTTCAGCCAGAAATCCTTGTCACTAGTTTCTATTACCTTATACTTTATACTATAAAATTTCATCTCAGTTCTCTTATTTTAGTCCTCAAGGTCATTAAATTCTCTCTGTGATATTCCAGTCCTCCTCTACATTATCACTAAGCATTATGTATGCTTCTTTTCAAGAGGATAATGATCATATATTAACTCTTCTTCTGTGTATCTTTGTCTCTTCCTCCTAAGCAAATAGAATTTCAGATCTTTGGCTTTAGTGTCTAATTCTTACTGTACAACATGCAAATGTGGAGCAAATAGACAGAGAAAAGGTAACCTATTTTTTTTCTGGGATGGCTTTTCAATAGTGACACATTTGTTATGCAAGCAAATGTATTTAGCTCTTGATACCATTCCAGGAAATGTCAAAAGTTCAAGGTTACTCCTGAATCAATGCCAAGATGCATTGTAGATTTGCATCATAGCTGTATTTTTCTTGATAGAAATGAGCATTCTGTGTTGTTATTTGGAACAATTTAGCAAATCCATGTCTGAAATAGTTGTTTGGATACCCATGTAGGTTCCTAAAGATAAAGTTGCCCTGTAGTGTCTTGTATTATCTCCCAGGCTGTTTTACTGAATGGTACTGTGTGTGTTTCCAGACTGTCTAGTGTCTAAATGCTAGCACATCTTATGGAGTGATGCAAAACTTTTAAGTGAATAGCATTCTGGTAGCATAGTGTGTAGATCAAGGAGCGTTGTGTAAAAGAAAGCTGTTGTAACTATGAACATTTGCCATAATGAACTCCTTAATTTGTTCAGAGTGTTTGGTCAGTTCAGGCAGTGAATCTGTCATTTCATAGTATTACTAAAACATTTGTCCAGCATTTGGAAATGTAAAGCAGCTGTAAGGTAATGGACATTCAGCCCCCTGATGTGCCACTGGGTGAACCCAGAGACAGTTCGCTTTTTACACAGCTTGTAAAGTTCTTTGAATGTTCTTTTTTCCTTTGTTTTTAATAGTGCAAAACACTCTTTAAAGCTTGTAAGGTAAGCACTCTGGGGAAATGTTCAGATGTACAAATGTCAGCTAGGTACACAATTTCTACTGGAAGTAAATGGGAGTTCAACACTACTTGTGCATTTGAAAATTTTCCCTTTGGGAGATGATCTCAATGCCTTTGCTTCTTTGTCTTTGTAAGACAATCCAGAGTTTTCTAAAAGGATCTGTATTGCATGTTTTTAACTAGAGAGCTGTGAATGTAAAAATATTTGTAAACTGCTTCAGAAGTGGATGGATTCATATATCACATAACAGCTGTCTTAAGAGGAGACAGTTTACTGACACTGTTCTGCCTTTTTTATCAAAATATGCTGTATAGAGAGAATTTATAATTCTCTGATTGATAATAATTAAATCCAGTGCTATAGTTTTCTACAGTATATGCATAGAGGGTCTACTTCTAAATCTATGTTAAGTTGCACATCATTTTTAGTTCTTCCTGACAGTGATAAGCAGTATGATTTGTGCATTTATATGCAGTATGCTAACTACTATGCATGCACAAAGGAAGAAATAGTTCCAGAGCTGAATAAGTACAGTCCAAGGACTCAGTCTTGCAATGACCTCTGAGCAAATTCAGGGTCTTCCAATAAAGCTTCTTACAGGAGAGTAACACGAGAATGTAAGCAAAAGAGTTAGTTATGGAGGAAGGAAATGGAAAAGGTTATTTTAAAAATTTCTAAAGCCTTAATTTGTAGTCATGTTATTTATGTCCTTACAAAACCTAAACAAAAATGATGAATTAAAATTTAGGGGTTTATGTATCAGAATCCATACTCAGTTTGAAATACAAAAAGGGAACTTGAAAGGCTCTAAGCTCGGCTGAAATCTATTGAAATGTGATTCAGCCACAATATTTATTTCAAGTAATGTCTTCTCTTTTTCTTGCATTAGGATTACCTGTACAATACTGGCTTTCCTCATCTCTAACCTAAAGAAATCATTTTTCTTTTTATAGGTTCTCAACCTCGTACAGTCCTATGTCACATTGAGAGTCCCCTTGTACGTCTCTTATGTTTTCCACTCTCCGGTGGGTGTAGGAGGCTGGCAGCATTTTGATCTGCAATCAGAGCTCCGTCTGACTTTTGTGTATGACACTGCCATCCTGTGGAAGGATGGGATTGGTAGCCCGCCTGAAGCAGAGCTCCAAGGTGGGTGTCGGATTTCTTTTCATCAGACTCGTTCTGTTACTGAAAGTGTAATTTGCAAACAGTAAGATGACCTTTCAATCATTCTAATAGAAGAACTAAAGAAGGATGGCTTTTATTATCAGTTGCAAACAGTCAGTTGTTGCCTAACACTCAAATTTCTCTGCTGGGTTGTTTATGAAAACCATGTTAAGTTGATATCAATTCTTCTATTGCAAGGAAAGATAACTGCCTTGTTTTGTCTCAAGTATACAAAAATGACATTTATTTCTACTCAGAACCTCAAGCTTTGCCATGTATTCGTATTCTGTTACCACACAAGATGTTTGGGTTTTAATGAGAAAAAAATGAAACTGTTCTATGATATCAGGTTTTTTTTCTGGCCCTGAACATACAATTTCAGATTTTTTTTATATTTTAAAAACATTTATTATGAAACATTCAAAAGAAACAGAAATGCATAGTGAGTATAATAACCTGTCCTATGCTTTACAGTAGTAAACTGTATAAGTAAAACATTTTTTAAAGTTGATAGAACCTGATGATAAACATTTGTGACTATAATTAGTCAACAAGTCAAACTCTATCATTAGAGAATTTATCTTTGCAAAAGTTGATTTATTTTTTAAAAGAACGACATACAGATATCTGTGAAAGATTAAAATGTATAGTTGCACGTATATGCTGCTTTGTTCTTCATATGCAAATGTACTTATCAGCGCCCAGAATTAAGCTTCAGGTGTTCCATATCTGTCCCAACCTAAGGTAGAATACAGGCGCCAGCTATAATTATATATGTACACTTACACAATCTCAGGTCCCCTGTGTGAACATGAAACCATTTTTTGTTTCTGCAAACTCTGTATCTAAACTGCAGAAGTCATTGCTATGCAATTTCAGTCCTCATGTAAGAGCAGGAAATGGAGTGGCAAGGGCAATCTGCAGTGCATGAAGAATGGAGCACATGCCAGGCCATGCCTAAAGAATAAGCCACATGCCACAAATCATATGATGTACTGGTCACCAAATAAGAGCCAGATCTAATCGGTCTCAGCAGTTATGTGGTTCATCTATGCCACCATTTTCCCGCCTTTGATGTTTTAATTTTTTATTTGTCTGTTTAAGAAGCTGATGGCCAGGTAAGAAGCTGAAGGCCAGGTCTGTGGAGATACTGAACATTGGCAGCTCCCTTTGAAAACAGGAAGCACAAAACACATGATAAACACAGTGAGGTGGTGAAGGGAAGACACCTAACGTTTACCAATCTGATTTGGGCAGAGTTACTGAGAGTTACTACTTCTCGCTGCTCAGCCTTGCACAATAAGATGGTGTACTAATAACCTGGTGTAATGATAAGCAGGCAGGGGTTAACTACTTCTCAGTTTATTTCCATACCTCTGAATACATTTAACTGTTCTACACAAATTCTATGTAAAACTGTAAAGCAGTCAAGGTTTTCTGAAGCCATAATTCTTATATATACATATATATATTTCTAATGTATCAATAAATGTATTTGGTACATGTGATTTTGTTCAGGTAGAATGTGTTCACACTGGTGAACATGTTAGGTTTCTGGAGCAGAACCTTTTTTTTTACTGCGTGCAGGCCTGGGGCCCCCAGCACAAGAAGGATGTGGGGCTCTTGGAACGGGTGCAGAGGAGGGCCACTAAGATGATCAGAGGGCTGGAACACCTCTCCTATGAAGAAAGGTTGAGGGAACTGGGCTTGTTTAGCTTGGAGAAGAGAAGGCTCCGGGGAGACCTCATTGCGGCCTTCCAATACCTGAAGGGAGCGTATAAACAGGAGGGGGAACGCGTGTTCACACACGTTGATAGTGATAGGACAAGGGGGAATGGTTTCAAACTAAGACAGGGGAGATTTAGGTTGGATATTAGGAGGAAGTTTTTCACTCAGAGGGTGGTGAGGCACTGGAACAGGTTGCCCAGAGAGGTTGTGGATGCCCCATCCCTGGAGGCATTCAAGGCCAGGCTGGATGTGGCGCTGGGCAGCCTGCTCTAGTAGTTGGCAAACCTGCCCAGAGCAGGGGGGTTGAAACTAGATGATCTTTAAGGTCCTTTTCAACCTATGCCGTTCTATGATTCTATGATTCTATGATTTTTTGAGCGTTCATGGAGGAGCATTCCTGTTTTCCTGTCTGCCTTTGGCAGACAGGATGGTACCACATTACTGTCTCACTCTAAGGGAGCACTGTAGGAGATGCCTGGATTCTGAATCCTTGCAGAACACTAGAGAAAAAGAGACTTGAATTCAGGTTACAGAAATAAACCACTTCTGACATATAAACAAGACCTTGTAACCTGAAATTAGGAAACAATATGCCCATGTTTTGGTCCAGATCCATGCCAGAAATCTCCGGCAATACAAAACCTGTCAGAATGAGTTTCAGAGATTCAGGTACCCAGAAGCAGACTACCATGGAAGCCACAACTGCTACTGCCACAATGCTGGGGGGTGCTGCCTTGGGACAACAGGCAGGGAGGCACCGATAAAAAGCATCTCTGACACAGCTTTTATTGGTAGCAATCAGCTTGTATACCTGGTGAAAACAAAAGTATTCTTCCTTCTACAGAATCCCCAGCAGCTGACCATGCTATTCCTAAATACAAATGCCATCTATGCTGTGGACTTCCATCAGCCTACTAGAGCATCAGTGTGGGTCCATGATGGCATAAGTAAAAATCTGGCTTTGCAGGGAAGTACGTGCTTTAGAAAACTGAAGGATTGTGAAAGCTCAAGGCCCCACTATGTAAATTCTTGCTTAAGACTCAAGTCAGCCCAAAAGATACCAGCAGGCCCCCTCCCATACAGCTGGTAAGACAAGAGGAAATGAAAAGAGTGGAGCTGGTGTTATGTACAAGTGTGATTTATTTGTCATCTGCAAGTGGAATGATCCTCATGGATTGGCTTCTTCTGCCAGGTTCTCTGTACCCAACCAGCATGCGTATTAGTGAAGAAGGACGCTTGGTTGTCAACTTCAAGACTGAAGCCCGGTTTCATGGTTTGTTTGTGATGTCCCATCCAGGTAAGCTTAATCTACAGTTTAGCAGTACTGTAAAAACAAAGACAGATGCCCCTCCCAAATTTTATATTATTCATTTTTCTTATTCCTGCTACTGAAATCTGAATTTTTGATTTACTATGACTCTCCAGCTAAGGATTCATTATCTGCTTGGGATTTTTTACTTGTCACTGTATAAAGTCTGTATTCAGACTTTCAAACTTAATGGAATATATCTGAATCTGATAGAAAGCAGATAGTTCCACTCGATGAAAAGGCTGATTTATGAAAGGTGAAGATCTGTCCACTAGGGATCTATGAATACATGTTTTTAATCCAAAAGCTAAGATTAACTATCTATGTATGTTGCCCTAGGGATTTAGGATTAAAATTTCTTTTCTAATTCACAGCCTTCTATGTTATTTAGACCTTTTTGCAAAGAGTAAGAAAAGCTCTCATAGGAGTGTTGTATCGCTCTGTTAATAAAACATTCTCACTGCCATTCAATTAGTCATTACTGAGGACCTGATCCTGCAATTTAATCTGTTTAAACCCCACTGCCTTTATTCAGAATAATCACAGGTGTAAGACTCTGTCTACAGACATAAGTCTGAGCATGAATGCTGGCAATGGAAAAGATTATCTAACTAAATTAAATCTGCTGAACAATAATGGGAAGGGAAAAAATCATTTTAAGAGATCTCTTTTAGTTTAACTCAGTTTTATTAACCTATAAAACTCCATAGTGATTCTGCTTTTTCTCAGCTGTCCTCTAGAGTTTTAGCTTTTGTGCATCGTGTAGAGCTGAAAGAGTTACATTGCTAAGAGAAATTATTTTTTGTTCCCTGGGCTGACATTCCAAGTTAAAAACAGGAGGGATTATAGATCTTTGCCATTCCACTCTCACTGTTTTGCCTTTCTATTAGATTTAATCTTCATTCAGTTCTGGTTGTATAACCCAAAAGCAACTGTTTAATAGACACTTGAACAAGAGTCAAGGGGGCCCAGCTGTGTTGACTGTAATTAGTTTTGTTAGTTTCAGCTAATAAAACCCAGTGCCCTGTAAAAGCATTAACATCAACCATGTCATTATAGTTTATGAATTATTGGGAACATTCGTCAGGCTCTGAGTCTGCAGTGAAACACTAAAGGTGACAAATCTGTTTCTTGGCATGTTTGTAGCTTCATCTCTAACTTCCATGGTTATGTCAGCTGATCACCCAGGCCTGACATTCAGCCTCAGCCTCATCCGAAGTGAGCCAACGTACAACCAGCCAGTACAGCAGTGGAGCTTTGTTTCAGATTTTGCGGTAAAACCTCAGCCTTTTCTGTGTCTTCTCTTGCCATAGCCTGTTAGTTAGGATGTTGGTGCAACACATCTCTCTCTCTCTCTCAATCTCCCCTAAGGTTCGAGACTATTCTGGAACGTACACTGTGAAGCTGATAGCTTGTACCACTGCTCCACATCAGGAGTACAGCCTACCAGTGATCTGCAATCCTAGAGAGCCAATCACGTTTGATCTGGATATCCGATTCCAGCAGGTAGCATCCCAGTGATACCTTCTTCATGTTTCCTTTTTATTTTAATTCTCAAATGGTAACGGTAATGATAGTGCTAGAAATTGAATTTACTTGCTTACCAACAAACCAGTTCCTAAACTAGTGGGACAGTACATTCCTGCTATTTAACTAGTTTTACCCAACTTGGAAAGGCTAATGTAGGAACACAAATGTTTTTTGTAGTAACACAAATGTTTTTTTGTCCTCAATGCAGGGACAGTTTTTGGCCATTCTTCTATGATAGCCAGTAGAATGTTCATTGACATTGATTTGGGTGATAGTTATTGTAATATGAAGTAACCTATGGGAATTCTTTACTTACATGTTGACTTTTGCTATTAAATAGTTTTATCAGATAATTAAGAATATATAACACTGTTATCAGAAAATTTTCACCTGGCACAAAGATCAGAGATAAGCCTCTGGTATTGAAAGTGGGGCCTCCAGAGGGAGATTCATCCAGTCCTAAGTTAGGACTTCCTTCACTGACTATACAGAAGATGTAAATGACCTACACTGGTAAAACACTTAGCTTTAAGACTCACTCATGAAAGTGAGTGAGAAAAATCCCACCCACAGCAATATGGATCACATGGTAACCTGTGGACAGGTAAACAGCATACATTTCACAGTGCCCAGCTGTAAAACATGTAGCTGGAAGGAAACAAAGTCTGGAGAAATGGACTCTGTTGTGGAAAGCAGTGACTGAAAAACATTTGGGGGCCATGTTGGATAGTTAGCAGAACGTAAATTACCATTTTATAGTGTTAGCAAAAGGGCAAGCATGACCTTGGGACATGTAAGATGGAAGTTTTATCACTTCTGTAATTTGGAGCCAATACAACCAATACTGGAACAATGTGGCTGTGGTTTCATGCTCATTAATAGTAAAGATGTATGCTATTAGATCATCTTACAGTATAAATGCAACCTGGATCAGTCAGAGATACACAATCACTTTCCTGTTGAATTAGGCAGAGCACACAAGAGAATGTATGCAGTCTTTATGCTTTCATTTGGCATTATGCCAGCTATCGGAGAACAGATGATTCCTGATATGGCATTAAGTCCTGGTGAAACAGAGAGACGATACATGATCTGACATGAAACCTGCCTTCTCAGAATTAAACCAGCAAAACATTTTGGAAAAAAAAAAAAAAAAAAGAATGGCTGGGGTGGGGTCAGGGGAAGGGGTTTATATTAGTTCAGCGCTTTGCTGTTTCTCTGGCATTTCTGCTTCAAGGACCTCTAAAGCTATTCACAGCAGTGCTGAACCACAGCTTGTGTCTGGTCCTCATGTAAACAAGAAAGATGTTGATAATTTGAAGAAAATTCAAAAGAACAACAAAAAAAAAATTGCAAAATGGTCAAAGTAGCCTAGGGGAGACCTAATTCTATCTAGAGAACAGATAGGTCTAGAGACCTGTTACCTGGAAGAAGAGTAAGAAGCAAATTTCTCAAGTTGTGAGAACTGCCTTGGGAAAATAAAATGGCTACTATAGGGTTCATTATATCAGATAAAGCTTTAATAATGTAGTATATGCAAGTTTCAGGTACGTAAATTAAAATTAGGTGCAAAATTGCAACAGCGTCATAATCAACAAGGGCTGTGACCAGTTAGTCACCCTTACCAGTAATTTTCAAATCAAGACCATCTCTTTTTCTTGACATAGTCACAGTAAAAGGAATTCAGGAAATTTTGCTGTCCATAATATTGTTCTCTTTGCTCATAGATTGAAAGAATATGTGGAGTTAAAGCAGGTTCCAATAAGATTTTTAGGCATTCTGCAAAAATGCATAAGCATTAGTATCCATGTCTTAGAAATAAGAAACAAAAGACAGAGAAGCGAACATGAAAGTTCACACTGTGGTGCTGGCTCTTAGACTAGGAGACACCTGATACCTTGCACAGGCCCACTGAGTGCAGGTCTCAAAACTGGATCAAAATGATTTTGACTGTAAAATCAAATAATGAAATGATGGGACAGGACGGGAGTTGTTTCTCCCAGTTCTCATTCTAGTGCCCCAGCTGCTCTACTGAATTATCTTCTTGGTATTTTTAATATGAGACTTTCCATTTTCTTGGAATCTTTTTGTTCTAATTTCCTTCACTATTGTTTTCACTGTTCATGAGTGAAGGCCATTTTAAGTTGCAAACATCAAGTAGAGAAGTTATTTTGATGCTCTCTGTCTGAAGATTTTGGTTTAACATTTCCTTCTTTACCATGTATCTGCCCATTTCCTTTTTCCTCTCTTTGTGGCCCCTGAAGAGGGAAGCAGGTAGCTCATAACACTAGTGAGTATTGTATTACCACTACCTCACTCTGGGATGTCCTGTACATGAACAGCATCCAACCTCCAGTACCTGCTTTATCCCACTCCTTTCAATGTCTCCTTTCTTTAAACGTGCATGAATAGTTCCTGAGAGAAGCACTTCCATAATCAGGATACTTGCTGCCCTGAGATGGACCTATCTCAAGAGCAATCTGTTTCTTGAGGTACCAAGTATTGCATGAGCTTTTGTCTCATGGAGATGGGAATGTGTATCATCAGTGATCCGTATGATCACCAGATCATCCATATGCAAAGTTGATGGGCATGGCAAATAGAAAGAATAAATTGACAGTATTTTTTTTCAACCAGCAGATCCTCACAGATTATGTTTTTAAGAGCTCTTTTGTTTAAAATGCTTTAACTGCACAATGAAAATAATTACATTTAAATTACTGCCATAAACTGTAGCTATGGGTCAGCCACTGGCAGCACTGAGACTTACATGTAAAGCTGAAACAAAAATAGTAACTTAAAACAGGATGTCTAAGAGATGTATTTGCAGCTATATGCGTAGTATTTACCCAGGCCATTGCTCTTACCATCGTTGTAAACTGTGTGGCTGAACTCCAGTGCCTTTAGCTGAACATGTACTTTTTGTTTCCAATTCAGTAGACGTTTGTTTTGCCAAGGAAGATCTTGATGAGGCTATGCTTGATTCTTTTTCAGATCCACAGCTGTGGATCTGAAACCAGCTGTGTCAGTCAGGTATTTGAAGCTGTGGAATTGCAACCCAATAGCTTGAATCCAGGCATTTAGAAGGAAGCATTCCAGAGAGATTGGAAATGGTTTTTTAATTATTATTATTTCTGTGAAAAGGCTATGGGCGTAAGGTTCCTCTTTGTGAAGAGTGGCAGTGAGTTTATAAAATGTTTCAGCTGTGTATTCTTCTTGCCAAATCCTGCTGCTTTGACAGTTTTGGGACTATATTGTGGAAAAGGGATTTGAAGAAGAATAAGCATGCATAACTTGCGGCAGTATTTTCTGTTGATATTGTTATATCTCATTCCATCAGCACCTTGTCCATGAGCCAGCAAGAATGTTTTCATTTGTGTTTTCCTTCCTTCCTTTCCACATATATATGCATATATATGTAAACATTTTTCTTATTTGTTTAGTGGCCCCTTGTTCTTTT
>VXAA01003095.1:155887-201638 GCA_013399115.1 Anseranas semipalmata
TTTTTTTTTTTTAATGCATGCAATACATCTTTTTGAACTCTGGGTTCTCCCCAGTGCTTCTGTTCACTATGGTCTTTCCTTTTGGTTATGGCTTGTCCCTGTATAGGTTGCCTTCTAACTTATGTTTCTGAAGTATATGGCCCAATGAGAACCTACTTCTGGTAGTACTGTTTTACTGTATTCTTGTAATGTAATCAAGGAAAAATCATAGATAACTGTCAAATATATGAAGATAAATATTATCATAAAAGATGTTCAAATGGTTTGGTGCATTTTCACATATATGATCTGAGATAAATATACAGATATCCTGCAACACAGCAGCAGAACGAAAACTTGCAAATAAGTGGTAAAGAATCAGAAGCAGAGGTGGGACTTGGGTGTAGGCATGAAAATGCAATAGAGTAAAGAGGCTGAGTCAAAGGGAGACTAAATATTGAGGGAAATATTTTCCTTACATTACCCACACACATAAGTTGCCCTGGGCACCTTCTTGGCTGGGATTTAGAAAAATGTGGTGGGAAGAAACTAACCTAGAATCTTATCAATCATCACAGAGGTGGGTAACCCGAAGGTTTTATGTGTGTAAAATACATAGCAATATATTTCTAGTGCAAAGAAATCTTTATGGTTAAACTGTTTCGTTGCATGTAGATATGCAGAGCTGATGAATAATGTACACTGGAAGAAGATTGGGTTGTGTTTTAAAAGTGATTAAAGACTGCTTGTTGAAGAGCCTTATGCCTTTGTGTTTTAGGTCAGTGACCCAGTGGCTGCTGAGTTCAGCTTGAATACCCAGATGTTCCTCCTCTCCAAAAAGACACTATGGCTATCTGATGGCTCAATGGGCTTTGGGCAAGAAAGTGATGTTGCTTTCTCAGAAGGTAAAATTGTGCACAACCACAGACCTCTAATATGTGATCCACACTATCAGGATCCTGTTTCAGTCAAAACAAGCTAGAAGTAAGGGTTTACCTTGCCACTTGTGTTCTTTTGTATTTGCCTTTCCCACCTGGCACTTTACATAAGAGCTGTTGGCCAATCTGCACGGAAACTGTTATGTCTGAGGGTAACAGTACTGGTGCCACTTATATGCTGAGCATTTTATAAACATTGGCTAATATTAAGATCATTCCTCATTGATAAGTGAATATTACATAATCTTTTTATTGTGGGTGAACCTATCTGGGTCTGGCTGAGATGGAGTTGACCCACAGCAGCCCATATGGTTCTGTACTTTTCATTTGTGGCTAAAACAGTGTTGATAACACTCAGATGTTTTGGCTATTGCTGAACACTGCTAGCACAGTGTCAATGCTTTCTCCCTTCCCCCTGCCCTCCGCCAAGTATGCCAGGGATTGGAAGAGGTTGGAGGGTGACGTAGCTGGGACAACTGACCCAAACTGACCAAAGGGATATCTCATACCATATGAAGTATTGCTCAGCAATAGAAGCTCAGGGAAAGGAGGAGGAAGCTCGGGGGACATTTGTGTTTATGGTGTTTGTCTTCCCAAGTAACCATTACACATGTTGAGGCCCTGCTTTCCAGGAAATGGCTAAACATCTGATGGAATCTTCTTATTGTTTTGCTTGCACTTGCAGTTTTTGCTCTCCCTATTAAGCTGTCATTAGCTCGGTTCATGAGTCTTCTCACTTTCCTTCTGTTTTCTGTGTATCCTGTGGGAGAGGTAGGCTGGGTAGGTGTTGGCCAGGGTCAACCCACTGCAGAGAGGTAGATAACAGAACAGAAACCAAAGTCAAGGCTAAGATAAACACTCAGAATTCCTGCTTGCTTAATACTGTGTTGAGACCCTCTGGAACAGAGAGATTTTGAAAAACTTTGTGTGAAACCATAGACCGAAGCCTGGGTTCACTCAGTACCTCTATCAATGGATTGTTACATGACCTAGGCAGTCACTTCATTTTTCTCCTTTCTTTCTGTGCCTCCTTTGCTGATTCATTAGAATGCCAACCTCTTGAATCCAAGACTGTCTTTTCTGATAAGTTTGCACAGTCTCTTGAATGGCAGATATCTGGTCTCTCTCAAAGTCTACAGTTGCTACAAATTGTGGTAAAAACAATGCAACACTTCTCCTTTCCTTCTCCAAATTCTCAACCTTCCTAATCACTTTCTGTCATATGCACTGACCACTGCACATAGTATACTTTTCTTGCCTGTGTGGTAATGGCCCAGGTTATTTGCACAGGCCTTGCAAGCATGTTTTATCCTAAACCTTATCAGACAGCTGAAATGCAATTACACAATAGGGAGCCAAGTCTGAAAATGTCTCTGTTACTTTTCATAATGTTCATGTCACTTGTACAGTGTTAAATGCTGCCAGTCTGACCAAGTGTAAATGAACTCTTACACAGCCTGAACGGGATTCTGCTGACATAATAAAGAACATCCCTTCAGCAAGTTGCATTGCTGGGAGACCAAAACCTGCATCCCAGTTAGCTGTAGAGAAGTACATGTTTCTTTAAGCCATTTTTTGAACAAAGACCTGAATATAGCCCAGAATTTAAAGCAGCCTCTGAACTGGTTCAAGTTACAGCAACAGCACATGACCTCCTACTGCTATTATGTGGCCCAGAGTGTGTGGAAGAGTGTGCACTCTCATCACAGCCTTTGACAACACTCTATAGTGAAAGATGGGTAGCAAGGTGTCTCAAGTAGACTCTGGATATAGCTGTAGGCAGGCTGGGAGTCTTTAGCTTGGACCTTTGAAGCAACCAGAAACTGAGCTTCTTGACTAGGCTTATTTATTTAGCCTCAGTATTGTGCTAAATGTTCCAGTGTAATAGAATGTGATCTGTGTGCACTCTTTACAGGTGATATCATTTATGGTCGGGTGATGGTGGATCCAGTGCAGAATCTGGGTGATTCCTTCTACTGTAGCATTGAGAAGGTTTTCCTGTGCACAGGAGCTGATGGATATGTACCCAAGTATAATCCATCCAACACTGAATATGGGTGCCTTGCTGATTCTCCATCCCTTCTGTACAGATTTAAGATTGTGGTAAGTGTTCTAATTCTGGGAGAATGCACATATATATATATATTTCTCACTTCTTTTTTTTTATCAAAAACCAACCTGGAAGATATAAAATCTGTGTTTTACAAATGTGTGTCATTTTTTTTACCTCTATGACCATTTAGGACAAAGCTCAACCAGAGACACAAGCCACAAGCTTTGGAAATGTGCTTTTTAATGCAAAACTTGCAATAGATGATCCTGAAGCAATTTCTTTAGTTAAACAACCAGGCTCTGATGGATTTAAAGTGGACTCGACTCCCCTGTTTCAGGTATGATTTTTGTAGCTGAGTACCAAGAGCACTGAACCAAGAAACACTTGCACAAGAAGTGTTTTTAACTGTAAGTCTTGTTGAAGCCAACAGAAAGATTTATTGTGATTTCAGTACAGTTAAACAAGATTATAAATGCTTACAAATTTCTAGATGTAAAATCTGGAGTACTTATTAAAAGATTCTTATAGGGACAATATAATTTTTTTTCTGTTTAATTCCATAGTCTAACCAGAAATTATGCCAATGATTGTTATGTATTTCCTCTAAAAACATAAGTTTCTTGTTATACAGCATTGTCTTGTTCCTTCCCATCTCGTCGAAGACAAAAAATAAAAGAATTGTAAGCATTTATAGTGAACTTCGTCAAAATCTAATTGATACTCAGCATTTTCTGTGCAAGTCATCCTCACAAACTTTCACACTGCAAAACATCTAAGCACTGGAAAGCCTTGAAATTGAAAACTAGAGGGTACACCTATTTCTTAATTCCATATAATCCTTCAGCTGTTTGCTTTCATCCTTTAGATCTATATGACCCAGCTGGTGATTGTCTCTTTAGTATTTATCTCCTCAATATTTGCAAAACTACATGCAAAACTGAAAAGTATAAATTAGAAAAATTACTGAGGAGACGTTGATCCTATTCCTGTCCATTCAGTGTTGAGTGCCATTGTAAACAACTGAATATTTAAGAGAACAGCCTTCTTAACAGCATAAAGAGGGTTTCATTACCTGTCCCCATGAAATTGATATCTCATTTTTGATTTAAAGAATCCATTTCCAATAATGCAGTAACGTTTTGCCCTCATTCTGTCAAAAGAATGAGAATGTGAAGAAACAACCGTGCATCTTGAAAAACACTTGGAGAAATGAGTAAAATGGAAAAGATGTTTGGTGTTACCTACAATACCAGAACTTGGGGGCAAGCACTGAGATCATAAGCTAGTAGCTTTAAAACAAAAATAAGACAGATTCAAACAATCCTACTGGATCACATAAAGGCCAAATTTATTATGCATCCAGAAAAGACAGGACAAATTCAGGGAAGATAGCATCGTCTTATTCAGACTGCAGAAAATCACAGAATCAAAGAATGGATGAGGTTGTCAGGGACCTCTGGAGATCTGGGGCTGATTGGCACATAGTGGGTTTTATCTGTGCATGATTGTGAAAGTACTATCCAGGCAACCAATACAAACCAGTGATTGATTTCTTATGTTTATAGCACCGTCCAGATTATGCACGTGTGTTTAAAAACAAAAAAACATGTCTTTCTAGGTGTCTTTGGGTAGGGAGTGGTATGTCCATACAATCTACACTGTACGTTCAAAAGAGAATGCCAACCGCGGAATCGGCAAAAGAAGCGTAGAGCACCAGTACCACTCGCTCTTTAGTGGAGGAAGCCCAGGAGCATCCACACAGAGACGTCACAAGAGAGGAGCTGTGGGAGCTCCAGAGCTTGCAAAAGACATTGGAGTAGAAAACAACCGAGGAACAAACATACAGCACATAGCACTAGACCGCACCAGCAAGAAACAGGTCCCTCAAAGGGACGTTGTGGTCAAAGGTGTACTCCCCAGAGAACTGAATAACCAGAGCTCAGAGGTCAGCATAGTCACAATCATTGGTGGAGCTGCTGCCATTTTCCTTGTCATCTGCTTGATTGTAATCATCATTTTGCTGCTGAAACGGAGACAAGATTCTGAGAAGGAAGCCGCAAAGAAGTCGGGCAGCAATGAACCAATGATGCTACCAGATAATTATACCAGTGACAGCTCTGAGGTTTGATTCCAAGACCACAGGATTCAAGCTAGAGTCTCCAGGGTGCCTCAAAACAAACTTGAACTGCACTTTGTTAGCAGAAGATCATGGTAGCTCATAAGGAGTAAAAAGTGCTTCTAGGTGTACTTGAAACTTTATATCCTGAACTCTTGCTGCCTTCATCAACATCAGAAGAATCTACATTGAATCTCCCACTTTGCACGAAAGGTTATCATGACGTCCCTATATCATGCACTAATCTTTAGCAGGAATTCAAGGAACTGCATTGTAAGGGAGAGATTTTTGTTTTGTTTTTGTATTTGCTGACATTTCAAAAAAGTAGAAGAAACTATCCAAAGGTGCTATAGATCCTGTCTGTAATAAGAGAGGAAATCTGTTTCTTTAGAAACACAGAATACTTGAGAGGTGGAATCCTTACACTCTTCAGTTAAATTTTGTACTGTTTCTCACAAAGAACTCAATGTCTACAGTTAGGCTGAAAGGTGATAAAATGCCTCAGGCATGAATCCTCCCTCCTGTAAGCCTTTGACTTCATTTAAGCTATACCAGTGATTATTTTTTTTTCCTTATGTTTAACTGAACTTTTTCAAAAGACAGCTAGATTAGACAGCATAACATTATAATCAGTTGCATGTCACAGAAAGCAATACGTACTATTTTCTGCAAATTCTTATTCAGCTATTCTGATTTTTTTCCTCATTTTTTCCTTATTTATGTTTATATAAAGCCAAAGAATACAACAAATCCAGAAGGAATTTTGTTTTTCACTGGAACTGGACACTTATGTCTTCTTAAATTTATAATGGATCATGGAAGTTTTGTAAGGTAAATTATATTTGTTCGTGCATATCCACTGCTGGGAAATGCAAGCATTAGTATTTCAGTACCTAGAGAAGATGATAGTGTTAGATTCAAAATGCAGAGGACAAGGTTCTGCCTGAACTGAGCCTAGGAATCATGATATTGAATCCAGCGTGTAATTGTCAGTTGCTATATTAAATGGCAACAAACTGAAGAAAAAAAATAACGTGATTGAATCAAGTAGTATTTATTACTGTATAATCATAGCACATCTTGACAAACAAGCTTGGTCATTGTTGGGCTATTTTTTTAACAAGTGACTGCTTTTGAAAGAGCAATTCTAATTTTCTCTCAGCCTTCCTGATTCAGATAATATGACAGCATGATGTCTCACAAAAGTTTGGATCAGCAGTGTCCCATGTCAATTCTTATCCAAACAGGACCTTTTCTGCCTCAAAGATATCCTGCCAAATGCTTGGCCGTTGAAGCTATATAACCTTCAAGACAGGTTGTCCCGTTTGTCACACCAGAATTTAATATGAATAAATCTTTTCAAGTCAATAGAGTTAAACTATATAAACTATATAAAACCTGAAGCAGGCTGTTGAGATTGTTGCTGAAAAAACTGTTCCCTTCCACCATCTGTGGTGGTGAGTGCAGACAGCAGCCAAACTATCTTCAAGCTGCAATACATCTGGCATTTCGTATTCTGGGGACCATGCTGCAGAGATGTGAGTTGCCAGGATCCAGCTGGAAAGCAGCCTGGTTGCCAGCACACAGTGCTGCCTCTGAAATAAAAATCTGTCCAAAAGGCTTCCTAGCCTGGCTGTGGTGCTCTGCAAACACAGACAGACCTGACCTAATAATTCTGCACAATCGTCCTCTGAGCCATAAGGCTCAGAAATGGTGAGGTCTACTCTGCTGGGAATGTTGAGGTACAGTGTGAATATGCCCACAGAGGGACTCACGCTTATATTTCTTGCTCGGGATTTGTATTGTCATGACTTCACTCATTTCACAAGATTTCCTCAGTTTTTCACCAAGTGAGTCAGGTCAGAATCTGTACTATCTTTTTCTGGGTTTTCTGAAGACTGTTTTCAGACTGCTTAATTGAAAGATGTTTTCAGTAACCTAAGGGTCAAACTCCATTATTAAAGTCATGCAGTCATCTTTTATTTTAATTAATCTGAGTTCTAGCCTGAAACAATTATCCATAAGACGTGCCCAGTGCATTAGACCTTTTTCCCTAGTCACCTGACATTAATTTAGTCTTCTAATGAAGTTCCTGGTTTTGTGATCCATGTATTATGTGTGCAAGATTGATCAAAGACTTAACCTACAGATATGTTTTATATGTAAAGTTTAGGACTAAGTTGCAATTGTAACCTAGGGTCAAATTTGCCTTTGTTCCTGTGTGTGAAACCACTATGATAATGAGAAATGCAGAATTTGTCTCCTAGAACCTATGTGTTTGGGTAAGAGCAGTCAACGATTCTACAGTAAAATGGGACACATGTAAATAATAGAACATTTTAATATTTATAAAATGCCTGTTTTGTGTAAGCAGAGAAGATCTTTTAAAATATATATATAATAAATACAGAAATTAGGTGTTTATCAGTAGAGCTATTTTTCTGCTTTTGAATTTTAACAGACTGAAATATCATTAAAGTTGCTTGCAGGCAAAATCCTTTTTTAATTATTATTATTTCTTTTTATGAAATCATATCAAAAAAAACATGTGTTCTACAAGCCAAATATTGAGCCCGGTAGACAACTTGATCACTGCTTTGAATAGTGTCTGATTACAGCTTGTAAGATGTTCAGATTCATGGGGATTATCAGACAAACATTCTTCTAACAATATATGTAAAAAAAATAGTGCAAACTGCTGATAAGAAAGAAAAACCCATGGCAAACACTGAAAAGCCGGACAAGAACGAGTGAGATTCATGAATCAGATATCAAAGTCCTCTGCCTGGGAAAAAAATCCCAATGTTTTCAGTAAGACCTGCCAGATTTGTCCCATTCTTAAGAAACTGGATTTCTTACAATTCAGTAAACTATAAATACATCTGTAACAGCATGCCTTTGTTATTATGGCTTCAAGGTTTGGGATTTCAGCAAGATGTTTTGGAGGCTTATTATCATTTTTCCTTCTACTAAACAAGTGGCCTTGTTTATACTAACCTGAGTAAGTGCCTCGTTCTCAGTTATGTGCACAAATATGTTAATATTTATCTATCCATGCAATAAACTAAATATATTATATAGATATATTTAATCTATTTCCAGATTATGTATTCAATCCTCTTTTCCCTGAAGCTACATATTCTGCTAGCAGTAATACCATTTGTTAAACCTTTTATACAATAACTACTGTGTTTAAATTTGTTATCAAGTTGTCAGAAATCTTTCCATGCATATTTATTTGGAACAATTTCTTGTGTATGTCTATGGCTATGATATTTGGCATTTGTATCAGGAAAAAAAAAATAAAACTACTTCTGTTTTGGTTACCAATCTTAAATCTGTGTATAAATATCACATAGCAGTGACTGGTCATTAATGCAGTATTAAGAAAAACTGATTTGTCACATCGGCAGAAGGACATAAACTTACTCCTGTGTTTGCAATAAATCTCACTGCTTTGTTCCTGAAGCAATTGTTTTCTGGTCATGAAGTGCTCAGCACAGGGGCTGCTTTTTAATCATTGGGGTTGCACTCATGGCTCAGAGAAGGATTTTTCTTTCAATTACAAAACATCAGAAATCTCTAGATATGTAGACGTCAGCAGTGAGTCTGCAAGTCCGTTGCAGACTTGATTGTCATGTTCCTGTGCTTTTCCATGTCTGTCCCCTTCTACTACCTAAACTTGCTTGTGTGGATTGTACTCTTATACTTGTGCCCAGTTGCTTAGACTGAGCTGAACCCTCCAGTGTCATGTCTGTGAGCTCTGTGTTGTGGTTTCTGCCACTGCAAATCAGACTGAAAGTGTTTCTGTCCTGCTTCATTGTAAATAGCTACAAATGATGTAAATCAACAAAGAATCTGGTCACAAGACTATAGCACAGTCAATAGATCAAAGGGCATTAATTTCCCACTCTGGGATTGTCCACAGTCGTGTCCACGATCATTTTGGCACTTAGTGCAGTTATAATACTACTAAGGTGTCCAAGCATGTTCCAGAAAGTCTGGGATGGCTTTTCCTCCACAGCCCAAGAGTGAGTATATTCCAGCATTTGTAGAAGTTGGGGGTTTTCTGATGCACTCTCACTGTCTTTTGAAACAATGACTCTTCAAATTCAGCTCTTACCGCTGAATGCCTTAATTTTTGAAAGCTCTTCAATAAATTACTCTCAAGACATTGGCTCTTTGATTTTTGTTTTTCTTATTATTTATCTCAAGAGATGATCCATTCAGAATTTACCTGGCACTACTATTGCTTTGGTGAGTATCTGTTGACTTCCAGTAAAAAGGAAGGGAACAGCTAGAAGATCCAAAATGATGCATCTTGTTTTATTGAATGGCTGATGCACAAGCATGCACTGAATTCCTGCTGTCTCCTGTTACTTGCATTTTCATGATGCAAGTTTTCCTGAGTGTAAGTTTACATGTAAAGCATGAATCTGCAGCTGCCCAAGTGGAAATGCTCCAGTTAAACTAGTGGAACTGAAGGAATGAGTGTAATGCTTGTCATCTCTAGTGGGTTTTGTCCATTTTTGTAGCAAAAGCTCTAACACAGCATGGAAGACAAGAGGAGGTTTTCTGTATAAGTGGGCCCATCACTTTAATAATATATTAATTTCTGCTTTTCTCCCTGTTGCTTTCCCTTAAAAAAAAAAAAAAAAAGAAAAAAAAACAACAACAACAAACAAACAAAAAAAACAAAGATAATGGAACTAAATAAGACAACAAATGACAAGAATAATGATAAAAGGTACGGAATGTCTTCTCCATGAGGAGAGATTAAATAGATAAGATTCCCTTCTACTCTTCAGCCTAGGAAAAAATGCTCAAGGGAGAATATTACAGAGATGCATTAAATCCTGAATGTTACAGAGACAGTGAACAATGATTCACTATTTCTCACTATTATAGAGAGGTTCCACCCAACAAAAGTTGCTGGCTACAAGAATGAAACAAAGTAGACGATACCTTGTCTCAGCACAAAATTAAAACTGCAAAGCTCTTTGCTGCGGGATGACATATATGCCAAACTGAAAAAGGAGTGAAATCCATGGAAGAAAGGTCCATTAAAATCATCTATTTGTTTCAGCGGCCAGTTAAGAAAGCCCAGACTTGAAAAAGCTGCAAGGATTCAGGAGAAGGGTCAGGCTTTTCATCTTCTCTTTCCCTTCTCTTCCCTGCAGCTCCACTGCTGGGCACTGAGGCAGATCTCCACACCCAGAAAAGCCACTCTCATGCCCTAACAGTTGTACAGAGTCCCCAGTCCCAGGCTTGGAACCGACAATATTAAGTACAAAAAAAAAAAAAAAAGTTTTTCTTCTTGGGGTGAAAGGGAATGAAAGTTTTCATTTGTCAGCACCCTAGGTCTCTAATAGCTGACTTACCTGCACCTCACATCTGCCTAGATCTCCTGCTGAGGACAGCTTGAAGCAGTATTATGAGTCAATAGCTTTTCCCTGGCACATATCCTATGAAGGCACATGATCTGGACAGAATGAAGTAAAGCATCTGGGAGCAGAAGGTGGGGGCAGAGCTAAAAGGTGCTGCTGCTGATTTTATTTACCTTATAAATGTGCTCCATTTATCCTCTGCTATTTGTAACAGAAGGTTAAAAGAATATTTCTTGGGCTATCAAGTGTCTCTTTCACTGATGTGTGTTTTCTTATGTTTCTAATGGCACAAAAATGATCCTAGCAAGAAAGAAACATAAATACCAACCTCTGTAAAAGTAGGAGCTCATGGGGATGCGGCTGGGCTTTTCTTCCATTTCTTGGCAAGAGACTTGGATTTCAATACAGCAAGCTACGCTCTGGCCCACAGGGACTGCTCCCCAGTATTGTCAAGCCCGTGAAACAGACACTGGAGTAGCATCTGGCTGCTCGTTCACAATGCTGCAAGCCTCTGTCTTTGGGGACAAAATGATGGTATGTCAGGAGGCTGGCTTCACAGGACATGTCCTCCCATCACCCCCATTAAAGGTGTCTGATGAAAAGGATGGAGAGGGACTCTTTACTTGTGTAGCTAATGATAGGACACAGGGCAATGGTTTTAAACTAAAAGAGGATAGATTTGGACTAGATATTAGGAAGAAATTCTTCACTGTGAGGGTGGTGAGGCACTGGAACAGGTTGCCCAGAGAAACTGTGGATGCCCCATCCCTGGAGGTGTTCAGGGCCAGGCTGGATGGGGCCCTGACCAACCTGATCTAGTGGGTGGCATCCCTGCCTACAGCAGGGGGTTGGAACCAGATGATCTTTAAGGTCCCTTCCAACCCAAGCCATTCTATGGTTCTATGATTACCTCATAGCAACACTCAGCAGTGCCACAGACCATCCCATCAGCGGCATACCTTGCACAGCCTTGTCAGGATCTTGAGACACTCTCTGCAAATTTAGCTTAGGTGACATTTGCCCTGATCAACAAGAATGGGCCCTCCCAGTAGGAGGAAGGGAAAGATTTGTATCCACCCTCACTAATTCACCATGCTGCACAAGGGATGTGCTCACTTATGTCATGTCTTAACAAACTGCAGAGGTTAAAGCTGTATCAGACCATGTTCACATCACCTAAATGCCACTGAGATGCTAACATAGGTGAATTTTAATAACCAGGTCCAAAAAAAACCCCACATTTATGCACTGTGTCATGATGGGCACAAACACCTAGAAGCTGCCTAACAGAAGACGTGAGAGAGAGGAGTGCAATCCTCACTGCCGATTAAGGGCCTACTTGCCGTGTTTGGTTAGGGGAAAAGCTTGGTTTGCTGGCACAGCTCTCAACAAAGCGCAGGCTGTGCACCGGGACCGAAACCAGCCCACGGGGAGTACCAAGAGTGGTTTGTGACCGCAAGGGTTTCTTTGCTAACTTAAATGCTTTTAACCAGGCTTCTCCAAAAATATGAGTTTTGGAGGCAGAACCCACTTTTTGCTTTCTGTAGCCAGGCTCAATATGGACAATTCAATAGCTGCTTTCTCTCCATATCAGGATTTTTCTGCACTCGTTTCTTACAGAGCTTGCCCAGGAAATTCAGATTCTGTGATCACACATTAGCCTGAAGATGTTCACGTGCACACCTCCTGCAGCAGATGCTGCACCCGTTTATTGCTATGTCCCCAGCTGTGGTGGTTTCCCCACCCTGCACCACTGCAGGCAGAGAACAGGGCCGCCAAAAACAGCTTCTGTCTGAGCTCCTTTGGCTTGGTGCACCACAGCTTGGGTTTTTCCTGTCCGGTTTGGCTCTCAGAATGAAATTTAAGGGGAGGGATTTCTCCCCAAGAGAATTTCAGTTTCCTCAGGAAAGGCATTTGACACCTGTAGCATTACAAATGTGAAGGGTGATGCCAATAATCCAAAAAAAAATCTTGCAGCTTTTAGGCACTGCCTGTAGTTCCCATCTGGAACTGTCAGCTGTCGTAATGGGTGTTATCCTCGTCTCCTCATGAAGTGCCTGAGAATTTTTTATTCTTCATCAAACTAATTGGTTTTAAAACATGACTGTAACAATGCATAAACACACAAAGAATAAGCTTTTATTACTATATAAATTTTATATAGATTTTATGTAATACATATATTAAAATTTATGTATAGGTATATTTAGAATATTGTGTATTTTATATAGTAAGTAACATATATTGATATATGTATATTGTATAGATTTTACTTATGTGGTTATATTTTTACATTACATAATGCACATTTTTATTTTATATAATTTCTCAAGATAACATCACATGGGTGAAGCGTTACAAGCTGGGAAGCAGAATTCAAGGTGTGTCCTCCAGATGTCGACTTCAGTGGTTGCAGCCCCGGGGACCGGCAGCTGCAATCTCTGCTTCCAGCTTGAGCTCTTCTGTCACGGTCTGCTGCAGGATGCTAAGGAGGGGCATGACCCTTCCTCCAAAATGCCTCGTGCTCGGAAAGATGCAGTAAGTGGCAAGTGAATGTATTGAGAAAAAGAGAATGTAAATGGCAGAAGTTCTCCAAAGGGCTACGTTTCACATCTTCTATCCACTTTATGTCAAGATGCTGCAGTAGCAGGACTTCCCTATCCTGAGTGCCTGCAGCCTGGGGGATGGAAAACTTCAAGCATGGCAAGTTTGTCCTTGAGCTCTCCTCCTGGGCTGCCGCTCTCTTGGCTCCCCTCCTGCGACTGCTGTGAGCTGCCTGTGGTGGCTCATTAGCCTGGAAATGGCCCCAGGCAGAGGGGAAGGCAGGCTCAGTCAGCGAGCGTGAGCCTCCAAGGGCCAGGGACAGCAGATGCTGCCAGCGCCTGGGCCACGGGAGTCCTTTCTCCCAGGTCCCCAGGCATTTTAAGAGGCTCCTTCATTTGGGGAAGGTAAGAAGTTAAAATCTACTCAGCTGCCAAGGGAATGAGGGAATTTGGCCGCTAAACAAAGAGACGCCTGCTGTGGGATGCAGTCCAGTGTTCCTCAAAGGGGCAACAAAGGTGCAGCTTCACTCCCAAGCACCCGTGAACTATAACTCCGCGGTGGCTCCAGCTGGGGTGGGAGAGGTCGCTTTGGTCCAGCTGAGCCCTCGCTGTCCCTCTGCTGCCATCAGACCTAGCCTGCAGCCTGCTTCTCACCGAGCAGGCTGGACATCTACTCCTAACCAACGGTGAGCCTGGGATGCAAGGTGAGTCACCAGCTGTTGCTGCAAACAGGTTTTTCATGCCTCTGTCACACAGTGTTGGGTGAAACTGTCAGTTAAAATAGATTGATGGGTAAGAAAAGAGGTAAATGTGTGCTTTCCAGAAAGGTATGCAGGCCAAGAGGATGCTTGCAGGTTAAAAGCCACTTGATTGTGGGCACAGTTTCACAAAGGCAGGTTGACTTTCAGAACGATTTTCATTTGATGACTTGAGAACAAATAGTTCTGTCATCACCTCTAATTTATTTCTTTGTTTATTTACTTCTTAATTTTCTGGCAAAGATAAAGTCATTTTCCTGTTTGCCTGGTGCCATCTCTCAAATATCTGTGCTTTAAAGAAAAACTGCCAGGGTCTTCCTGATACAGGTCTTGATAAAATGACCAGGCTGTGTGGATTTTATCTTTCCAGATCAAAAAAAGGAAAAAAAAAAAAAAGAGGAAAAAACCACACACTTGCATTTCACAGTTTTCAGAAAATGTTTAAGTACTGAAAATGAAATGCATCACAACTGACCATACTTTTATTCATAGTCTAGTAAAATCAGCTCTCGTGGTGTCAATGTGTTACATTACACAAATGGGCAAAAAATAGCCTTCGGTGCTAATACAACTGTTAACAGCAGAGACATACGGCATTGGGTATGGTCTGGGCTTAGCTGTTTCCTTTTGTATTCCTTTACTTTATTTTCTTCTTCCTTTTCCTCTCCTTTAGTTCCTTCCTGCATTTCTTTCACTGCATTTTTTTGCCGCCTGAAAATGCAGAAAACATGCCACCTTCTGTTCTTCGCAGCAATTGCACAGTCCCCAAAAACCTGACCTCCAGAAACCTCCCTAAAACAAGCATGTGTATGCACACAGCTACACGCAGGCACACGCATGTAAATGTAAACCTACGTACGCACACAGCTCCTAAATCCCTCTGAGCCACGAGCGTCTTTTTATGCGCAGGCTTTGCGTTAGTCACCCACAGCACAGGGGACATGCTCGCTGCAGGGTTCCCAAGGAAACCAGAAAGTAGGGCAACCCCGACCGCTGCTGCTGGGAAGTGGAGGGGGATGCGGGAGGCGATGTTTTATCCATTCTCTCCTCCGTGGCATCACGGGGCAAAGCGCTGTGTCTCCTTTTCATCCCGTCGTCAGCTCCCTCACCTCCACCCTCACAGCCATGCATACACCCGCACGTACACGCTTCCCTTTGGGGATGCCCTGGGAAAATCCCTCGCGCTGATGCGGAGATGCTGCAGAGGTCCTGCCGGGGCATTCCGGTGTCCCCGCTCACACGCTGCCACGGAAAGCAGTGGGATGGGGAGATCCAAACACAGTTCCAGCCCCAAAGTTTTGCCTTTGTGTCTCGTGACTTTTCACCAGGGTTTTTGTATTGCAGATGATCCCTTCTCCTCGCCCAAAAAGCATAAGGGGCATTTCTTATGCCAGTACCCATCCACTAGTTTATCCCAGTAGCTCAGTCTTCAATAACCCCAAATAAATCCCAACATTATGGATATGAGCAGATTGCTCTGCATAGATTTTCCTGCCCATATTTCCTCTACTGCCCTTTAAAGGAGTCACCATAACTGCAGATAAACTTGGACCTTGGCAAGGCCTGTGTGGCTCCTCAAACCCTGAGGCATGAGAAACGCTTTATTTTCTTTTCTCTGACCAAGAATAAGTTGAGTGCTTCTTTCTAAGAAGCTGGGGCTGTGTTCCGGGTTTCTTAGCTTCTTTTCACTGAGGGCTTCGTGGTGGAAGAGGTATTTCTGCTTTAGGTGGTAGGGGCAAAGAGTAGCACACGAGAGAGGGCAGAGGGACGTATGCAGCCATAGGAATGGTGCTTGGGGGTTGCCTTTGCAGGCAGACAGGGAGGTGGTCAAGGTACATCTCTCAAATGCATCATCAGCTGCAGTAAAGGGGGGGGGGGGGTGCCTTATTCTTTACCCGCTTTTGCATGAGGAGTGTTTTGCTAAGTTCATAGCTGCGTTCTTCTGCACCTTGTACACATTTTCTTACTTCTATGTGGTCTCACACTGCTCAGTGTAGAGCATCCTGCCTGTCTGAATCCTTAGAGAGGTCACTTTCAGATATTTGGGCTGTAGATAGAGTTATTTATTCTTTAAGAGCACCATAAATACAATTAATCCAGCCTTTATTTCTACTATAACCCCTGTGGCAGAAAAGCTAGCTGCAGACTGTAAAGAGGAATACGTAATGAAAGTAAGATAAATATCCCTAGTAGGTGTATTTTTCCTCTGTGTTCTTTTAACCTCAGTGATATTTGTTATGACAGAGGAGCCAAGACCTTCTCTGCCTATTCGTGTGTGCCAGAAAGGTGTTAGCATTCCCAAACAGCCGGCCTTCTATCACAATGCCTTAATGTGCTTTAGTGCCTGTTAGAAGCAAAACTAGCCCTCCACCTACCATGAAATATGGGGAGATTAAAGATGATTTAAGTAATCCCACCACCACCACCACCTTCCAGTCATAAGTGGAATTTAGCTGGAACAGAGAATGTGAGCCCCACATTTTCAAGGCATCTGTTTTCCCAGATAAGCTCTCGACTCACAAGGAGTGGGAAGAGACGAGAGTGTTGCAGTAAATCAGGAAGGCCATCAGGCGTGGAGTGGGGTCAGGCTTCTGACTGCAGTCACCCCTTCAGAAAGGACGCAAATGAGATAAGCCCTGTTCTTGGCATTAAATTGTAGTGGTCAGCACAGAACATTTCATCATGCCTTCCAGGATCTAATGCCATGAGACAGATATAGCTGGGGAGAGCAAGGTGTTTCTGACCAGCTCTGAGCTGTTCTGCCAACTGAGAACACGCTGACATTATTAAAAACTTACCCTAAAAAAAACTTGAACACAGCAGCTCCTGCTGTTGCATTTTCTCTCAAATTGATGGACTGGGCAGGAGCTTAAAAAGCTGGATAGAAACCTGGACCTGGACCCAGACGAGACGGTTTTAGAGACAGCCAAGTAAAGGCTGTGGAAACATGTGATGTCAAGAGGTGAGCTGATCTCAGTATCCCAAAGCAAATCCCACCAGAGATGTCTCAGACGATAGCATGTGTTTGATGCTGAACTGCCAGTGGGTCACCTGGGACAGGTCTGGAAGGGGTATTCGTCGTTTTTGCTCTTCTTTTGTACATGCGGGAGTTTAGCGCTCCTGCCCGCAGATGAAGACAGGTGCCTCCCTTAGGGCAACCCAACCTGATCTGTAACACCCGTAAACTGCACTGAGCGCCACGGAGCTCAGACACGGAGCTCACGTACGAGCAACCAGCGCTGTAGAGAAACACCCGTGTGCGTGCAAATCCAGAGCTAAACCCCAGCCACCCTTAGAACCTGGCACGGGCAGTAAAAGGGGGGCTCTGAAAGCAGGACCAGCAATTTCACAGCTCTTCAAGAAAACTTATTTCCACGGTGGACAGCACATCTGCCCGCTGGATGGCACCAGGGCTCTGTACGCACGCCGCTGCTGGAGGCACGCACACTTTCCTGCAGCGTGCTGACTCCGATCCATCACTAGGCTCAGTGGTGCTTTACCAACAGACACAGCAAGACCCTGGAAGCAAAAAGATAGAAATCTCAGACACGAATGCTGTCACTGAAGACACACAATGCTGTCACAGATGATATTGTTAAAAGGGGACATGATCTTCTATGCACATGCAGTGGCATGTTACAGAGATGGGAATATTCTGCAGAATACTTTGGTTTCCTTTCCATGCAGGCTTCAGTTACACAGAGCACACGTGTGTATTCCACATCTGGCTTTTTCTACCCATAGGATAGAGTTACTGGTAGGTTCAGCAGATTCTTCTTGCAAGATTATTTGTCTTAGAGTATGCTAACATCTCATATGTGACTAGGTCACAGGCATTGATGCTGCCACAGTGAGTCAACACTTTTTGGCGTCTCAGTGGAAAACGCATGCAGCAAACCTATGGCAGATGTTTACAGAACAATCACAGAATCAGAATATCCCAAGTTGGAAGGGACCCACAAGGATCATCAAGTTCAACCCCTGGCTCCACAGGAGCACCCCAAAATCAGACCATGTGTCTGAGAGCATTGTCCAAACGCTTCTTGAACTCCAGCAGGCTTGGTGCTGTGACCACTGCCCTGGGGAGGGGAGCCTGTTCCAGTGCCCAGCCACCCTCTTGGTGAAGAACCTTTTCCTAACATCGAATCTAAACTTCCTCACCTCCAGCACTAACAGCCTGGAAATGTGACCCGCATCTCGAAAATCACAGAATCACAAAATGGCTGAGGTTGGAAGGGAGGTCACCTGCGCAACCCCTGCTCAAGCAGGGGCACCCAGAGCAGCTGCGCAGGACCACGTCCAGGTGGCTTGTGAAGATCTCCAGGAGGATCCACAATCTCTATGGGCAGCCTATGCCAGTGTTTGACAACCCGCACAGCACAGAAGTGCTTCCTGATGTTCAGGAGGAACCTCTTGTGTCTNTGAGGTTGGAAGGGAGGTCACCTGCGCAACCCCTGCTCAAGCAGGGGCACCCAGAGCAGCTGCGCAGGACCACGTCCAGGTGGCTTGTGAAGATCTCCAGGAGGATCCACAATCTCTATGGGCAGCCTATGCCAGTGTTTGACAACCCGCACAGCACAGAAGTGCTTCCTGATGTTCAGGAGGAACCTCTTGTGTCTCAGTTTGTGTCCTAAATATGTCACAGGACACATGATCATATATTATCAGGGGCAGATCCAGGCTCCCTCCAAGATGTGTTGATGAAATAAATGAAAACATCATTTGTGTTCACAGCTTGTCATAGTTCCACTTTTTTTCTATAGGTGTAATGTGCAACCCATCTAATCTGGGCAGGGTATGTCTGACCCAATTGCTGTCAGCAGGGCTTTGGGGATATCCAGCCAGTCCCTTTCTGAAGACATCAGTATTCCCCTCTGCACCTAAGCCACTGAAAGGGCAGCTTTTGGTGTCTTCTTCTGTATCATTTTGCTGGAGGCTGTTTTCTGGGCTGGCAAGAGGGAAGATTTCTGCTGTGATGGCTGTGCCCAGGCTGGGTATGGTACCTATCCCTGACAATACCAAGAGGCACATGGTCCATCATCAACCACAATATCTATCTATCAAGCTACCACAATAGCTGCAAAGGGTCAAAGCTGCATGGGTAAATCTCTGCAAAAAGAAGAGATCAGCATTCATTGCCTGAATAGCTGTCCCCCTGAGCTCCTACAAAAGTCGTTTGGATTTTACTCCATTTCAACTAGACAGCAGATGCTCTGCCTGCACCCTGGGGAGGGACCGCAACTCCTGACACTGAAACGTGGTTTAACTGGGCAGCTTCTCACTTAGAATAACAACAAAACTCTCCTGACACTCTCATCCTGTCCCCATTCCCCCTTTCTGTTTGAATTTCATCTTTGAGCATGAGAACCAAGGGGGCAAAACAAGTAGGATAGCTTCTGATCTGTCAGTGGAGTTGACCTGAGCTGACTTGTGTGTGATGGAGGTTGGCGCAGAGCCTTCTCCCAGGCTTGGGAGAGAAGCTCTTGTTTCTCAGGGTTACTGCATGAACTGAGTGTTTTAGGTTTAATTAGCAGATCAGAGCAAATGAAAGAAAGCTGCCTGTGACAGCCAGGCACACAACTAGCTGTAGCCAAGGATGTTATGTGGGTTTTTAGTCCTTTTGTTGTGAAACATTTTTGTATATAACAGTAAGTCAGGAAATAAAAGGAATGAGGGTCAGTGATATTTTTAAATTCATTCTCTAAATTCTGTCTTTATAAAAGGCTGGATTTCTTTGGTTTCATGATATGCTCCCAAATCCACAGAACTGGATGTACAAGCTTTATTCTTATTCTTCTTGGCTAGTTACAATTTTAGCTTTTGCCTCTGATATGTTCAAGAAGCTTTTTAGTTGTTTTTGTGTGTGTGTTTTTTGTTTGTTTGTTTATTCTTATTTTTTGCTCCCATGTAAAAGAGAAAGAAAAATCCCCAGAAGAGACATTTCACTAACTGCATTAATTATAGTCCAGAAGAATGGAGAAGGTGGGAAAGATCAAAATTATCTGGAATATGTTAATTTTGTAGTAAAAGTGTATTTGTTATAGTTGGTAGTGAGAAAAAAAATGGGTTTTCTTTGCTTTTTATAGTCAAACTAGAAAAATAACACGGGGGACTGGTTTGTGACTAAGACTGCCAAAGGAGTGTCAGGAAGCTTGGGTGCAATGGCAATATCACAAATACCCTGTGTGATCATGGCCAAGTTAACGTCCTCCTCAGTCCAGCAGTTGTTGGCTTTCTGCTGGGGTGAGAGAGCCACTGGCATGAACAGACATTGCTTCCCCTCCTGGCCATGACCTATCCAATGGCTTTTTGTCTCAGCAAGGCTCTGGTCGGTATATTTATGAAATTTGACCAACATTTCTTTAAGGTGTAGAGAACTCTGAGATCCTGAAAAAAGTGGCTGACCAAAAAATGCAACCAAAGGATGCAATATCGCAACGGGCAGTAATATGATGCTAGTAGTATAATACAACTATTGTTTGATGTAAAAAAAAAAAAAAAAAAAAAACTTAAGTATGCCACCTAAATATGAACCTGTCCATTGTGAAAATGAAGGAGGAACCCATAAGAAAAAAACTAAGGCTGGTTGTTTAACGTCCTCCAAATCCAGGCTCCTTAGTGAGAACAGAAAACTCTTGGGTATATTGGTTTACCTCTTTTAAAGAGACTATATATATATGAGACTATATATATATATATACGACTATATATGGCTATATATATATGTCTATATATATGACTATATATATATGACTATATATATATATATGAGACTATATATATATATATGTATAGTGCTGTAGACACACTTAAGAGGGGTAAATGCAGAACATTAAAGAAAATATAGACAATAAGGCCAATTATTCATGGCAAAAGCAACTAGAGCCTATATTAAATTTTTAATTCATGACTTAGATTATGGTTAAGTAAAAAAGAACAGTTTCAATTTACATTGGTGGTAAGGAGAAATTACCCTGCTGTTAAGAGGAGCTTTTCAAATTAGACACATACTTCATGGTCTGCTGTTGAAAAAGGATTTCAAAACCTAATTTTCTGTAATGTCAGAAGTGAAATATTGCCTTTTGTGTTTGTCACAATTCCCTGCAATGCAGCAAGAGGGTATCGCTGTGGCGCTGGTTTGTGAAATGTGCTCTGTGAAGTTGTCCTTTGTACCTTCCTGCCAGGCAGAGGTGAAAGAGGGCAGGAGGAAACCGAAAGAAGAGTTTGGTCTTGTTAACATTTAGGCAGATTAAGGGGGAAAAGGCTTTTTGGAAGAACTTGAAGCCAAAGAACAAAAACTACTGCTGGTGCTCACAACACTGTGAAAACCTACACAGTTCAGATGAAGTTACTGAAAGGAGAGAGAACGTATATTCAAAATAAAACAAGTCTGTCTCCCTGAGTTAAGGTTGGCTAGTTTCTTCTAGTGCATATCTCAATCCTAGGCTGCTGTACTGAACTCTGGGTCAGCTGGAGAATCAATAGCATACCTGATGAGCAAATATGAAAGGACTTTGCCTTTAGAGAAAGGACAGGCACATAAACTATTTTAGGGCAAGTTTTCCACAGTCTCTCTTAAATGCATGTGTTGGAGGCTTTCAACTGAGAGAATTTAGTTTTATCTCATTATATGTTATATTTTTAGCATGGCTTTGGACTTGACTATTTTGTGTTACATTAGAAATTACAATCCTAGCCAGTCTGAAGAATCTGTGGTATGAGAGAAGCAGAGAAATGATCATTTTATACAAACCCCAAGAAGGACAAATAAAGCATAAAGAATTTCAAGACTGGTTGTATAAATAATTATGGAACTGTATACACTTGCTCTTTGGAGTTTATGAGGGAGAGTGAGAAAATCCCTATTTGGTTATAGTAGCTTGTAGTTTATATATATATAATTTATATTTTGGACAAAAAAAAATTACTTTATTAAGAGTCAAAGAAACAAAAGTGTGCAAATCCAATTAAAAAAAAAAAAGTGAAAGCATAATAAACAGCTTTTGCAAGGTCCCCTTTAAAAAGTGATCCATGAAAATATCTCAGTGTGAGTTCATACGTGGCAGAGCGTAACAGCCGCCAATCCAAAGAGCTATTTGTATAGCTGTATAAACAGACCTCGGTCCCCTGACAAACAAGCCAGCCCAGACAAAGGAAACCTCCTCTGATAAAGACAGGCACAACAGCAAGATTTTGGTGTGACCCCACAGCGCAGAGTTTGTTTTCCTTTGTCTTCAGGGTTAACACATCTCTGCTGGTCATGTTACAGACTTCTGCAATGTGGTATCTTTTCAACTGGGAGACATCCTTATGTGTTTCTCAAGGAAAGGTCGCTAAGATGGAGGATGTTGTTATTATTATTATTATTATGTTATTATTATTATTTTGTTATTTGTCTGGAGCCAAAAAAAAAATGACCCGCTCATACCCATTTCATGTTCTGTTTTAGAGACTGAGATTGTTCAGTGGTTGCATCTGTCCTGATCATGGACAGCAGCCGTGTAGACCAAGGAGTGGAACCACCTCTGAAGATGGCCTTGCCATGCTCCACAGCTACTACTGCTCTTAGCTAACTTCCCCCATCATCTTCTCTTTGTTCATGCAATAGTGAGAAGTATTTATTTTGCCAGCTGCTATTTTAACAAGCCCCTTCTGCTCCCCAGGGAGAACAGGAGCCCTGTTCCCAAGAGATCTTCTTCCACAAAATCTCTGTCTTTTTCCTGAGGACAGACTGTCTTCATGGTGGAAATATCTGCTCTACCTCACCAGACTGCTTGGGTTTGGGAGGCCAGAGGCCCTGAGGAAAATTATGTGATTTTGGCATAGAACTGAATCAGTTTTGTCAGTGCATAACTGCAGTGAGAATGAGAGGGTGAGGAGGGAGAGCAAGTGAAAATAACTTTGGTCTTAACATTTCCCATTTCTGATGTCCTGTAAACATCTCCCAGAGAGCACAAATTCAGACACTCAGGTACTTTTCCTCACCTTCTCCCTCCTGGCTGACAGCTAAAGTAGGGGTGGAAGCCAGAAGAGGAAGGGTGAAGGCAACTGGAGAACTCACAATGGCCTTCTGAGCTGCAGAAAAAAAATTATGATTTTATATTTTCTTCAGGATTGCAGTTAGATGGCAGTTAGAAAATCTTCCTCATCAGTGCTCACCTTAATCCATGTTTTCTGTCTTTTTTCCCCCTTTTTCATTCTTTTTAATCTGGGACATAAATTTTATTTTTCCACTGTAAGATAGCTCGATTAAGCCTACTGAAGTTACCAATACCATAAGTGTATCAATTGCTGGCCTGGCTGAATTTTTTCCTATATTAAATACTGGGAGAATATTCAGCTGACCCAACCAAATGTCATTACAATGGTGCTAATAAAGCATCATTTTGCTAGAAAGAAAGAAACTGAAAGAAATGTGGAGCAACCCCTTAGCCAGGTTTTTGTCCAATAGTCTTTCCAGCATCACAGAACAGTGAAAGCTATCTCAGCCTTATAAAGCATGTATGTCCAAATTTCCTAATTTTATGCTGAGAACAATCCAAAGCTGCAGCCCTTTCCTGTGGCTCCATAGTTCATATATCACTCCTACACTACCGAAATTGGCTGTCCCAGCTAAGGCCCCATGTACAATTGGGGCATTGTCTCTCCCTGCTGACAAAAGTCAAGCAGAGGCTCCTAGAAAGTGATCAGAAAGTCTGAGATAACGGGTAACATTTCCAACATAGCAGTATTTTATATATAAATTGATTGGCATGGTGACAAGAAGTGAGTCCCTTTAGAGCAGTCAGCTGAGTGAATTAAAAAGTCGTCTTTACTCCTCATCAAAGCTCCCACACAGCCATAGCTCTCAGTGGTGACAGAGAGAGTCCTATATTTGCCTTACCATGTTTATTAACTGTTGAATTACTATATGTTCTGTTCCTCAAGAGTAAGTCTTATGGAGATCACCTGACTCCTTTTTGCTGCAGCACTTTGGGACACTATAAACTACAAGGGAAGACAGATGGGCTTAGTCAGAAGACCTCCCTGAATCAGCAGCTGTATAATTATGTTAAACCACTGGAAGTAAAAAATAAAACATAATAAAAGTATGATCGTTCACATTATCACAAGCTAAATTCTGCTTTCTTTTTTCATGATATTTTTCACATTTATTTTTTACAGGCATAACAATTCCCACCCCTCTGAACTGTGGGACAATTCCTACATATCACTAATATACTTTCAACTGTGTCATTGTGCTCTTGCACTGACCTCATAATTTGCCTCAAACTGGAAAATGTAGAGTTGAGGAGCTGCTTATGGCTGAAGAGCAAGGGAAGAGGTGTCTCCTAGGCAAGGGATGTGGTGAGGTGGGGGTGTCTCCTAGGTGGGGGTCCCTTCACCCTCACAGCATGACTGTGGACACTGAGCCCCTGCTGTGAGAGTGATTTCCCCTTACAAATAATGGCGTGCTGCCTTAAGGCTTCCATTGCTAATAATTAAAGACACCAGCTTAAACATGGTATACTAAAGTGCAGTTTAACCTCAGAGCTTGAGGGCGGCTATGTGATCATTTCTGGGATTTGAGCTGACTGAAGATCAGATGGGCATTCTTCCATTTTTGCGAGTCAACAAAATTATGTTTGGGAGACAACAATCCCAAGGCTTGCAAAAATGAGACATGATGAGAGTTTCAGATTGTTCCTTCATCTGCCTTTGATCTAAACTGGTTCCTGCACAAACAGTTATGCTTCAGACATATATTTTTTTCTGGTTTTGAGCATTCTGCATTTTAAGGCATTTCTCGTCTTTTGTGCAGTGTGGAATGCCTTCAGTTAATGGGTCATCTTACATGTTTATGCTAAAATGAGACTAATTACCCTCTGGGAGAACCCTTGGTCTTGACCATAAAGGAAAACTGGGCTGACCAGCTCAGAAACATCCATATTAATCCCACTTAAATTAATGCAGATGAATTCCCTTTAAGCACTACAGATGGGACTGAGTTGTCCAGGCAGATTTCCACCACAGTTCCTTTTGTGCTATCTAAACCACAAGGAGCTTTCTATCACCTTTGCTGGACTATAGAGACACCTGGAGTTAAGCAATATCATAGAGAAGGGATCTGTCTCTTGCATTTGTCCCCATTTATGATTGTTTTACAACCACTCTTTTAGCCACGGTGCCTTGTTTGATTTTGGGATTGACTCTGTAGTATTTGTGAAAACTCTCTCCACATGATTTTTAGTTACTGTAAGGTGAGCGTGCTGAAGCCGGGAGGAGAATAAGTGAATAACCAAATGTAAAAGTCCTTAGTCCAGAATGTCTCTCCCCAGGCTATTAATTTGTGCATTATTAGCAAGTCTGTCATTATTGGTTGCACAGTTTTGCAAGTTATTAATAAATAACCAAGATAGGTAATGCTCTTGGCTGCAATGTGCCATCAGCCATTTCTTTCAACCTGCACATCAAAGGTAGATTGAAGGTGGCATTTTGGTATTTCTGTTTTTCAGATGTTATAGAGTTTTCCAATGGAAAGGCTGCTATTTTTGATGAGCTTTTGTTTGCTGTTATCCAATACACAGCAAGAACCATCGTAAGTACATTTTATTATTAATTTTTCACTTCTAACAAATCCTTTGAAACAGACTGTTGGAAATGTTCATGGTCTTGGCGGAGAATCAAAAAACCCTGTTTCTTGGAACACAGAAAATGTAGGTAACCTTAGGTAAATTATCTCTGTAAAAGGAAGAAGTTTGAAAGTGCTTTTGTTTTCCAGCATGAAAGATCTGCACTCAGTAACAAATAATTTAAGATGTCCTATCAAAGTATGATGTTCATGCTGTTATTGCTGCTTGTTCATCTTTAGCTTCTGACATTTACTGGATCAGCAAATCTTGGGAAAAAAATCACTCTCCTTTCTATAATTGATTTAATACATTGCAGAAATCAAAGGTTTCATATCTGGGAGAGCTTCAGGGGTTTTCTGTACTTACCCTCTATTTTAGTGGAGATTTACATATGTTGATATTGGTTCTTCTAGTTTTGGGGAAATAGATGCAACTCTTTGAGAAAACCTGTGTAGCATGTTAAAGGTCCTTCAAATTGACCTTTACCTGTAGGGCAGAGGGACAGAAGAAGAGTATGTTATTGTGTTCCCACCAGGATCAAGTAGATCCAGGTATTTACTATAGCCAGAGGAGAGCTTTGATGATATATTTGTGCAGACGGGACAAACCCTCCCCCCCTTCCATGCCAGACCACTTTTGAAGTTATCTCCAGCCCCAAATACTTACTTCACTTCCTGTGAGGTTTTAGCCAGGAGCAGACTCCTGCCTGCAGTCTGGTATTGAGTACCAATGTCCACATCAGCATGAAAACTACAGCCCCATAGAAACTTTATGTTGGGCTACCTATTGCTAGAGATGCATCCTGATGCATGCGTCATCTTCAGTAAAACACAGGCTTTGTCTTCTCTATTTTTTCTGAGTTAATTGGATATGGGAAACACAAGGTGCTGAATGGTCTCGGTATATGAAAGTGAACATTATGTCGGGAAATATCATCTTGATGCTTTGAGACCAGAGCTGGCTTGTCTCTGGCTAGCTGAGATTGTGGGCAGTGTAAGCTAGTGACCATGTTGGTCTGAGCTATCACATAGATAAACTAACAGTATTGCCAAAAAATACAGACCCTTTGGAAGCTCCCCGGTTTTCTTTAGGCTCATTGCAATGTGAGCAAACATTACGCTCTCTTTTCCCTATGTGAAGATAGGTGTTGTGTGCAAGTTCACTCCCCTTTTGTTAGAGCCAACAGACTCTAAGTGGGTGGTATAGTGGCACTCTTAAAACAAATCCCCTTCAATCTGTGGGAAACTACAATGAACAGAGCTGAAAGTAAAAACTTTCCTCTCATCATTCAAGCATTTGAATGCAATACAGATGTCAAACCTGCCTGACTAATGAATTAGAGAAGACAAATGAAAACAATAAAGATTAGGATCAAGCATTGCATGAGGATAGATGTAACTGAAAGACAAGTGTCATCAGTCATTGTAAACTAGAAACATTAGAAAATAATTTCACAGATGTACAGGTAAAAATGACAAAACTTTTAAATTTTTATTGAAGGTTACTCTGTGTTTTTCTTTTCCAAGTTCCCTATGTTTGTGTGATGACTCAGACTATGTGATGCATCTCACTAGTCATATGGAACCAAATTTTAGTTTCTATTGAAAAAATCATATCACTTTTATTTCCTCCTTGCTATACCCTTTCATTTTGTAAACTAAAGAAAGAAGAAGTATCAATAAAAAAGTAAAAAATAAAAATAAAAAATAAAAATAAAAAAGGAAGTTCAGCCAAGCCATTCTGATTACAGTACAATCATTTACCTCTCATTTTAGAAATCTTCTGCAAAATAATCATTTTCCAAAAATGGCTTTCGTGAGCCCAGAATTGTTCTTTGTGTATGTGCCATTAGTACCATTAATATGTAGCTCTTTCCATAGTTGTCTAATTTTTGTGGGTAAAAGATACTTGAAAATAGAGGTCAAGAGTGGTGATCTACATTCTAAAAGTCATGAAAATAATTACCAAGAAATACTTTAGAGTCAAGAAAAAAAGGACCAGTTCGCTAGTCTCCAGTTAAGGTATTCTCAGGGCTGTGGTCTTACCTTCCATGGTCTCTCATTAGCAGCCTTTCACAAACAATGACATTTAAGTGAAGATCAGCTGTTTGAAATCCCATTCATATGGTTATATATGAAATTGATACCTCCTGACATATTAAAGCATAACTTGGCATAATGTAGGTACTAGTACGTGAAGATACATGAATTCATAGTATCAAATATGTATTTATAAATATCTATTCATATACACTGGCTCTCAGTCCATGGCCTGTTTTTTGTCTCCAGAAAGTTGAGTTTATAGAACTTTCTCTAAAAGTTCAAAGAGCTAAACCAAGCTATGAATAACATTGGCAGTCCCTGGGACATAGTACATTTGTTGTTGTTGTTGTTGTTTTGTTTTGTGTATTTTCTTTCCTGTCTATAGGGGTTGATCTGTTGTAGGGTTTAAATGTAATGGTTCAGAATTTGGGGATCAATCAGAGAGAAAGTGCCTTCTTTTAACATATACTCTAACTAGCAAGGGTGGTGGGCTGGGTGATCTCCACAAGGCCCTTCCAACCTCAGCTATTTTGTGGAACTAAGCCTGATTTTTTCTTTAAAATTCACATTGGCTGGACATTGTACTATGCAAAAAACAGCTTACATATTGGTCAATGTATTTCTATGTTGTTTTAGATTTCTCATCACTGCCCCAAATGTGGTGCATGTGGGCACACAGGAGACAATAACCATTCAGGTTCATGGAGCAAAGAGCCCTGTGCAAGTTACTGCATACTTCAAAGATGAGACAAAAAATCAGCTTATATCAGAGAGGATCATCTTTAACCTTAACCAAGAGAACAAATACCATGAGATGAAAAAACTAATGGTAAGTCTGCCATCATACTGGTGTAAATGTTTTAATCTGGTGATATAAATTGCATAATTTGTACTAGCAATATGTTGGAACAGACACAACACTGATCCCTAGGAGAAATGACAAAACATCAATATCAGTGGCAGCAGCACCCTGTTCACCCAATCAGCTAATAAAGCAACGCCTAACATGATTTCAGTGATGGTGATGGATGTTCTTCTGTACCCAGCCACTAAGCCCAACGTTTTTTCACGTGGCTATGAAAGGTCTTTTCATCACTGTAGATCAGTGATGAAATTAAATTTTAAAATATTTAATTGTTTTGTCATTCTTTTATAGATATATTTTTGTTTGTTTGATTGATTGATGTTTTGTTTGGGGGATTTTCTTTTTTTCTTTCTTTCTTTTTTTTTTTTTTTTTTTTCCCCGAGAGTGTAGCAGTTTAATTCCTGGGACTGTATTCTTGGCCTTATCATTTTCTTGTCCATCTTAAAAAACAGGGGAAAGCTTGAAAAACTTGTAAGTAGATTAATTCTACTTTACATCCTGCTTTACACCATTTCCTTCTGACATGATTCTTTGAAGTCCAGCAGCATTTAGTTCAGGAGAACTGTTTTGGGCTATTTGGTTGGAAAACAGCACACAGTAAGACTTTGTTTAGCTCTGGTTACTCACAAAGCTAAAAGCTGAGGTGTCAAATCAGGTTGCTCTTGAACAAGATGTTTAGAAACATTGTGTTAACCTGCATGAATTAAAGCTCTGATCTCGTGGACAAGATTTTAGCAAAGAAGGATTATAGGGTGCTGATGCAGCTACCAAATGACATGGTAAATAAAATTTAACATGCATATAGAGTGAAGAAAAGTCATTGGGCTTGAGTTATTGCCACTGGACAATAAAAATGTGTATTTTTATGGCACAAAATGGGGGAATAGTTAGTTTTTCTACTTACAAAGAAAAAGTCACCCAGTAAGAAAGACTGAATTGAGCATCTTCTGTTGAACGGTGATAATAAAATGATTTAAGCCCTTCAGATGGTTTTGGCCCTCGGCTGTGTAGCTCCGAGGTTACCAGGTTCATGTCTGATTCTGTGGGGTTCTTCCTTTTGTTATCCTCAGGTCAAACCAGGAATTCTGAAGCAGGATGTGTTCAAGAAGAGCAATGGGCCGTATATTCTGCTCATCACAGAAAGCAGGGAGCTTCATAAGGAGGCTGTTCAAAACATCCGCATCCTCCTGTCGTCCAAGAAAGGCTACATTTTCATTCAGACAGACAAGCCTATATACACACCAAGTTCCAAAGGTTAACATAAAAATGCTGCACTTCAGATGTTGAATATAGATGTTACAAGGGTGTGATTTAAAAAAGTAATAATGTCTTGATCCTACCTAATGTAAATCCTTGTCTTTTAACGCCAGCTATCTCTGTGCATACCAGCCAGCCCAGATTTTAGACTCATGCTCTGCATCCAGGGCTTCTGCAGGGTCTGCAGTGCACACCAAGTGCACATCACAACAGCCTTCATGGAAATGACACAGGAGTCAGCAAGTCTTTCTCTCCTTCCAATGGGAGCAAAAATAAAAATAAAAATAAAAATAAAAATAAAAATAAAAATAAATAAAATCCAGCTCTTGATCAGAAAGCGTAACAATGACTTTCTTTCTGAAAACAAAATAAATTGTAAGGACCGTCCATGAAAGCCTCTTGTTTGCAATGCCAGCACTAAGCATCCATTACACTTTAAGACCACAACAGTTTTGTTCCTTAACAATTTAATTAAGTAACAAGAGAGGGAGGTGAAAAAATTTCTTGATTGTGGCCATAGTCCCTGACTGCAGAAGGATAAAACAGGGGGTGAAGCTCCCTGCATATTTTTCAGAAGTTGTTTCAAAAAGGTACTTGGTCAGTCATGTAACATGTAAGAATATGGAAGAATGCAATTATTTTCTTTTGAAAGTTGTCACACTTCTTTTCTTGAAAAGAAAGTGTTTCATCGTAAATTCAGTACTCATTTAAGAGATTATAATAATTGCTATATAGAAAAGCCAGAAATAAATATGTAAATACTTTTTTTTTTTTTTCTTCTGTTAAACAGTAAAATACAGGATCTTCATTTTGGACAATGCTATGAGGCCAACAGAAGACACGGTTACGGTTGCTGTGCTAGTGAGTATACACAAAGCACTATACACAAGTTCAATGAGTGCTTCTTCAGCACAGGCACTATGAAAGGCTTCCAGAAAAGGTCCAAGAGTAAAACTATAGACATAGCTATAATTCCTCTCATCTCATCTCATCTCATCTCATCTCATCTCATCTCATCTCATCTCATCTCATCTCATCTCATCAATATGTACATATTGTGAGATACAACAATTAATTTTTGGCCAATGTCAGGTGCATGGAGGGAGGGGTAAAGCATGAAAATTAAGGTAAGAAAATAAATTAATCGTCTTCCTTAGGACCAGTACATGGATTTTCTTGCTTGGCACCTTGCTTATGTTTCCTTGTTTCCTCTCTCTCAACAGAATTCAAAAGGAATGGTTGTTAAAAAGTCAGAACGGAAAATAAAAACAGTGCTCAGTGAAAATTTTGAAATACCTGACATTGCCGAGTACGTTACTATGCCTTGTTCATTAAAACTGTTCACATGTCCAAATGTCTCTTTCTACAGATGTCTCTTTCTACCTCATCTTGGCTTTAATATTAATACACTATGGCTAGCAACCTTTATCCTGGTAAGGAACAACTTAGCAAACTGCTTAACCATCTGCCTCAACCGTATGACTACACTCATGAGAGCACTTCTGTAGGGGCTTAGTTTGTCAAGTGTAATTAAAGACCTCCGATTTGAAATGGACTTAAGCTTTTACTTAATATTCATTGTGTTTTTGCATGCTAGGCTGGTTTTGACATCACAATGAAGATAAGCTATAGGAAATACATGGTGAGATCTCTATTTCTGTGGGATTTTCAGAGGCAGTGCATGTTACATGCAGTTGGCAAATATGCTGTTGTGCAGTTCCTCATAAAGTCTGTTGGAGTGTTACCTAGGACATTTGGCAGTACATCGCTGGCTCCTTCAAGCAAAGAGAAATCCCTTAATAAATTGGTTTGGGATCAGATCAAAGAAAGGAAAATAGCAGTATTTAGCAATGATTTAGATATATTAGAATCATAAAATATCTGAGGAATCTTAATTAACTATTTTCTGCTAAATCTGAACTTTAGGCCTGGAAGTTGGAAAATCAAAGCCTGGTTTCATGGATATGACATGTCCAACGTTTCAGCTGAATTTGAAGTTAAAAAATATGGTAAGAAAATATTTAATTTGTATTATAAGTATGAGGTTAAAAGATATATTGCAATGATTAAACCTGGTTGTAGTTAGGTATTAAGGATATGATTCACAGCATTTCAGTTCCTCATTGCTATGTCTGATTTATGGAAGAAGAATTCTGCTTCTGTGTGTCTTCCACTTATATTTGGAAAAACAAACAAACAAACAAAAATAAACAAATTTTATTTTTATACAAACTTAGCATTTATACAAACTTTAACATTTGTCACAAGTCATCTTTTCTTTTGAAGGGCTCTCCTACTGCAGAAAAAAAAATAATGGAGATGAGCTACTAAAACCATTCAAATTCTGGCTAAGATCTTCATTGAAGACTAGAATGAAAAAAATGTTAGCCATTTTCTCACAATAAAATGCAGTTTAGAAGTTAATTTGTCTCCATACTCAGAAAAGCTTTCTATAAGGAAAAACAAGGGCACAGTGTAAAAAAATAAAAATGTAGAAATTCAGCAGTTTGGAGGAATAAATGACTTGATTTATGTGTGCTAAAATTATTCTTTCTTGAAATTTTTAATATGTTTTTTTTTTCTTTTAAAACAAACAAAAGAAAGAAAGAAAGGAAACCCCAGAATTATATGGAAATCTCAGTTTAAAAAATCTATGCTTTTGCTTTAGCTAGTGGCTACCTAGTGGGTAACTAGTAACAGAGCAGTGGATACTACTGCATCCCCTGTAAATGCCTACATCCAGGATCAGATAACTGACTACATCCACAGTTAAAAGTAGTGTGACTTTATAGGAGCAGAGTGACACAACTGTTGCTGAGGACCTCATGTCCACACTAAACCCATTTCAGGGTGGGTTCGCTTCAGGCTACTTCTAATCTAGGGCATTGAATGCCCAGTAGGGGTTAGAGCTTATTTTCTAGTTTATTGTCACGGATAGATCCATTTTATGTGCTCCAAGACTGCTTCACTAGGTGAAGCAAAGCAGAGTAAGGCAAAATGATCAGGACATTTGCTTCAGAATGCTGATCCAAACTAAAACACTAAGGCAGCGCCATCTTCTCAGGGGGTATTGCAACGTGCCAGGAGTTTAAGATATGTTTCAAACGCAGATGCAATGACCTTTTGTTGTCTTTTTGTCATGCAGAGCTTCCATCTTTTGAAGTCAAACTCATCCCACTTCAGCCGTACTACTCCATCTGGAATGAAAACTTTTTATTTGACATTGAGGCAAAGTAGGTGTGCTCAAATAGAGGTCGTTTTAGGAGGTAGATAAGTAGATAATGAAATTTGCTGCTTCTTCCTCTCCTCATTAACAGTTAACCAGGATTTAGATTTACTTGAACCTGACTTTAATCTTGCATACTCTGTTTCCTCTCCACTGCTAACGTTTGGCATCAGTGTAAAATGCTACATGAATCTACGTGGTGGTGACCAAAATGGAACAAGATTTTCTGAATGCTTTATACTCTTAGAAAAAAAGGGATGGTTTAGAAGTCTCCTCTGTGTTGCTAGAAAAGATTACAGGCAAACTGATAAGCTGTTTTTTCTTTATACTTTTTGGTTTAAACATTTATAAACAATCTAAAGCCTCAGATGTTGCTATTTGATGAAATTCAAATAGAGATGGATTCAAGTCTGGATGTGAAATTTTGAGGTATGAAATTTCCTCAAAGCCCAGTGAAGTTTGGAAGTAATAAACTAGTGCTTATTTGAGAATAATGATTTCATACAGAAATACTTTCAGGTGAACAGCCATCACTATGGACACGTGCATTAATGCACCATAGTGCAGCACTAATCTATGTCGGACATGGCTACAAAGCTCTCAGACTGGCCAGACCATGAGGCAGGGCTGTATGGAGAATAAACTATGCCTGATCTCATATCAGATTAGAATGACATCAGACATACCTTCCTCATCTCTTAGAAAGCCAATCAGCAAAAATTTAACTGATCAAATTTTTTTGAATGCTTTTGAAAAATCACACTGAAAATCACACTGAATCACACTGTATTGAATAAGTGTTCGTGGCTCTCGTATTTTTGATCCCACACTGACAAACCTAAATCTAAATTTGCTGTATGATCTAACAGTGGCTCATAAACATACATCAAGCCTCATAAACAAAAATTGACATTTCTTGGCTGTAGAATTTTCAAGGCTTTTAGGAGTGGAAATACTAAATCACTGCCTGTAAGGAGAATGTTCTTGCTTTATTTACCACTCAGCTTGAATCCAAAATGACTATAAATATCTTGGCCACCTTCCACATTGGAAAGATGGAGAGAGAAATCAAAGAGTTCTCTGGAGGTTTAATGATGTATTTCCTATTCACTGAAATCACCACTCATGCAAACAGAGTTAATGACTTTGGTAGGACATATTTATATGAGATTTGTAAGACTGGGATCCAAGTAATTTAAGTGAAGTGGTTGAGTGTTGCATTAATTCAGATGTTGTAAATCTGATTTAAAGTCAGAAATAAGACAGATCTGTCTTAAAGATTGTTAGTGCAAAAAAAAAAAAAAATAAAAATAAAAATCATGGCATGAAGATGGTATCATTTTGATAAAAGAGCATGTAGAAATTCCATAATGAAAAACAATATACGAAAAATAGGGAAAAGCAAACATAATACTGCGCTCAATCAGGAATGCAGATTTTATGAAGTTCAAGAACTTCTGTGTGAAAAGTTAGGAGCATGAATTAATGTCTTGCTGTCTCTGTGGTCTGTGATTAAGCTAGGACTTGGTACCTTTTTTTCTTTTGGAAAAGGAATAAAGTGTGTGAAAGGAGCACAGGAGGCTGGTCTTCTTTCATAGTTGGGAGGAATCTTTTCAGTTTCAAAGAAGTGAGGACCACTTTACTGCTTTTGCTCACCTTTTTATTTTCTCTGGTTTTGAGGATTCCTAATCTGTAATGTCTTTATAGATCAGAAAATCATATTAGCAAATAGTAAAACTTGGTTAGGTTTTTAGTGTATTGCCAAGCATACCAGATAGCAGATAGACGATATGGAAGAAATACATATCCTGAAATAGAATAATAGGTTTATAGAATCATTTAGGTTGGAAAAGACCCATAAGTTCATCAAGTCCAACCATCATGCAATATATATGCTGAAATAAAGTACTCTGCATTATCTAATTAACACTGAAGTAGTTATCCTGCTTATTTCTCCCTATCTAGACAAAAGCTCAGACATATTTCAGGACAATTTTGATGTGTGAGCAGAGAGTTAAACACATAGTATCAGCTAGTAATGCCAGACCTTCACTAAGAACACCTCCTTAAAAAATGTCAGCACCTCCTGGCTTTTTGAGGTTAATCCACCATGTTCCTTAAGATTCTTTAAAAGCAAAACACAAATGGGTTCACACCGAGTTATTGTAGTTTGTATCATTAAATAGTAGCTAGTGTTAAAGAATGGGCAAATTTTATGCACAGCAATGGTACCCAAGATACAGGAAAGCGAACAGTGTAAAATTTATTAAATAATCAGTATTTTTTATTTAAGCCTTAAAAAAACCTCAGTGTATCCATTTACTTTTAGTGTTTTGGTTATTAATGTTTTGCAATTATTTTTTGCATAATACAAAAATACCCACTTACGACAATTAATGTTGGGATATGTTTTGATGGTGAGGTTAGGTTCTGGTAATTTACTACTACAGAATAATGTTTATGATTGTATCAAGGTATTTCAGTAAGCTTCTTAGGCAAGGCCCCTTGGAGTGTTGTTTTTTGCAAATATGCATATAATTGAATAGTATAAGAATATGTTACTGATAAGTCACTGCTGGGTAGTAATTTATATCATCTCAGTATTTGATGGGATTGGCAAGGAGGAGACATTCAATACAGAAGAGAGGAAAGGTCCAGGAAAGGTCCAAAGTTTTCTCTTTATGCTATTGCAGCACTCAATTTTGAGTTTACATTCCTTCATATATGCTTCACTTCACATTACTATAATTTTTAAGAGGAAAAATGGGGTTGAATAACTAGATGATGTTCATTTTTATTATTATTATTATTTTTTTAATTGGAAAAGGTCCTAATGGTGTTAAACAGGTCTGTCTGACTTTCATGAAAATCAACATATAGAATTCCTGATAACTGAACTTACTTCTCTGAACTGTCCATGCATGTAATGAACAATTATTCGATATATTGACTGTTGTTTGCCTCAGTTACTAGTTCTGTCATTTTAAGTAGTTTTCATAACAATTGCCTCACAGTCCTCTGAGAAATTTTAGTTTTACTGGTATAGATCAGTGCTGCTGATCAAGTCAATTTGAAAGAGTCATTGTTTAAACAAAAATAAGCCATTATAGAACTGAAAAGAGACAACACCACTTGGAGTTGGTCTAGATGATCTTTAAAGGTCCCTTACCCAAACCATTCTATGATTCTATGACATGAGTGGAGACAGGCACAGTACATGCTGTGCTGCAGGAGGATGTCGTCTGGCAGGGTTCCCTTGGGTAAGGAGCCTGCCGGGTGCAACAACATGCCCTGTTCTCTCTCTATCTCAGAGAGATAGAGAGCTCAGTGGTGTTCTGGCCAGATACATATCTGGCAAATATTTCACTTACAGGAGGCGTCTGTGCTACAGGCCTGAATGCATAGGAGAGGTGTGGGGTGGAGGGTGTCTACTTTGCCTAATGCAGATAGGAAAATTTCAGCAGGTAGGATCTGACTCTGGGAATCTTCAGAGGTTCATATACTTCATATAGGTCCTTGATACAATTCCCTGTTTTAACTGCTGTGCTCATGAGTTATCTAATACAAAGGAATTCTGTAATTTCTGTAAGAAAGCTGTTCTTCCAAATTAAATAGAAGACTGGATGCCTCCCTTGCTGTCTGTGAAGGGGATGAGTTTCAGGAGATCTCATATATCTGTGCAATTAAAGTTTTCTTTAATTTGTAAAAAATTATGTTTAAATTACTCCAGTGTAAATTTTGTCAGATGATGTCTCCACATGTGATTCTGCCAGTGCGGTTTACTTCATATATTTCTCTGCATGTGAAAGCACTGCTTTGTACAAGGGCCTGTAAAAGTATTCATGTTTGCATTATCAGGGGCTGGGACTATTTTTCATTTACAAACTAGTTACAGACAGAATGCCTACGAATATCTTTATTTTATTTCAGCATAAAATGATTAGTCTGATTTATGCTTGCTTTTTATTAGTGTAATGATTCATCTCCTTACTTGCTTTCCTTCCAAAGGCACTCTTATGGAAAAGGGATTCAAGGTGTTGCGTATGTGCGATTTGGTATAATAGATGAAACTGAGAATAAAGTCTTTCTTCCAGGCCTGGAACAACAACTATCAGTAAGTACTGGAGTTCAGTGGGGTTATTCAGATTTACAAGAGGTGAGCTGAATATTGTCAGAAATCATTGAAATATAGATCCCTGTAGTACCATAGTCATGCTATGAGCAACATATTTTTTAATTCTAATGGCAACAAACCAGCAAGGACTATCACTTTTTTTTTTTTTTTCACTTCTGTTTTAGATTGAAAATGGAAAAGGAAGAGTTACTTTAAATACACTGCTTTTGGAAGAGAAATTAAAAAAGAGTATTTCTACTCTGGAAGGGTTTCATTTATATGTTGCTGTTACTGCTGTAGAAACTGCAAGTGAGTACACTATGCCTTGGCTGATGTAGCCTGTAATATTTACATTGATCTTTCTCTAGGATGATCCATCATGTGGGAAACCTTGGCCCATGTTAATCAGCCCTGTGAGGATATCTAAGATATCCTAGACCATCTGACGCGGCATCAGACACCTGTATGGAGGCAACTAAATTGCTCCCCTTGAGACCTTGTTTGAGCACTTGCTTCAGCCAGGTCTACTCCTTACATACAAAGTTACTAGTTGAGCTTGGTGCCTTAACTTGCTTTGTTCCTCAGCTGGCTGAGCTGTCATGGAAAGGTGAGACACGTGTACCATAGCCACAGTGTGATGCAGAGAAGGATCTAGCCTTTGTGACTCCTCCTAGTCCTCTTATGCCTTCCCACAGTTTTATCAGACTGTATCTTATTGCCATCTTCCCATACCTAGCACTACAGTAAGTCATCTACAGAAATATTAAGTGTACCTATTAAGAAGTTTTCCTAGAGAATAGTTAAATACCTCCCCAGTTCATTAAAAGAGATTTGTGCAGACATTTGCTCACAGCAGTGCTAAGCACATTAGGAAGGCTTCCAGATATCTTAAAGCTACCCACAAGTGAGTGCTGGGTTGAATTGGTCAATGGCTTATTTGGGTTGTAACAGGTACTATTGTTAGTCATAAGAGGCATGAAATTCAGTGCTTGTCACTGAAATTGAATCTGTGATGGAGTTGACCCTTCAAACATAGTCAATATTTGTCCTGTTGTTGTTTAAGGTGGGATTGGTCCCTTTTATTTTAGGTGTCTGAAAGTAAGATATCTAGTCGGAGCTAGATGCTCAAGCACTTTGTATATTTGGTAGAGAAGATGGATGGGATGAACAGCACTCTAGGGGTGTTTGTTCCCGCTGGCTATAGAAGAAGTCTAGTTACTTAGCTTAGAATTACTAGAACCCTAAAAAATCCTAAAAATTCTAAATATTAATTAGGATTCCTTAGAATCTTAAAATTAAGTGTTCCAGCTGTGCAATTTGACAGTATAATTTACTATAGGCACTTTTATGTACTATTACTACAGCACCTATTGCAAGAGCAAAAGGGGCTGAAAGACTTTCCCTCCCACTACCACACCAGCATGACGGATCTCACGGTGTGACACGGTCTCTACCACTCTGTGCACACTTCCTGTTCCCTCCACACATTGGTTGCCTCCATGCTTCCACACTTGCTGGTTTAGTATTACTTATATTCATGACAGGGTAAGGCTGGTGGACTTTACTGGCACCTTTCAACCCCAGAGTGTTAAAACTGGAAAATAAGGACTTTGAAAGTATGTGTCTAAACACACTTAGTTTAAAGCAAGCCATGTTTTTAGAAGTAGCTGGAGGAAGTGGTTTAACTAGAGATGAGAATCTTAGGTGCGAAGCAGATGCTGAAACTTGTAGGTGTGAAGTTGCAGAAGACAACATTTGGTAATGTTAACAGGCAACAGTAGCCAAAAATGAAAAAAAAAAAAAATCAGAAAATTAGAGATTTAAGACTCAACTCCCCCGACTGATTCTGAATGACTTTTACATGAGATTCTACACAACCTTTCCCCAGTAACAAAGCCCGAGCTGATCGGGGAGGTAGGTGCACAGCCTCAGCACCCATAGTTGTATCAGTGCATTCTGTGTCTGCAAACGCCTTGTACCGACCGGTGTGTTAGAGGGGAATTTTTGTGCTGTAGCACAGCACTTTGCAGCTCTCCATTTCCAAGCTGTCAAGAGCACGCAGCTGCTGGTGCTGGCTTGCTGGAGCACCTGACACATAGTGCTGCCGTAGTGCTGGCCCTCCTCTGGTTGTGTCCTCATCCTTCCATACCCATCTCTTCCTCTTCTCAGGACTGAAGCTCTTTGGGGACGTATCATATTTTAGTTTGCTTTATATGCACTGCTTAAAATGCAATTAGTTATAAAAATGGAAAACCATGGATGCCATGGTAATAAGCAAGTAAATAGTTATTGCTCTCATGGCAACACATACTGTTTGATATTAACAGGTGGTGAGATGAGGGAAGAGGAACTCAGCAACGTGAAGTTTGTGAAATCTCCTTATGTTGTTGATCTGTCCAACACCAAAAAGTACTTTGTGCCTGGAGCCCCCTTCTCTGTTGTGGTATGTAGTATTTAGCTATCTGTGCTTCCCTAGCAAGGGATTTATAACTGTTCTGTTTATAAAATCCTTATCTGATCCAGTGGGAGCTCTGTAGGAGAGACCTTCAGGAACAGGTCCAACAAGGAGCTACTGTTGGTGTTTCTGGTTTGTGTTGAGCTTGAGCAGGGAAATCAAAGCCAGAAAATTCTGTGTTTCTGTTCTGGAAGTCATCTGTGCACTGTTGCACTGCAAGGGTTTATAAAACATGTATCAGTCTCTTCCTCTGTCCATATAGAAAGGTTAAAAGAATCATGTTCCATCAGATCAATCCTGTATCAAATGAAAGTTCTGAAAACAGAAATACAATGTATTGACCTTTTTAAAAGTGCATGTAAGTTTTTGAGTTTTTAAACATCACACCTTCAAGTTTTCCTACAAAATTTTCTACAAGCAGTTAAGGCTAGAAATTTACCTAAAAACAGTTAAAGACTATCTCTGGGCTCTGATGAGATCTATCAGATGCTAAATAAGAATCTGGGGCAGCTGTTAATCTGTGTTCATTGATTTTTATCTTAGCTGTAGTCCAGACTGAGTCAATTACTACCCTTTTCTCTCAGAGCTCAAATTTTCAAATACTAATATGTAGAGTTTTCTATTTCTTTTTAGTTTATAAAAACAATTGCTTCTTGCTTGTGGGCATTTTTTAAACCCAGTAATTTCTTTGAAGTAACAGAAAAATACTTTTTTCCAATAGGCCTCTGTGACTTTGGTTGATGGCTCTCCTGCTGCCTCTCTGCCTGTCACTGCTACTGTCACCTTACCTGGGAAGTCCCCCATGAAGAAGACTGCACCTTCTAATAAAGAGGGCCTAATCCCCTTTACATTTGACATCCCTGCAGATGCCCAGACACTTCAAATAATGGTAAATACAACCCAAACATTCATGTTTAAAAACATACTGTTGTAAATGACTGTGAAGATGTTCAGTTTTCGTTAAATTAGCACAGAGAATGGAGCATGGTTTCTTATATAATCTGCATAACTTTGTCAAGGTTGTATAAGATATTACACACACCAGAACCCTGAGTGATGTCTCACTGAAGTGAATGACAGTCCTGTACATCAGAGCATTGGGAATATGTGTATGGGTGGTGGCTCGTTTTTCTGTGGTTCAGATGTGCATTTTCTTGGCATGGGGGATGGGAACGGGACCGTAAGGAATAGCACCATGAGAAGTGGCAGCAAATGATGAGAAGAGGATGTAGGAAAAGGTCATGTGCAAGAGAGACTCTAGTCTACATCTGGATACTCAGAGGGCTTGATTATTTGCACAATATAAAAAGAGAAAAATGTTGTTGAAGTACCACTAGGTGATCTTAAGCCATTGATTCTGATTCAGAAAAAAAGCCATACCTGAAAAATATCAAGCACAAATACAGCAAAAGACCAAATAGGTTCAGATAATAAAGTAATGAAAATCCTGTTTTTTTCTTGTTTGTTTGTTTGTTTTTTGATGCCAGGCTCTGCTAACGAGGTCTCAGCAGGGACTCATCTCATTTCCCAGCATTTTCTAAATAACCTGGCAAGATATGAATTAAGAGTGACACTGCATATTGTCTCTTGAGGGACACTTTACTCACTCTGTCCTTTTCTCCCCTGACAGGTAAAGGCTGAAGAGGGAAAAGAAAAATTAGAATCACCTGAAACCAGTATCAGAGCTGAAAGATACCAGTCTGCTACCCGCAACTACCTCAGCATCAGCATCCCGCATACTGTCCTGGCACCTGGAGATACCTTACGCGTTACCTTGAATGATATTCATCAGTCTGGCAGTGGAAAGATTGACTATTTCTATTATATGGTAAACAGAATAGCAGCATATCAATTATTTAATTTAGAAATGATACTCTCCAGAACATCTATTTAGTTACTAATACATGGGAAAACAGAGGGGGTCCAATGAAGGGCAGACAAGGTGATACATGCCAAGAGAGGTTGAGAGAACTGAGCTTCTTCAGTCTGGGGAAGAAGAGGCTAAGACAGAGTTACCAACAACCTCAAATTACTTGAAGAGGAATTACAGACATAATGGAGACAAACTTTCTTAGGTGGTGCCATGCAATATAGGCAGGGGCATAGGATAGGGGCAAAATTGTGCCAGGGGCAAAATTGTATCTTGGAAGATTCATTTTAGAAAAATCTTTTCACTAATGATGAATACAACACTGAAATAATTTCCCTAGAGGGTTTAGGGAATTGCCACCCTCAGAAGCCTTCAACACTCCCCTAGAGAAAAACACTTCTGACCTACTTACACTGGCGATGGCCCATCTTTGAGCAGACAGTTAGACTAGAGATTGAAACAGGTCCCTTCCAAAAATATTTCTATCATTCTGTTATTTATATATATTTGCATATATTTTTGGATACATAATATATACATCTTTGTAACCTTTGTAACCTATGAATTTCGGTCTGTAGTTTCTAATAGTCTAGAGCAAATAGGTCCATATGCGTAATGTTTACATAATTATGTGGGTGTGTATGTTTATTAAAAATACTAAACTAACAGCCTCCCACTCCTTCCAATCTGAATTCTTTCTTTGTAACAAGCCAGTATTAAACAATATTTTTATTGACATGATTCTTATAAATACCTTTTATTCAGCTATTACAAAATTGTCTACCTTGTTGTGAGCAGATCATATATATATATGATTCTGTCCTTACAAATAGAAAACCTAGTCATATTCTAGGGAACCATGAATATCTCAGAAAATGCCTTTTGTAGTTAACTATTGCTTATTACATGAATAATACATGATTCTTAAATTACCATCCATATTACTTGCATCCAATATCAGTTAACAGGCAAGTCACTGTCATCTCCAACAGAAAATATCAGGAAGGGCCATTGAAGGCATTGGTTGTTATGATCCTAGATAGCATCCTGAAATTGGGCCCAAAGATGAGTTCTGTACCTGGAAATGCCAGGAAACAATCCTGCTCAGCCAGGACCAGGCATGCAAAGTTATTTACTGTGCTGAAGAAGACAAATGTATTCATGGATACAGTCCAGGAGTGAATCTGTTGAATGTCAAATGTGTTTAATTCACTTTCTCTCTCTCTCTCTTCTTCATAATTTCCCTTGGCAACTTAAATTTCCCAGGCTGACAGGCACCACGGGCAACAGTTCCCATTTATTTTTAATAGGACTCTGATACATTGGAATAATTGTATCCCGAGGAGTTAAATTTAGGTTTGGAGGGGTTGTTTTAATTAGGGGGCTGAGCATAGGGTTGGAGTTGCTGCTGCTGGGCTCCAGCAAGATGTAGTGCTGGGCAGGCATGGTGACGGGGGCACTGATGGAGCTCAGCAGTGAGGCTCTCTCCCAGACTTTGGTCCCCTAAATGAAGTCTGTGAGGATTTCAGACCACGCTGCAAAGTGGCTTTGCTTCTTCCTGAAGCCCATTCACTGTGCCACCTGGGAGCCCCTTCTCAAGTGGTAAGACTGAGAGGAAGGGTGGTAGGTTTGTGTTCAGACCTGGACCACAGGGTCAGTGCAGTAGGGGCTTAACACCATGCTCCTCTCTTAGAGGCACTGTGCTGGGTCTCCTCCAGGATACTAGTGGGGAATTAAGACTGTTAGGTGCTATTAGAGAATAAAATTTAAACAGAAATGGCCTCAGAAAATTATATCTATAGATAGATAGATATAAATCACACAAGTAATGCCCAATCTATTTGGTATTCACTATGTTTGATCTCTCTCTTATGTTTGTTTCCACTTTGCAGGTTGTGGCAAAGGGACAAGTTGAGCTTTTGGAAAGGGTCCCCTCCTCAAACAAAGTAATAAACCTCAAAATCACCGAGAAGATGGTGCCCACCTTTCGCTTCTTAGCTTACTACTTCATTGCAAACCAGGGTCGTCAAGAGATTGTTGCTGATTCTGTATGGGTAGATGTTATGGATGTCTGTGAAGGAAAGGTATTTTCAAAGCAAATAGCTTCTGTTTTTGTATTCCGGAATAATAATAAAAATGTGGGGTATCAGCAGAGAGAGTGCAGACCTGGGGTTGAAAAGTGAAAGGCATGATGGAAATTTTCATTTTTATTGAAAAAGGAAATCATCAGGATTCTTGCTGAAAGGTAGAGGTGGGAAAGGTTCCCAGGAATGATGTCAGAGACAGCCTTCTTCTATAGGACAGGTTGTGCCTCAAAAAGATGAAAAATATGGTTTCATAAAGGTAAATCCCTGTATGCAAGTGCCTAGATAATAGAAATCTGCAGGAAAACTCCAGCAGGACTCCTGAGGGACAAAATCTCTTGAGAGCTTTGTCTTTCTGCCGTAAGGTTCATCAAATGGAGGAAAGTGAAGTGAGTTTATTGGGAAAAAAAAAAAAAAAAGAATTTTAAGTAATTTTTCAAGTTACTTATTGTTTTCTGAGCTCTTGTAGCACTCTTCAAAAGTTCTTTTGAAAATTTCTTTCCAGTAGAAAATGAAATGTGGATAAAATAGGAGTCCTTCTAAGCTTTTCTTTCACCTTTCTCCTCCACCTTTTTGGTACCATAAAGTAAAAATAAAATAAAATAAAAGAAAGAAAGAAAAAAAGAATATATGAAACACAACTGCTGAAAAACATCAGCCATCCAAAATGACTTTTGTTTCTGCTGGAAAATATCAAAATCATATTGAAGGCCCTGGTTCAGCAAAGCCCTTACATATACTTTCAATTCACATTGGTGCTTATGCTCCATTGAAAGGTAACATCCAATATCCTGCACAGGCACATGTGTTTTAACCCTCCTATTTGTCCCTCAGTGGGGGATATCTGCTTCTACCTCTTCCAAAAGGTAGGATCCCAAGCGGAAACACTGCATAACAGAAACATCCCCCAGCCTCATGCTGCTAGCAGACATAGCTGACAGTATTCCTTGCCCAAAGAATGCATTTTATTAACAAATGTGACATTTTTTGTTTCAATATTTTCTATTTAGATTAAAGTGAGAACAGAACATCAGATATATGAACCAACAGACAGCGTCAATTTACTGATTGAAACAGACCATGCGGGAACAGTTGCCTTAGCTGTGGTTGATAAAGCAGTTTTTATTCTGAACAAGAAAAATAAACTTACAGCCAAAAAAGTAAGAAAACTTTAAGAACAAAATATCATGTCTACTAGGCAAGAAAAACTTTCCATGATTAATGAGAGGGTTAAAATGAAATTAATGGCTATTAAATGCTTAATCAAATCTTTGCTAAACTTCAAAATATATTAAAAATGAGCAGAGAGATATTTAAAATGAGCATTCTGGGAATTTCCATGCTACATCAGACAAGACGATTAATTGAAATTATGTGCTATCCCTCAGCTTTAATCTCAGTTTCCAAGCATAGCTTATACCACCAGTTTGTCTTGCTTCCGCAAGTCAAAGGCAGTAAGAATTTTATTATATAAATAATAATAATAATAATAATAATAATAATAATAATAATAGTAATAAAACTTTTTGCAAATGTATACAGTCCATCTATGCTATTTTATTTGGCAGGTATTTAAGGCAATGAATTTGTATGATCTCGGATGTTCTGCAGGTGGTGGTGCAGATAGTGCTCAAGTTTTTAGTGATGTTGGTCTGGCCTTTTTATCAGATACAATTAAATCCAATGTCCGGGAAGGTAAGATGTCTGTACAAATCACTACACATCTGGGGAGGCTGATTGCTTAAAAATTAGAAACATTTTCTCATGCTGTTGTTGTAAGAACTGCCTTCCCTGTGGATTCTTCTTTTCCTGGTCTTCCACTGGGTGCTGGCAGCTCAGACAGCCCAGATGTTGGCTGCTGGTCCTTTAGCACCCAGCTCACCCGGGGTCGGGCAGCAGCTGGCTGGGGCTGTAAGGTGCCTCTGCAAAAGGCAGGTCTTCTGTGAATTAGGTGGGTCCTAATATGAGTCTTGCACAAATGACCTGAATGATCAGGCTGTTACTGCCATAGTGTCGTAACCAAGCTCTGTTCTGCTTTCCTAGGGTATACGTGCCTCCAGGCTACCAGAAGACAGAAGAGATCTTTGGATTTCCGGAAGAAAATATCAGGAATTGGTACGTTCACTCACCTGGGTGGCCTGAAAGGCTTAGTAGAGGGGATCTACTGGGATACCAAGTAAAGGATACCAAGATAGTCACAGTCCCAGTTCTTGTGTTAAGTGACTTAACCTAGCACAAGTGCGTATACAATGCCTTGTGACCTGATGTATCATCTATCAAAACAACCAAAGCAACAAAAAAAAGATCGTCCTGCATGTGCATGAAAACTAATTCACCATTTTATAATAAACCCAGATGTAAAGTACTTCGACTAGATATCATGTCATGGAATCAGTTTTGGTCTCACATTTTTTCAAAATTATTTTTAAAGCCAGAAGTTGTTTTACACTCC
>VXAA01003095.1:202037-226273 GCA_013399115.1 Anseranas semipalmata
AAAAAAAAAAAAAAGTGTTCCTTTAGACCAATTTATACAAGGGATTTTTGATATTTCCTTGCCAGCAGACACCAGGGCTTTAAACTAGATCTTCATAACTTTTGAAATCAGTCACATTCTTCAAGAATGAGAATACAGCCATGACTATTTCTGTCATGATATCTAATTCCAACATAACACGGAGACATTTTTAACTCACAATCTCAATTTGAAGAGAAAGCTTAGACTAGAATATTTAAGATGGGGTAGGGCCCATGCTTTGTTCCTGTGTTTGTGGACTCATTTTAGGATGGGAAGCAGGTCCCCAGCTACAGGTAGACTGTTGCAATATTAATTAATGCTAACTGCAAAGAACAACAGGAATGAACACAATGAACACCTTAAGCTTCCTGCTGCTTCCACGTCGCTAATTCTAGGCTTTAATTATGTTGCAGCCAGCAAATATAAAGATGCTGGTCTACGAAAATGCTGTGAAGATGGAATGAAATTAAATCCCATGAAGTTTTCTTGTACAAAAAGGCTAATGAGGGTGGCTGGTTCCCGGGCATGCAAAGAGGCTTTCAAGACCTGTTGTGAAAATGCCACAGCCCTCAGGAAGGAGGCAGCGAAGAGAACCAGAGTGAGCTTGGCACGATGTAAAGAATGGTGACATGCAACTGTCTAAAGAAAATTACACTTCATGGGGGGCAAGGGAGGGCTAAGGGCTGTTTCCATTCAGGGCTCTGATCATTCATGGATATTTCATTACTGGTGCTATCGCTGTAACTCCTGAGTGCCTCTAAAACGCTGCCCAGTGAGAAGGGGCCACTTCAGCCACAGCCAATTTTATTTCTGCCTTTCTTCTTTTCTTCTCCCCAAAGTGTCTCTCTGATCACACAGGAGCTCATGTCACCAAAAAAACCTTCGCATTGGAAATGACCATATTCAAAGAGTGATCTCTGCTACCGTGTTTCTCAGAGCTCCCCTGTCGCTCTCTGTCACAAATACGTGATTGTGGGAATGTCTTTGCCTCTTACTACTTAAGGGGAATATTTTCTTGTTTGGCAGCATGCGATTATTGAACTTAGAAAGCAGAATTATCCTTTTCTTTTAATGAAAATCTTTGGTCATTGCTTCTCTTATTTTCAGTTTTTGTTGTTGTTGTTCAAATGCACAGGACGATACCCAGATGAAGGCTTTTCATTCTAAGTACTTTTCACACTGCTTTCTCTCTAGCAGATGCCCTACTAGACAGTGTAAGGTCAGCAACGAAAGTCTTCAGAAGAGAAATCCCACTTTTGTTTTACAGACTATGAAGGCCAAGAAGAAATATTTGATGAAATGTCTCTCAACTTACGCAGTTATTTTCCTGAGAGCTGGTGGTGGAATTTTAAAGACGTGAAAAATCCTGGAAACCATAGGTACTGTATTACCTGACTAAATAAATACAGCTAAGTTTGTACAGTAAAATGTATATAAATATCAGCTTTATATGTTATCTGATACAGGGAAATTCAGAATATTTGCACATATTTAGTCTCCACATCTGAGGGAATATTTTTTCCCTTACAATACTCAAACTCCAGCAAATAACAATGTACACACATCATGCATCCTTCTTAATACATTTTATTTTGTGTTTCTTAGTGTAAACAACATTGCTCCTGACTCTATAACTACCTGGGAAGTCCAGGCAATAAGCATATCTCCCCAGAAAGGTACATTATTGTTATTTTATCGGATTGTTTTGTGTGGATGAATAGAGAATGTGTATTTTTTAAAACAGAGATGCCTTGTCAAGTTGACAGAGTAAGACAGTCCATACTGAAAAAAAACACTAAGTATTTTTACCATGATGTTTACTCCTCTCTTTCACGCCACATTAAAGCTCAACTGGAAGTTAAGGGATAGATATACATTTATGAAAACAAGATGAAGTGGGCTATGAAGGAGGAAGTACTGATCGCTCAAAACTGTCTCCTTTTCTTTCAAATCTCTAAACCATCTAATTTATCTTCCATGTGGCTATTACCTTCCACAGGAAAGGCAGTGATGATAATATTGCTTCATACTTTAATATTTGTGGGAGTGACTTCTGACCATCTGCACCTAACAATTCAGTAATGGTCGTGTAGTTTATTTATAAAGGATGAGGAAAGGTTATTCATTATGTTTTAAACATGGCCTGTGCAGGAAAGCTGGGCCACATTTCAGTCACAAAACTTACAGATACTCCTGCCAATTTTTACCTATCGAAAACCATGTCTGTGATTCCAGACACCTAATTTTATTCAACTAATGTTAAGTATGTAATTCTCAACTCTGTTTTTTACTTATCCCAGGATTTTGCATAGCTGAGCCCCACACTTTTGATGTTTTCAAAGACTTTTTTGTGTCCTTGAGACTACCATACTCAGTTAAACGACATGAACAACTGGAAATAAAAGCTGTGATTTACAACTATCTGCCTGATGATCTCCAGGTAATATTACCATCAGGTACTGTAATATATATATCTAGATAGATAGATGGATAGATTGCTATGTAGCAACGCAATGTAAATGACCCAAGCACCTTTCACTGCCCAGACACTGCAATCCCACTTTGAAAGTCTCCCCAAGAACAGAATCCACTTTTATTCACTAATCAAATTTACTGTATGAAAGAGATTTTATTTACCACTTTACATAGCAAATTCCTTCTCTTTGGACATGTCTTCTTCCACTTCATTCAAGCAGTCAGCTACTTTTTTTTGCTGCCTGCCAGTCTGGGCAATACCCAGTGGCTGAAAAAGCAGGTACCTGAGATGCAGAGGTAAATTATGAGCACATGATCCTGTATGTTAGCCAGAAAATTAATTGTGCAAGCAACGCAAAACTACTTTTTGTCTGCATCTGACACCTATCCAGGTCTGCACAGGGATTCAGCTGTCACTGGGCATCAGGGTTCTCAGGCCGATGCTCTTTTATCTCTTCCCGTCCATCAGCCAGCTCTGCCTGACCAGAGTCTTTTGAACTGTGCTGAATGGAGGAATGCTGGGACCTAGAAATATGTACTGTCCTTCTTACTTCTCTGTGGTTCAGGGACTGTGCAATATAATTATCTATGCTATCTAATTTACGTTCACAGCTGTACTCAATGTGGATTAATGTTAACAGACCATAGGGTCACAGAACAATTTAGGTTGAAAGGCACCTCCAGAGGTCTCTAATCCAACTTCCTGCTCAGAGCAGGTCCATTTAGAGCAGGTTGTTCAGGGCCTTGTCCAGTCAACTACTGAATATCTCCATGGATGGGGACTCCACAGCCTCTTTGGACAACCTGTGCCAGTGTCTGATACCAATTGGTGAAAAAGATTTCCCATTTATAGATGGAGCATTGCGGTGATTTCACACTGATTGCTAGATAAACTCTACCACACTGCTCTCTCACTCTCCCTCCTCAAAGGAATACAATGGAAAAGGGCTCAAGGGTTGGGAAAAGGAAAGGGAGATTGCTCACCAATTATTGTCATGGGCAAAACAGACTCAGCATAAGGAGATTAATATAATTTATTGCCTATCACTAACAGACTAGAACAGTGAGAAACTACAAGCAAACTACAAACACCTTCCCCCATCCACCCTCTCCTACCTCCTCCCCCTGCGCGGCACAGGGGAAGGAGAATGGGGGCTGCAGTCAGTCCCTAACGCTGCGTCTCCACCGCTCCTTCACGGTCACTCTCTGCCCTTGCTCCACGTGGGGTCCCTCCCACGGGATGCCGTCCTTCCCGAGCTGATCCTGCGTGGGCTTCCCACAGGCTGCAGCTCTTCCAGAACTGCTCCCAGATGGGTCCATACCACGGGGCCCATCCCTCAGGACCAAACTGCTCCAACATGGCTCCCCCACGGGCGGCAGCTCCTGCCAGGCCTCCTGCTCCTGCATGGGCTCCTCTCCACGGGCTGCAGCTCCGGCCCGGGCCTGCTCCTGCGGGGGCTCCCATGGGCCACAGCCTCCTTCAGGCCACATCCACCTGCTCCATGGGGGCTCCTCCATGGCTGCAGCGTGGAGATCTGCTCCGTGTGGTACCCATGGGCTGCAGGGGGACGGCCTGCTCCACCATGGGCCTCTCCACGGGCCACAGGGGAACTTGTGCTGCGGCGCCTGGAGCCCCTCCTGCCCTCCTTCTGCACTGACCTGGGTGCCTGCAGGGCTGTTTCTCTCATGTTTTCTCATTCCTCTCTCCCAGCTGCTGTTATGCAGCAGTTTTTTTCTTTTCTTCAGTCTGCTCTCAGAGGCGCAACCAGCGCCCAGCTCCATTTTGGAGCTGGCTGGAACTGGTTCTTATCTAACATGGGGCAGTTTCTGGACTCTTCTTACAGAGGCCACTCCTGCAGTCCCACCACTGCCAAAACCTAGCCATGTAAGCCCAATACAAGCGCAGGAAATTCAGGGGCACTAAATGGAAATCACTTTCTGTCTTGCAAAATGTCTGTATTGCTATTTCCTTTTTAAGCAAAAGCAAAATTCTCATGTTATATATGTTTCTCATTTCCCATTCTTATCTTGACTTGGTGGAGCTGGAGCATTTTCCCATGTGGTGATGCACTAGCCCTGATTGCAGGAATTGCCTTGTCCCCACAGGTCACAGTGACGATGGAGGCAGTGAAGGGGCTGTGCACTGCAGAGGCAACAGAGAAGACAGTGCAGCTGAAACTACTGGCTAAGGGGAATTCGGCAACACCGGCCTATTTCTCAGTTGTTCCTCTGACTGTGGGAGAAATTCCAATTACTATTACTGCTCTCGACTCAACTTCAGGGCACAGTGATAGTATTAGGAAGAACCTCAATGTTGTGGTAAGTATAGCTAGTTGGGGGTGGACACTTCATGAATATTTATTTCTCCTCAAATATAATATTCTCTATGCGTGGAGCTCTTGTGGAGGGAGTGATATCCAAGAAACATCAGGTTGGAAGTAATCTCATGAAACCCATTTCTCAGCAAAGACTGAGCTATAGCATAGGGAAGAAAAAAAATGAGGGACGAAAATCTGTGATGAGCTTGTGAGTAGTGTACATGGAAAGAATTGTTCTGTAAGGCAAAAAGGCATCCCTCTGCCAGTGACAGCAACAACATCCTTCAGACTCAGCAGTGCTCATCTCTAAATCTTTAACTACCACCTGCTTCACCAATATTTATAAAAAGTCTTTTTCTCTTATGAAGCCAAGATTGAAGATATTCATCTAGTAATATTTTTGAGAAGGAAGTAGCCTCTGCTAAGTTTAACCCTATTATTTTAACATCTAGTTAATGGATCTTCAAGCTTAACAATTGCACAGGTAAAACACATACAGGCAAACAAAGACACTGTATTGATTATTTAATATCTTGATTCTTTTTCAAAGTGATGAAAAGGAGTAGCCTTTAGAAAAAGTGACTTTTCAAAAATCAACACTGACCTGCACAGACTCATTACATCATCCAAGTAGGACAGTCAGGGCAATTTTCAATCCACACAAAAAGTGCAGAATATGAATCTCTGCACCATTAATGTCAAGGTACAGCCATGTGGGTAAAGATAATGCACAGGATGCTGGGGACCTGCTGTTGTTACAGACCATAACTTTTCTAGAGATAGACCCAGTCTCAGAGTTTAGTGGTACACCAAAACAGTAAAAGTGTCTGTAGAAATAGCTTTTTTAAAGTACAGGCTTTTGGAAGAGAGATGTGTGGAAATCAGAAGGGAAAAGTCTTTGAGTTTTAACAACAAGATGAACCCAGAACTTGGTGGACTTCATGGAAGAAAGGTTTATAAAAGTGAGTACACCTGTGAACTTGACTTGCGCAGCTCACAAAGCTGAGAATAAACTTTGAAGTTTCATTTTTCTGTGTTATCCTTGGTTAAAATAATTTCATCTAGGGAAATGTGTCAGTAATAACAAAAGGTCAATACAATTCATTAGTGCTTCAACTGGAAAACTGAAATTCTGGTTTCAAGCTTCATTTTTACCTGGGAAGAAATTTCACTCCAAAATGACCTATTTCTGCCATCTGCTGGTCTAATGAAGGGTAGAGATCATGGCTTTCTTGCAGCTTAATTTCAGGTGGGAGTGATTGCAAAAGTTTTGACTTTTCTTTCCTCATTTGTACAGGCTGAAGGTGTTTTACAGAGAGAAGAACAGACCATTTGCATTAATAGTGACCGTAAGTTACACTTAAGAGTTAGATACAGATGAGGTCTGGGGTAGGAATAGGGGTTGTAAAGCCTGGTGTGAATATCTGACAGCTGTGGTGGAATACTTCCTAAAGTAAAAACACTCTTCATTCAAAACATAGCAAGACTCAGGAAAGAAAAATAATTTAGTTCTAAATGTTTAGAATTGATTAGTATTACATCTGTGTTTAAAGGTAGCATTCTTTAAATATTAAGTAGGCGTCTATTTTTTTCAATAATGAGTCTTAAAAGGGATTAAAAAGTCAAAGAATTGAAACTAAAATTGTCATTTAAACCAAAAAATATTGTTGATGACTGAAAATTAAATTTAAGAAAGATAAGTATCTTTTTTTCATAAATTTCCATTTAATATTTCTGATAACATTTCTGTTGTAATTGCCATAAGCTGTGAGACATTTAATGAAAAGCATGTTCTAAAATTGTACTGTATTGTTATGTTTAAAGAGTTTGGATGTAGATCTCTTTTTATTGTTTATTTATAGTAAAGTCCCATACAGTGGATCTGAACAGACCGCCTGATATGGTACCGGGTTCTGATAGTCACGTGTTTGTTAACCTGAAAGGTAAATGTTATTTTCCATCAATAACTTTCTGTAGGTAAGAAGAGACATGCCCCTTGTGCTGTTCATTTCTGAACACCAAGTCTCCATTCCCTCCTAGGTTTTCTGCCATGATCCAAATGGTCTGCCTTACATGTCCAGGTCATAAAAGAAAACAGCCCCAAGCTTCATCCAGTAGCTTACCTCTTTCTAATTGCTCCTTATCACTGGTGTTGGATATAATAACTTTATGCAGTCCATCCTGCCTCACTGTGCCCAGGCTAACTTTATGGGAAGGCCGGAGAAGAAAGGAGGAGTTCACCTTCTCTAGTAACCTGTAGTCCTGTAGAAATCTGCTTTATTCTTCAGAAATAAGGATAACATACTCTGATGTATAAGTTCTGGAAAGATCTGTTTTTCTAAAGAGAAGATACGAATAGTCATGTATTTATTTAATCAAATACATATGCTCATGCATACATATTTTAAAAACACCTAATAGCAAATACTCTTTTTAAAGATAAAAACAATTTTTCACAGGAACCGTATAATAATGTAGCCTTGATACAAAGACTGTTGGCTTCCATTTCAAGCTGCTGTTCTAAAGTATGGGGATGCTTAAACTCATCAAATGAAAAAACTGTAGAGGAAAAAAAATGCCCAAAATGTTTGATGTGATTAAGACAGGATTTTTTTATTATTATTTATTTATTTATTTATTGTGCACTCTGTGGGATGATCAGGTCTGGTTTGACAAGACCTCTCCACTCTGAACCTGAGGTACCAGTCTTTCCCCCGCTTCTTGCTTACCTGCCTGTAACAGCCTCAGGACTCTTTCCCTCTATCCTCCTTCATCATCACAGCCTCCTTCCTCCAGCTTTCCCAGGGCCTAGGAGCTCACCCTTGTTCTTCTCCAATCTTACAGTCATATGTGGCTGAAAATTGTTTAATAATGAGAAGCAAGCAACTGTATAATCAGGGCATGCTGGAGTGTCACCCTATAATTAGTATCGCATTTATTCATGTTACACCAGTCAGCTTGAAATACAATATGTCATATGGCTTATGTCTTTTACAACAGGAGATCCTATGGGTGATTCTGTTGAAAATTGTCTTAGTCTCACTGGAATTGAGAAACTTATTCAAGTGCCCACGGGCTGTGCAGAGCAAACGATGGTGAAAATGGCCCCCACAGTCTATGCTATTGAGTACTTGGATGCCAGTGAGGAGTGGAAGAACTTTAATCCTGAACGGAAAGATGAAGCCATTAAGATGATTGAAAAAGGTACACAGAACAAACACAGAGACCAACTGACACTGGCTTTGTTATCCACATGCGTTGCACATTAACCATTGCTACTTGCCAAAGGAGTGAGCGTTGTCTTAACACAGTCAAGCAGAAATGCCACCAACATCCTGCTGTCAGACGCGAGAAACAAAACTGGTGAGGAGGATTTAGGTGGCTAGCTGCTTGCATCTGACATTGCAGAGTATTGGCATTCACAGCCCACCCTCTCCCTTGCCTAATTTAGAATCAGAAAGTAAAATTTGAGCTGATCAATGTTAACTCTTCTCAGATGAAATGGACAGCAAAGGACAGTTGTAGAGTGTGAATCATTTCAGACTAATGTAGATGTGCAAATGAGATCAAGATGAATCATCTTCTAAAAATGCTATTTTCTCCCCCTGGATCACAGACATTGCTTAAGATGACCAGCTGGAATATAGACATCTCTGCTGCAGATGTCTGTATTTGGCAAGAGCAGTATTACTAAGGAAACTCCCAATGGTAATCATACTATTGACACTTTCTCTTCCACACTTGGGTATTCATTACATTAGCTAGAATAACTCCAACAGCCTTGGACAAAGACAGGGAGGCAGTCTCCTCAGGGATAGGACAGCTGAAGGGCTGCTTGTTCAAGAGCCCATTGCAAGACGTGGTCCAAAGATGATGTTAAATGCACAGCAAAGCCAGGACCACAGCATGTGGAAGTGGAGACGTCCCAGCTCACAGGCACTAACATAGAGCTCAAGAACTATCAGTATTGCAGCAGGTATCGTGGATCTTTCTATTTGTAGTGGTGTGCACATGGCATAAAGTAATTTGTCACTGAAGAAGAGTAAAAACAGAGATTAAAAAAACACGTTAACAGTTGCTGAATGGAAGTCTTTGCCCATTTATCTAAGATTGCCTGAAGCAAAATGAGACCTTGTTGCAGATTATTTGTTATAACATATACATAATGATATAATCAGCAACATTTAGTTCTTATATTATGCTTTTATTGATTCTTATTGAAGAAGATCACCGGGGTAGAAAATAAGTTGTATAGATATGATATAGACTTTGTCAAGATAACAGCAGTCAAGATCAAAGGCCACAACTCATGATTTTAAAGCCTTCATCTGACATGGGTAGATGATATTTTGTATTCTTTTTGATTCCATGCACCATAAATTCAACAGCTTGACATATTGTCAGTAGTGGGGAATAAGTTTCCCAACATTCACCATGCAGAAAGTGCCTTGGTAGCTATGTATCCATAGATACCTGCAGTTTCCAGGTTGTTCTCATGGCTCTGCTAAATCAAACAAGATAAACTACCTTCTAAGTCTAGCCTTTTTTCTGTGTAAAAAGTCTGCTGACACAGGCATTTCATCCTTGATGTGCTGGTGAACATCTCCATGCACACATCCACTAGTCAATCCTGAACATGTCCATGTTAATACAAATGATGTATGAAAATGGACAAGAAGTATGTTTATCTTCTGAGCAGTTATATGGTGTCTTGTTCATACAGGTTATACCAGAATTCTTGAATTTCAGAAGGACGATGGTTCCTACGGAGCATTTAAATCAACACCCAGTAGTGTGTGGTAAGTGTTTTTTTCTTAATCAGCTTATTTTTTTTTCCCCCTAAAATACCACTATTATCATTTGATGCATAATTTTGGGAGGGGGGTGGGGGATGATTTTCAAAATTTGGTAAGCATGGTGTTGCTTATGCAATTTTGTCATGGATAGTGAGTCTTGTAAGTCCCTGTACATGTTTAGTCCTTGATGAATAAGGATTATACTCAGCCCCTGATTATTTTGCATTTGCCACAGAGTGTTCACACTGTCATTGCAACTCTAATGGTGCATGAGAACTCACAAGCTTCCAGTGAAAGTATTGTGTTGAGCATGAGTCTATGCACAGATTGAGTATGTTTCTTTTCCCGTCAATATAATCATCTATAAACATATGTCAGCACAAGTTTGGAACATTTTCTTTTGTGCAGGTTAACTGCTTTCATTGTTAAAGTACTCACAAGGTGCAAAGAATACATTAGTGTCGAAGACAGTCATATACGCAACTCGATTACCTACTTGCTTATTCAACAGCTGGCAGATGGTTCATTCCACGACCATCATCCAGTATTGGACAGGACTATGCAGGTGGGTCGTTAATATTAAGAAGAATCTGTTGCACCTTTAAGGCTGCTAGGGATCAAAAGGAATATTCTGAATTGTTGAGTACCAAGAAGTGTTTTTGAAAGAAAATAAACCTGTAATATAACAAGTACAGAATCTGTAATGTAAAATGAATCTGTTAATAGATCCATCAGAAAAGCACCACTTAGTATGGCACCACCTTTATCTTTTGATCCCATCTTGGGTGCTTTTGCAGCTGACCTATACCTCTAGAGGTCTTAGAAAACTAACTGTGAGATCTTTGTGCTTGGTAAAAATTCATGCTTTTTATTGCCAAAGGCCACAGATTCAGAGAATCATAACTTATATTTGAAGGGACCTCCAGAGGTCATCTAGTCCAAACCCCACCCAGAACAGGTCTAATTAGATCAGGTTGCTTAGGGCCATGTCCAGCTCAGTCTTGAGCACCTCCAGAGATGGAGATCCCACAGCCTCTCTGGGTAACCTGTTTCAGAATTTACCCACTCCCAGGGAAAACAAAACTCCTAATATTTACTTTAATAGTTTAATAACTCTTTGAGTCCAGAATTTCCAAGTGTATATGTTAGCCTACGCATCTCCTCTAAGCATCCAGAAACACAAAATTGTTCCTCTCTATGCATCCAGGGTTATAAAAATAATATGCACCCTCAAGAATCCTTTGAAAATGCAGGTACCTTTGCTTTGACCTTACAAAGAAAAAAAAAATTAATTTTCTTAATTATATTTTTAAAATCACTAGTGTGACTTGCACCCTCAAAGCCAGTTCCACAGGTGATGTAAAGCTGTTAAAAACAACCAGCTCAGGAACTGGCCAAAAAGCTTTTTAATCTGTGTTTATGCTGAGATACTTATCTTTTATTTCACATTTGCTTCAGGAATTGCTCATAATACTTTTGTACAGAGACTGAAGTCTCTCCAAGCAAACAATCTGTCCTTCTCCAAAGGACAAACATTTGGGGCTGAGTGAAACAGAAGGGTAATAATTATCCTATTGTCAAAGAAGAGCATGAGCAAAAGAATCAGAAAGAAGAATATGAATGAAAATGCACATCTTCAAGGGAAAAAAAGCTAGGGAGGGCACTGTGTTTACTGTGTTTAGCTTATCGAGAAACAGAATGAGAAATGATCTGGTAATGGTGTATAAATACCTTTATAAGGGAAAAGTTCTGGGTTTTAAAGGGTTCTTGAGTCTATAGGGAGTAGCAGAGAAACAAAAACAGTGTTAGGGAATTGAAGCCAGGACTACTCCAAACAAATACTGTAACTTTCTAACAGTGAGCTAATTAAACATTTTATTACCAGATGAAGGATGTGGTTGGTTCCTAGTCTCTTATCATTGTCTAATTAAAGCTACCATAGTAGAAGATACACTTTAGGTGGACACAAATTACTGAGCAAAATTGAAGGGTGAAACTACATGTTTTGTGGTTAGATGATTTGACAAGAGGATCCTTGTCTTCATGAAAAGTAATTTTCTGTGTTCAGTCATAAGCAAGAACATGCACGTTTTGCTTTTCCTTTTCATGTTTCATCTTCTAGGGTGGCATTGGGTCAGCAGAAGAGAATTTGGCATTGACAGCCTTTGTAACTATAGCACTGCAACAGACTCTACAGGTTGACGGAACATCACTTGATGTGGTAGGAAGCCTGACTTTTATCTTTAAACCTGAAAGCTATTGCACAATGGCATGTCCACCCTACTGTCTTAAAGTGCTATAGATGGGAAGGTAACAGTCTGTTTAATACATCTGTGGTGGATAGGAAAAGATGCAATGGCCTAACGTACAGCAAGGTGTTTTGAGCTACACATTCCATCATTGATGGCTTTAATCACAAAGTAAAAATTATTAAAAATTTGTCAGAAATGACTACACTGAAGTATTCTAATTTCCTAGTACTTACACCAGCAGTAACAGTTAGTAGGTCTGGATGACCTTTTCAGATGGATCCATTCTGTTTTCACAGATGCAAGCTGTTAGAAGAGCAGTGGTTTACATGAAAAATCAACTTTCAAGGAATACTAACTGCTATTCTACAGTCATTGCTGCTTATGCTCTGACACTTGTTCAGTCTGATAGTGATGAAGCCCAAACGGTGAAAGAAAAATTAAGGAGCTGTTCTGTTTTTGATGCAGGTACTAGTAGCTATTCTTAAAAATTCTACTAGAAGCACTACTCATAATTAAAATGTTTTGAGCACTGATATGAGAATAAAGCAAATTCAAGTAAATGATGGACATTTAATTTTATAAAAGTGCATATGTATATGTGCAATATACTTAAGTATTTAAATTACATAATTATATATTTAAATGTTGAAATAAGATGTAATTTGTATAATTGATATCACTACAAAGTACCAACTTAACATTGTGAATTTTGCATTGTGATCTTATCTGTTACTGGAGATGGAACAAAACCATGGTAAATAGAAATTCACCTTGCTTCTTCCAAAGTTTCCAAACTCTTAAAGTGCATCCAAAAAAAAAAAAAAAAAGTCCAAGCCATCTGGAAAAGAAGAAACTTTTGCTGGGTAGTGAGAATGAGCAGCTACATATGGGAGCAGTCTAGAATTTGTGAGTAAGAGGGAAGATGTCTTTTCCCAGTCCACCCATCAGTTCTGAGTGCTTAGTTTCAACTCCACATGCACATTACCTCTTCCCCTTTGGTGTGTGGCTGTGGTCAATGCTGAGTCAGTTGGTTGTATGGCTACACTGCCCAGATATTAGTTTCTCAAAATTTGATAAATAAATTATGGTTAATAGCCATAACTTAAGTGTAGGGACTTACAGGGATAATTAATACTATTATCTTTGGCTACCACTCCATTGCGTGGACATCTCTGTACAATGGGATCATTAGACTATGATGATTACATAAGTCAAAACTGAAAATGGTGTGGTTTACCTTTCCATTATCTCTGCTTCCCCATTAATTCGTTGCTCTCATGACAGCAACTGTGTTTTGTGCTTCCTCAGTGCTATGACATGCAATATCTATTGTGTAGAGCAGGCGTCATTTTTGGCAAATATCTTTACCAAGGTGATTCAAGACTGAATTATTCTTGCAGTAAAGCAGCAGCGCTACTGGGGAAATGGAAACAATGCAGTCTCGGTGGAAACCACCGCCTATGCATTGCTTCAAACTTTGCTCCTGAAAGACTTGGAGTACGCAAGGCCTATTGCTACATGGTTGACAGAAAGAAAGAACTACGGTGGAGGATACTGCTCTACACAGGTGCCTGACCGTCAGTCTGCGTGGCATTTTGGGGGGTGGGAAGAAAATGATAACTCCATGAAGGCTTTATTATTCAGGTTTGAAAGCATCATAACAATTAATCCCCAACTTCTTCAGTTTATGAAGCACCAAAGATTTTGGCCCCTTAATAGAAAACGTTGTGAGCCAACAAAGATTCTTTGTTTTTATGAAGATTTATGATAGTCAAAGATCAGACCTGCAGTATTTTGGGGATTTTAATGACAAAAGAAGAAGCTGGGTAATGAAATGAATAGTCTGTGCAGATTGGAACAGACAGATACAGGAGAACTTCAGCAAAAAAGCTATAATTGAAGAATAGCTTCAGGTAACTGATCAGCCTTATGTACTGTTGAAATAACCTGGCATTATTTATTTATTTATTTATTTATTTTCATTTCGTCTCACCCAGGACACTGTGGTGGCCCTGGAAGCAATGTCAGCATACAGCATTCAGACACTGAATACTGGTTCCACCAACCTGACTGTAAGACTGGGAACACCTGGAAGGCAAAAAGACTACACTATTATTTTGACTGATACTGATGAAGGGATTCAGAAGAAGCTAGAGGTACACAACCATTCATTGTTCCAAGATTTTTTTCCTCAAACAAGAGAAACACTGGACCACCTGGCCTAGCTTTTCTCATGTTAAACAGTTGTGATGTAGTATTACATAGTATTTTTCAATAATTTAATCTGTAAAACAACCAAAGAATCTTTTCAAAGATAAAAAGAAATCAACAGCTGCTTAGCAGCAAACTTCAGAGACCTTTCCCTGCCCCTTCAAGAATTTTGGTGATGTGAACATACTCCAACAGTGGAGAGAAGTCAGGAGCCCGTTCAAAGTCTTGCTAAGGAGTGAGGAAGAAGGGAGGAGGGGAATATTCTGTTGTTCAATGTGTTGCGCCCTGTGGAAATGTCAAATCCTGGCTACAGAGAATGAAGTGAAGTCAGGAAAAATTTGTCTCCTGGACCCCAGAATAGCAGAATAAGATGCTCCAGCTCAGCACAATAAAAATCCCATTAGACTTGGGGTCTCAGAACCCCTTTCATAACAATAGATTTGCTATGTCTCAGTTCTGAGGGGAAAAGCCATAGAAGACTGTTATGATCACAGGAAAGTGACAGATCAAATGCTGAGCACACACTAAATCTCTACTTTTTTGCTTTTGCTTGCAGTTTGATCTTGGGAGAAAACTTGAAGTGTCTGTACAAGGCAGAGGAAACGGGACAATGAGTGTAAGCCATAAATCAGAAATTTGAAGTACAGCTGGACTTCTTTCATTCCTGTTTTGAAAACCAAGGGAAAGTTACTTCCCATGGATTCATCCTTTCTGTTCCTATTACCAAATTTCTAAAATCCATGGCCTACAAACTGCCCTGATAGACATTCACTGTTGCTCATTTTTAACATAATTAGATCCATGAAAAAATCATTAGAAAAACTTGCAGATAGTTGTGGCTGGAGTATGAAATATTATTTTTTAGTGAGGATGGAGAGTTGTGTCAAAGGTCCTAGGCCATCTGGGGTTTGCACATGGACCTCTCCTGCTTATATCCATAGCAGTTCTCTGTGACTAGTCTGTGCCTCTGAGAGACTGGTGTTTCCCTCCATGTCCCATCAACATTTGCTGAAGTCCTGGATGACTAAATCCCTTGTCATTTAAATTATATTTTATGGGTTTAATGGTTGTGCTTTTGTCTTAGATATTGAAAATGTACTGGTCATCTGAGCTGAGAAACAACACATGTAACGATCTAATTTTGACGGTGGAAATGGAAGGGAGGGTTAAGTACTCCGGTGAGTGAAAAGGGGAAGTGGTTGAGTCTCAAAGGTGACATATTTGGCCAATAGCTAATAATACTCAATGTTTTTCCAGCCTTGGAGAGTGGGAATAAATGAATGAAACAAGGAAGGAGAGAGGTTTCTGAACCCTGCATAGCTATTACAGAAGCACAGAATCACAGAATCCTTTAGGTTGGAAGAGACCTTCAAGATCACCTAGTCCAACCTATGGCCTAACACTAACAAGCCCTCCACTAAACCATGTCGCTAAGCTCTACATCTAAACGTCTTTTAAATACCTCCAGGGATGGTGACTCAACCACTTCCCTGGGCAGCCTGTTCCAACGTCTAGCAACCCTTTCAGTAAAGAAATTTTTCCTAATATCCAGGCTAAACCTCCCCTGGCACAATGTTAGCCCATTCCCCCTCGTCCTGACACATGGGAGAAGAGACCAATCCCCACCTCGCTACAGCCTCCTTGAAGGTACCTGTAGAGAGCGATAAGGTCACCCCTGAGCCTCCTCTTCTCCAGGCTAAACAACCCCAGCTCCCTCAGCCACTCCTCATAGGAGTTGTTGTTGCATTCTGTTTATTAATATTTTAAACCAAGCCTGTAGGAGTTCAAGAAGCATTTGGACAATGCTCTCAGACATATGGTCTGATTTTTGGGTGGTCTTTCATGGAGCCAGGAGTTGGACTCACAGAATCACAGAATCACAGAATCATAGAATATCCCGAGTTGGAAGGGACCCATAAGGATCATCGAGTCCAACTCCTGGCACTGCACAGGTCTACCCAAAATTTTAGACCATGTGACTTAAGTGCACAGTCCAAACACCTCTTAAATTCAGACAGGCTTGGNCTGTGATGAGGTCTCCCCTCAGCCTCCTCTTCTCCAGGCTGAACAGGCCAAGTGACCTCAGCCGCTCCTCATACGTCTTCCCCTCCAGGCCCTTCACCATCTTCGTCGCCCTCCTCTGGACACTCTCCAGCAGTTTTACATCCTTTTTGTACTGTGGTGCCCAGAACTGCACACAGTACTCAAGGTGAGGCCGCACCAGCGCAGAGTAGAGCGGGACAATCACTTCCCTCGACCGGCTAGCAATGCTGTGCTTGATACACCCCGGGATACGGTTGACTCGATGATCCTTGTGGATCCCTTCCAACTCAGGATATTCTGTGGTTCTGTGGTTCTGTAAATAGTTTAATAACTCTCTGAGTGACTGCGGGTGCAGAGGGTACCTAATAGATACATTGGTACTATTAGTAACTCTTCTTTGTTACTGGAAAGAGGTTGGAATAAACTCCCATCATGGTATTCCTTGTTGCCATGCAGGGAAAGCTCAGCTCAGTTCCCTGGCTAATAAGGGACCTACCTGTTTTAGGTATTTTCATATGAGCAAGACTATGTTTTCCTTCCCGCGAAGCATAGAATCATCCTCTCTGCCTATTTCTGTGTTGTTGTTGTTTTTTTTTCTGCTTGAATGGGTAACATTTTAAGGCAGGGATTGTACTTTATATATTAATGTGTGGTCAAAACTCCATTCTTAGCTAGATCTGCTGGTTCTTACTATAATTATCCCTAAAATTTTAACTTTGAATCAATTAGAAATACTGAGATGGTGTACCACAAACTTTTACAAAACCCATAGAGACGGCATGACTGCCCGCTTGTATTTATCATTATACAAAAGGAAATCACATTACCAGTTCCTCAGTCAACTTTGTGCATGGCTGATTGTGTTTATCACCTCCAGATGCTGTATACTCTGAGGAAAACTATGATTATGGAGACTCTCTTGCTGCAGACACCAGTACACCTGAGCCCTTGTCTAAAATAGACTGGTTTGATATCCGCAGCAGAAGGAAAAGGGATCTGATCTCTCCCAATAAAGCAGAACTTCTGCAATACAAAGTCTGTGTCAGGTAGGTCTGGAGATCAGCCGTTCATTAGGAAATACATTCATTTTTGTTTGCAATGCTTCTTGTTTGCCCTCTTCATATCCATAAGCTCAGCATCCTACCTGGCAACCTTCTACAGGTACACATACATGGTGAATCTGCATCCTCAATTCCAGTTTCCATACAAAGTAGGTTTAGATGGTTTACGTAGACCTCAAACACCCATTGCAGGTTATGCCCCATCAAACTCACTGATGATGCCTGGCTCTTTGGGGATACTCTGATGTGCCTGGCTGTCTAATCATTTGAAAGAAGTAATTTATTTATGAGAACAGAGCCAGGCTCTTTTCAGTGGTGCCCAATGACAGGACAAGAGGCAATGGGCACAAACTGGAACACAGGAGGCTCCCTCTGAACATCAGGAAGCATTTCTTTACTGTGTGGGTGATGGAGCACTGGAATAGGTTTCCCAGAGAGGTTGTGGAGTCTCCCTTCTTGGAGATCTTCAGAAGTCATATGGATATGGTCCTGGGCAACCTGCTTGAGCAGGGGGGTCAGAACGGATGACTTCTAGAGGTCCTTTCCAACCTCAACCATTGTGTGATTCTGTGATTAATAAAGCAGATGCAATTGGAATACAGTAATAACACATTTACAGAGTTTCATTGCTTGTTGGAGAGATGCTATTCCTTCCTTCATGGTTGTACTCTGGCCTCATAAAAAAGAAAAGATGTCTGCTGTTATGTGCGGGAGAAGAGGAGGCAGAAGTGATATCTTTTTGTTGTGGAAGTCAAGAAGGCAGCAAGAGCAGAGCTACGGAGAAAGAAATCCCCCAGTGCAGAGTAACACTGGAACATGCTCCCTCTCCCAGTTTGGCAACAGTTGCAGAAGCCCAAAGTGGTAGCTGTCCTGATTTCCTCTTCTAGAGAGGATCAGAGTGGCAGAAGCAAATTTTGCTCACCAGCAGAATTTAGCTTTTCGTTTGACTTTTGGCAGAGCCTCAGAAGCAGTGACAGGAACTTCCTATTCCCAGACAGTGACAGGAATTTCCCCAGACAGGGAAGAACTAGAATTACTCTAATTCCCAAGCTTCTCTCTTCTTAGTTAACCATGCATTCAGTGAATTTTCTGCTGGTTGAAGCGTTATTTTCCCCCGTTAATCAACTATGAGACATCTATTAACCATCAGATCTGCTGTTCAGCAGGATGTTACTAAGTGTTAGGGTGAGGCTTAAAAGAAAATGTGAAGCTCCATTTGTTTTAGGTAAGACACTGGAGAAAAAGTGAAGGCACTGACTGTATCACCATAAAGTCTCCCTGGACTGTGCCACATCCCTTATGATTAATGGAGGGTGCCAAAGTAAAAGTTTCTGAAGTGTATGTTGAATATCTTCCACAAGGCACACCATGTGAGTGCAGAACAACCTACTATCCAGCAGTGATGCAACTACCTGATTTTTGAGAAGGTAGAAATAGAAAAGATTGGAATTCCAATATATATATATATGCCTAACAGGCAGTTAGTGCGATGAAGATTTCAACCTTGAACAGTAAAGGTGGTGTAAATTTGACTTTGTCCATGAAGACTTAGGACAAGCCAGTTTCCTAGCTCCTCTCTGTAGATAATGAAGAACAGACAATTTACAAGTGCTGTTTACCTCCTCTATCTTCAACCATGTTTTTATGGTGGGATGAACCATCCTTTGAAGGTGATTGTTTCTGTGTATCAGCTATAAAGAAAGCCTAGATGACAAGCTCAGGTGAGTCACCTGTGTTTTGGATGACCATTTGACTAGTTTAGGTGACTAATTTTGCTTCATGACTCATAATGAGGCAAAAATAAAAATCCACTTAAGTGGATAAAAGTCCATTTAAGAAAGCTAAATGGAGCAGAATATTTTGTTTCACCATTAGCAAGCCTGAACAGCTAAACTCTCCAAACAAAGCTGGCAGCTCAGTGCAGGTGTTCATTGCTGATGGACTCTTATAAAGGTCCACAGGTTCCAATCCACCAAAGATGTCCCTGGTTGATCTGTCTCTGCTGAGTGGCTTGGAGCCTGACACAAAGGAACTTGAACAGGTGAGAAATACATTTTTCTATGCAATCTTTTGTAGCCTTTTCTATACAAATTTTGCCTTCGTAAATCTTTCCAAAGTCCTCAGAATAACGAAAGTGAAACAGATTTTGGATATTCTTGTTCTGAAAAAAATATTCAATGAATATATGTAAGAAATGAAAAGCTGGTGGTGATCAGAGTTCAGCCTTTAATTCCATGTAGTAGAAGTTAGGGCATGGCTTTGGAGGGCACTTAAATATTTGCCCGTCTTTACAACATATTGCTGTCCCCACTGGCATTGCTCTCATGTGACACACCAGGACAATGTGTCCTGTGCTTACAGGGGGGTGGCAAAAACACCTTTCAGAGGCAAGGAGACGGAGCACATCACTCTGTGAGGGCAGCTAGAGTTTTGGTTCTGGAGCCTGCTGGTTGGATGGAGGTTTGCCCAGGTTTCTGCTCTCAGGCACTGTTTCCTTTAGGGAGGAAGAAAGAAGGTGAAATAAAACGAACATCTAAACAAAGCAAAACAGAATATAGAGGATGATAGCAATAGTGCTACTGTTCTGCTAGGTTTTCGTTCTGATGTTGTTTTTTTTTCTTGTTGTTTTCCTGCAGTTGGTAATGTCTTCAGACCAATACATTCAGCACTTTGAGTACAAGGAAGGAAAGGTTTTGCTCTATTTTGGTGAGGTAAGCAAGCCCCATGGTTTTCTGACTCACTGTTTCAGTTAGTATATATATACTTTCTTTTAAATCTAACTATTATTGTTTTTCACACTGCATTACCTTCCTGTGATTTTTGCCATATATTATCATTCAACAGTTCAGTTCAGAGAGGGCAGGGGAAGGAAAGGTAGGAAACATGCAACTTCATCCTCATCCTTTCCATGTTGTAGAAGATGTGGTCTGTGTTTCAGATTTGGGCTTCCGCCCCCAAAATGAGAAATCCTCTCTAGCCAGAAGAGTTGCTTTTCATCCAAAATTAACAAAGCGTTGTCTGGCAGTCCTGAAAATTTGACCAGCATATAAAGTTCAATATTTCTGGATCAAGAGTCTTTCAGTAACAAACAGATGTAATCATTAACTCCCTAGTTTCTGTGTGTATTGCCCCATATTTTGGATTCTGACTCCACCCTACACTCAATGATCCTTGTGGGTCCCTTCCAACTCAGGATATTCTATGATTCTATACTCACTTGAGTTACTTCATGTCCACAGCCAAAGCAGGGAGGTCCCTGTAGAAAGCACACACCGGGCAATTATTTATTTAAATATAAGACAACAGACAAATGTTGTTGCTGCTATGATTGTTCTAGAGAAGCTGTATATTGAACATAGATCAAAGGTTGTCTATGAGCTTAGCATTTTAGTAAGGAAAGGGTATATACTGGCACAAAACACTGCAGCCATCAGTACAGGAGAGGCTGTGAATATTTATTATGCCCATGCTTGTGCAAGATGGATTTAGGTAAAAGTTGAAAAGTAAACTTCAAAGTATTGACGATGTGAGTCAGGATCAGACACTTTCAGGGAGGGAAGACCTTTGCTGCACATACCTCACAAAACTGCCTTTACCAGGCTTAGCTCATCCACAGTTCCAGGATATACATACAGATTGCAGGATGAGAGGCTGGAGAGCAGCCCCAAAGAAAGGGATCTGGGGGTTCTGGTTGACAGCAAGTTGCACATGAGCCAGCAGTGTGCCCTGGCAGCCAAAAGGGCCAACCGTATCCTGGGGTGCATCATGCACAGTGCCATGCTAACTGGTCAAGGGAAGGGTTTATCCCGCTCTGCTCTGCCTGGTGCAGCCTCACCTCAAGCACTGTGTGCAGTTTAGTTTTGGGTGCCACTGTATAAAAAGAACATAAAATTATTAGAGAATGTCCAAGGGAGGGCAATGAAGATGGTGAAGGGTCTAGAGGTCAAGACATATGAGGAGCGGCTGAAGTCACTTGGTTTGTTCAGCCTAGAGAAGAGGAAACTGAGGGGAGACCTCATGGCGGCCTGCAGCTTCCTCACGAGGGGAGCGGAGGGGCAGGCGCTATCTCTGCTCTCTGGTGACAGCGACAGGACCCGAGGGAACGGCATGGAGCTGTGACAGGGGAGGTTCAGGCTGGGTGTTAGGGAAAGGTTCCTCACCAAGAGGGTGGTCGGGCACTGGAACAGGCTCCCCAGGGCAGTGGTCACAGCACCAAGCCTGCTGGAGTTCAAGAGTATTTGGACAATGCTCTCAGACATGTGGTTTGATTTTTAGGTAGTCCTGTGTTGGACTCAATGATCCTTGTGGGTTCCTTCCAACTTGAGATATTCTATGATTTTATGATTCCCAAAATCTCCCAATAAAATCATGGAAGAAAATGTCTTCTTCAAATTGGAGACAGAGCTATCAGGATTAACTCACCTGTGCCATCAGAAACACGCATTCAGTGGCTAGTACAGGCACAAATGAATAAGGAACTAACTAGGGAGAGATAGTTTACTCATCACAACTATTATTCCTTTTTTCTCCAGCTCACAAGTGGACCAGAGCCAGACTGTATATCATTTGGAGCAAAGCAAATTAATCCGATGGGCTTGGTTCAGCCAGCAAATGCGATCCTTTATGATTTTTACAACCCTGGTAAGGGCAAAGAAAAATTGTATGTAACTGATCAGAAAGAGAGACCCACAGGAGCAAACTCCAGTCTATTGAAAAGTGTTTTTAATGTTTTTTAATGTTTTAAACTGTGTGAAACTGCATGACTTAGTTGAGTGTTAAAATAACCTGTCTGGAATAATGTCTATTAGTTCCACAGTTTAAGATTATCTAAATTGAGGTCTTTTCAGGAAGGGTCTGTTATTGCAAATGGACTGAAAATAGAAACTTTTACACTCATGGATTTTTAAATAAGGTTTCCTGGCTTCCTGTTCCTCATGGTCTTTTTAAGCATGTTCCATTCAAGTTATCTTTTCGCTCAGGCTTTCTATGCATGCTTGCTGGGGAACCAGTCTCGTTCCCCATTCAAAGAAGGTTAAATGCAAGTCATCCCCATTTGCCAAAATTATGAAAACAATATTTGAAAATTAGGTGAAACCTTTAGTTTGCCTGAAGCTGAGGAATTCCTGACAGTTTACACTACCTAAAGTTTCGTCCATGCTGACTTTTTGATCTGTTGGCTATGGGTGCTAGGTTTAAGCCATTAACTACTGGTGATCCAATCTCCTTCCTCTGAAACAATACAGTGCTCATTTTGCTAAAAGATGATTTTAAGATAGATGGTTTTCAGAGAGCGAAAGAAAAGGGATTGGAGAGGGGACAACTTAAAACAACAACAACAACAATAAAAACAGCAACAACAACAAAAAAAATAAAAAATTGAGAAACAACAACCCAGGTTGTTGCCCAGCTGAAAGTCAAGGTGATCCCTGTACTGTGGGTGCTTAGGCTACAGGTCTTTGTGGATTGCCAAGGTGCATCTCACCCCTTAGCACTCTGATTTCTCTGGACCAGGGAAAACCTGGGCTGCAAATGTAGTTTCTACTGCCTAGGGTCTTCCACTTGAGCTCTGTAAGCCAAGACATTTTGCTTCTTGTCCACAGATAGAAAGTGCAGCGTCTTCTATAGTGCTCCCCAGCACAGCGCCATGCTTTCCAAGGTGTGTCATGCCAATGCTTGCCAGTGTGCAGAAGGTAAGGAATGACTAAATAAGCCAGTTTAAAAGAACCATTAACATAAGGATTTTTATGCCCAGAAAGGACCATTACATTTAGCCTAATGTGTAACACTGGACACAAAGTGTCCTCTAGCATGCTTGGTACCAAACTGAAAACTTTTGTTTTGAAGATATCCAGGATTGTTTTGATAGTTGCATGTGATATATATAAACATTGTATATTATATAAACTTATGTATATGTACATAAAAAAAAAAAACCTCCATCATACTTTTAACAAAGTTGTTCTGCAGTTTTATTTTGTTCTCTGTTATAATGTTGAGTGGATGAGTAAGCATATACTATATCTATCTAAATATCCGTACCTACAGAGACAGATACATAATTTATTTTCTTCATTCCAGGTCCCTGCCCAAGACAAAAATCAACTTTCAGTAAAACCATAACACAATTCACACGTTTTAATTTTGTGTGTTACCAACCTATTGCAGATTATGGTAAGGCATGAAAGACAATTGTCAGTGTGCTTTAAAAACAGTTCCCTTCAAAAAATAAAGATAAATTTGGAGCCTCATATGCCTAGACCTTTCCTGAAATGAGTAGAGTTTCTGCATCTGGCCTGGGGGCTGAAGAGATGAAGTGAAGCCATCTGGGGGTGAAGGGGAAAAGTAAAGACCTCTGAGAGCTGTAGTGGGATGTTGAAGAAGGAAGAGTGGTTAACATTGCATTGCAGGGTTTAGAAAAGAACAGTGGTGTGAGTACCATTGACCCCATTATCTGTAATGTTACAGGATGGAGATAGAGAATAGTTTTCACAGATGACATGCCATAGCTTAGCAGCGCCTTCTGCAGAGCTAGGTGAATATTTTCTCTTTGGTTAATTTGCCTTTCTGGCCTCTACTTTGGATGTAAAGTTGGAAGAGCTACTGGAGGAAAACTGGTTCAGCAGCTTTGGTGAGTTAGACACTAACAGAAGGACATGAAAAAGAAGTAAGAACTTAATCATATGGTATCTTATTCTAAAAAATATATAGGCAAAGAGAATATAAATCTAGAGGTTGTTGATTAGTACCTGTCTTTCTAAAAGCATATTAGGTACACAGCATAACTATTTTGTTGTCTTTTATATACCCGTGATTTGTGAATAGATGGCATACTGACCTCTGCACTGACATCTGGTAAAAGCATACCTAATTTTCAGTTCTGGATGTAGTATTTGTTGATAGTCGGCTGAATATGAGCCAGCAGTGTGCTCAGGTGGCCAAGAAGGCCAATAGCATCCTGGCTTGTATCAGGAACAGTGTGGCCAGCAGGACTAGGGAAGTGATTGTCCCCCTGTACTCGGCTCTGGTGAGGTCGCACCTCAAGTCCTGTGTTCAGTTTTG
>VXAA01003095.1:226578-267022 GCA_013399115.1 Anseranas semipalmata
ATTTAAAAGACGTTTAGATGTAGAGCTTAGCGACATGGTCTAGTGGAGGGCTTGTTAGTGTTAGGTCATAGGTTGGACTAGGTGATCTTGAAGGTCTCTTCCAACCTAAAGGATTCTGTGATTCTGTGATTCTGTGATTCATGTTTCCACCCAGCCTCACAAAGTTGTTGTCTGTTGCAGTGTATGAGGTGGAGCTCCTCAACCGTACACAGAAGAATGTTTTTGATTACTATGAGGTCAAAATCCAGAGAATCCTTAAAGTCAGTAAGTATCAAAATGTTTGGTTTCTTTCATTCACCTGTAGGAAAACCAGGTTGAGTAAATGCTAGCCAGCAGTAGCCATACAGGTGCCTTCTCTTGCTGTCAGAAGTACAGTCAGATATATCTATACACTAGGCCTGAAAGAAGACTGATTGATTGAAAGACTTGCTTATTTCAGTGTGGTGGTTTCATACTGATGGCCAACGAGACTCCACCACACAGCTCTCTCATTTCTCTCTCAAAGGAAGAGGAGGGGAAAAAATATGATGGAAAAAACAAAGACTCATGGAGTGAGATAAGGATAATTTAATTAAAGGGAAAAGAAAGAGAAAAACAAACAAAGGCCACACAGAAACAAAGAGAGAGAAAACAATCATTCTCTACTTCCCATCAGCAAATGATGTTAGGCCATGTCTTGGAAAGCAGGGCCTGAATATGCATAGTGGTTGTTTGGGAGGACAGACATCATCATAACGAGAGCCCCCCCTTCTCCTTCTCCTTTCCCAGCTTTTATTGCTGAGCATGACATCATATGGCATGGAATATCCCTTTGGTTGGTTAAGTCAGCTGCCCTGGCGATGTCCTTTCCCCACTTCTTGCCCACCCCCAGCCTACTGGCTTTGGGGGGTCTGGAGAAAATCTTGATGCTGTGCCCACACTGCTCAGCAATAGCCAAAACACTGGTGCAATATCAGGGCTGTTCTAGCTACAAGGGCAGAGCACAGCACTGTATGGGCTGCTGTGGGGACAGTTAACTCCATCCCAGCCAGGCCCAGTACATGCAGCTACATCACTGTTCGGTTCAGCTAAGGGGTAGGTTGCTTTGGTTCACACTGTGCAGTGATCCCAGAGCACATGACCTTCAATCCTTTCGGGTGAAACTAATCCAGAAGATACATTACTGTTGCATTCAGTCTGTGGCTCCAAACTGGAGCTAGTCTAAAGTAAACCCTCCAAGAAACATGCACTGTGTGGGTATTAGGTCCTCTGCATCAACTATTTCACTCTGTAGACTGCTGTTATTGATCCACATTTTTTTTTCTACTGTAGACATATCCACTAACTTCTGTTTTGATTCTGGATGAAGACTTGAAGTACTCCATTTGCTAGTCAGTTGATCACTAAGCACTTGCAACCCTTGCAGAACAGGCTAAGACTTGTACACAATGACTTGCCAGTTTGGATGACTTAAAATCAGTGAACACAGGAAAACTTCCAAAACATTGATTTAATAGTTGTGATAACAAAAGAAGAAGCCTTTCTCTCTGTTTCTTTGGTTGCAGTGTAAAGATTTACACAGCTTTCAGACAATGTCCTTTTGCAGACCTGCCTTCCCAGCTGTCCCCATGTGAACGTTACTTTATCAACAGCATCAGTGAACACTGATATTCTTCAAAATAATTTCTGGAGAGGCTGTCAGGTGACGTCTCAGACTTCAGCCACCAAGCTATCATGTGGTTGTCAGTTTTGAGTTTGGCAGCCAGAGATTGCCTTTAAAGAAAATCTTTAAAGGTTTCAAAATCTTCCGTGCCTTGAACAGAATAATTATCTCATTCCCTTGATCTTTGCCCAGAGGGCTGGTGATATCAGCCAGTACTTTATGGCACATAACTTGTGATCTGTGCACAACGTCCAGTTACTGTCAGAAAATCAGGTCCTTACTCCATGCGTCCAGAGACAGTGTCAGTGATCCCCAGGGCTTTCCATATGCAGCGAAATCATACTACATTACTGATAAAGCACTGGCTCTGGGAGATTACAATACCATGATGGAAAGTTTCATTAATCCCTCCAGAAAACCTACAGAATCTAAAGGACTTAGAGCTCTGGGCCCCATTGCATTTGTTCTTGCAGCTCATGGGCAAGCACTGGAAAGATTTTGCTTCTTGACACTTGAAAGTGACTTTGAGTCTGAAGCTGAACAGAAGAGGAGACTTCTCCCATTCCCACCTCCTTCTTTAAAATATTCCTTGGTTTGTGCAGTATGAGGCAGCTTATGGGCATCAGTAGGTTATGAAGACTTTCAGAGGGGTTGGGAAAGACTGGGAAGAGGCATTAAGCCATGATGATAAAGAACAAGCAAGGTGTTGCATCCAAATCAGCTCATTACAGAATTAGGATTGTTACCTTCTATATTTTCTGTGGCTGTTTTGCATGAGGTTTGTCACTGTTGCCATCATCAAGGGCAGATGAGAATTAGCAGGGTGAATTCTCATTTTCTGGACTCCTAGCATTATTGTAGTATCAATCCTTGCAGATAAAAGGTTGGTTCAGAGGAGAGATGGAAAAACTTATTTGTGTTTGGGAATGGCAAAAGAGAATTTTCACTCCTTGGATTATTTTGACTATTAAAAGAATAACTGCATGTGTTTTGGATTACTAATATTTATGCTGTCCTATGAGTCCTTTATGGGAACAGTATAGCAAATGCAAAATAGCACAGAATCTTTTTTTTTCTTTTTTTTTTTTCTTTTCCATTATAGTTTCTAAAACTTAAAGTATTTTTCCCCATACATTCTGCTTGGATAGTTGGAACATTATGATATTTATTTATTTATTTTTAAATTGGAGATTGCAAATTACATAATAACTATTAAAGTAGCAGCTCAAATGCCTACAATCCCCAGAGTCCTAACTCTGTCAGGACATTTGTGAAGCTTATGAAGTAAGAAGCACCATTAATTTAAACACAATGAACCTGAGCCAAAACATTGTAATTAAGTGTTATTTAAGTATTTCTGATCCATCTTTGCATCTCTTCACATTCTTTGAACAAAATGAAAATTCAGTACACCATGTAACAGAAAGGTCCTGCATTATATGAGAAAATCTACTGTACTGCATTATTCTTTGGAAATATGCAAATGTAAAACAGCATACAGTACTGAAGACGGGCTTTTCTCTGGCCTGTATGTAAAATCAATGCAAGTTTTAACTAGGAAATTGACAAGGTTCATAGTGCTAGGTTTCACAGTTTAGCACCCTACATCAAATTCTCTGAAATCTTATTAGTGTTAAAATATTTTTTATTCTTCAGGTTTTTATTCTACTCCTAGGATTTCATTTTGAATACTAAACTTTTCATACTTGTAATATAATACTTTAGACAGCAGAGGCTGCACAAGCTTCTGTTAGCTGATAGGAAGACTGTAGTGTCTTGCCGGCAATCTAATCTGGTTTGTTGTTGAATTGGTCACCACTGTTGTGCATGATACTTTTCATTATAGTTAGAAAGAATGAGAGAAATTAACACACTGATGTTCACTGATGTATCTGCATTTTTTTTTTTCAAATGGACTTTGTAAACTGGTGTTCTAGCCAAAAAATGCAGTATCCTCATGACCTGTGTTAGCCTGCTGAATAAGTATCTTCCCAGCTCTCATGTCATTGCAGTAATGGGCAGTGCAGCTCTTGAATGAATAACCTTCTGGGCCAGAATCCAGACCACAATCTTCTAAGTTATTTTAATGTGGAGATCACTAAGCACATGTCCTGTATATTAACTTCAGAAGGAATAGCATAAAGGGTAAATCAGTGAAATTCAGGTCAAGCGCACTAAGTAGAGTGAGTTTTTAATACTGCCTGCTGCATTGTTGAGCCACAAGGCATTTGAATTTAGTTTGCTAGCTTTTAAGACCATTATGAGCCTAAGCCATCTGAAATATAAGATAGTATGTTTTCTTTTTCCTTTGTGTTTTCTTTCAATCTCTAAGATTTAAAGAAATCCAATACGACCTGAAAGATCTCTATAGCAAAAGAAGCTCCTTCAATAACAATTAAGGAGGCCAAAACAACCAGCAAAGGCAAAAATGACTTGCTTTTAGTTAGGTAATGTTAATGTTAATATATCCTACCACAGCATGGCCATTTACTCCTAACTGAAATATTATCTTGGCTTAGCAGTGGAGTAAATGATCACAAAGGTTTATCAGGAAATTTTATGGATTTTTCTCTTCTTATGCCACAGCTGCTGATGAAAGCATCCAAGTGGGTGCCCATCGACAGTTCCTAAAGCGCTCCACATGCAAGCTAAACATGGTCCCTGGCAAACGGTACCTTCTCATGGGGAAAGACGGGCAAACTGTTGATTGCAACAACAAGTAAGTGCAATAGTTTCTGAGCCACAGAGACTGCTATTGTGGATTGTGAATTGAAACGGTACTCAAACTGTTAGAATGCCTCCAGAAAGCAAAGGGAGGGACGGATTTCTCAGGGACTGACTCTGCTGGCTTTACTAAAATGCAGTGTACCATTCCATAGTCAAAAGAGCAGCTGTGAGGAACAGCTGAGCCACCCAAATCTAGTGGCTCATTTATATCTGTGTAGAGACTGGTTCCCACTCTTCTCAGAATCAAAATCTGGCCCTTCTACTGGGTTAAAACCTCACAGCTAGAAGGGGAGAATGGGCAATGCTACAGTGTTCCTACTACTGCAAATGCCCTACACAACTCATACATTTACAAAAGAAATGGGTGGGACTATGTCTAAAAGCAGCCCTCAAAGTTTGTTACGTTATGCATGCAAACAGCCCGTTAGTCTCCTTTCTCATTGCCACACTTGAATGAAAAGAAAAGGGGAAATTATCTGAGGAGGAATTTAGTCTGCTTCTATCAAGTATTCAGTGAGGAAAACATCTTGAATGTTTGATTTCCCTGCACAAAAGTGGAGAAAGGCAGTGCCTTTGAAGCTTCTAGGAGGGAGACCATATCAATCAAATTGTAAGTGCGTGCCACTTCCTAAAACCTTAACAGGTCCCTTCTCACTTTCGAGTAACACCAATGGGAGTGCTTAAGTTAGGGGGACCACTTCAACAGATGCCTGCTCAAGACTGAAGACTTGCAGCAGAGGTGAGAAGCTACATGGCTTCTCACTGCCGAAAATTAGGCAACATTTTGAGATACTCTGTTGAAACTAAATGCCACTCCACTATGTCTCACTGGTGTTCACTTTTTTTTTTTTTTTTGCCATTCCACAAAATTATAATAGAAACTCAGCCCAAGTTTTACTGGTGTCACTCAAAACACAAGTACACCCAGGTTTGTCCTGGTTTGGCAGTGACTCTCCCTAAACTCTAGTTAAAGCTCAGCCTGCTGACAGAACAAGGTTTCAGGCAAGCTTCATGGCTAGTGTGGCTCCTCCTGACCTCAGAGGCGCCTCAGTGGAGGGAGGCAGCCTCACAGGGTTTATGCTTTCCAGTTGCTCTAAGTCAGCCATGATAACTCACCTCCTTTACCTCTCCTGCTTGCACTCAGGATGCAGTACTTCCTTGATTCGCAAGCCTGGGTAGAGAAAATTCCAGATGACAGCGAGTGCCGCACCACCCTGCACCGACAAGCCTGTGCTCACCTGCAGAACTTCATGAACAAGCCTGACAACATCTGCCTCTTCTGAAAAATTGCTCTGTTCCTCGCATCCTACCTGTGTAGCAACTCAGCTCCTTCCTAACTTTTTCTTGCAAATCCTGTACATTGAAGAGACACCTGAAACATAGCAGAGCTGCTTCTGTTGCTAGCTGTTTTTCTTTTGGTGGCATGCTTGCAGAATGGGACATCTTCCTGTAGATGTATGTGCAGGGCTAATATGACAAAAATTGCTGTTGGTCTACTAGTTATTGTGTTCATTGTCCCTGACATGGGTGAAGAGCGAGCAGGAATTTCTGGCTCCCTGACCCATAACTCAATAGGGCAATTATCCTGCAGGGAATCAAATGAAAAAAGGTTTTTTAACAGAACAGTGTGCTTGCAGAACTGATTAATTCCCCCAAACGTTGTCACTAGACATTAAAGAGGCCAAGAAATTTGCATGGGTCAGAAAGAAGGCTTGGCATTCGTGGGCTTACCAAGTACAGCCTGTGATATAACGCTGCTGAAAGAAAAGAGATACTAGCACTCATGCTTCAGCACATCAGTTCATTTCTGATATTAATTGTGGGACCTCATGTGGGGGAACAAATGACCCCACCTGTACCCACAGCAGGATTCCCATATGCACTTCTGAAGCAGGAACGGCTCAGCAACAGGGATGGACAACTGGGCTGGATGTGCCCTGTGCCTGACCTCGGAGTCCTGCACAGGCTAGTTAGTGCGGGTAGCTCACTGAGGGCACAGAGGTATTTTCTAATTGCACTCTGTAGTCACATGTTCAAGCTTTTCCTTTCTACAGTTTAATTAATTTGCACTACTTTAAAGAAATGATACAATCTGTGGTTGCATTTCTGTAAAGCATTGCTGCTTCTGTGACTATGCAAGCAGTTCTGTAGTGGAGATGCAACAGTTGTCAGGGAAAGGCAGGGGGTTTCTCCTGACATAGTTGTAAAGGCTTCTACAAACGACAAATTAGGTTGACATTGAAAAATAACCCCCAAACTTAAAACATCTCTTTTCTTGGGATAGGAGCTTCTGTAGCAAATGTTAAGAAGGACGATTCATGAATGTAGGTTTTACATCTTTGCCAACAAAAATGCTGTTTGGCAGTCATGTCTGAAGCGGAGAAGAGAGCTGCAATGAAAAGCTGTGTTGGCTGAGCAGGTCACCACCCTCAGATGCTCATACCACTGTCTTTGTGCCAGCAGTTACTGAGTGCAAAACTTTGCCACCTGGACTGCTTGTGTTGCACTGCAGCCAAAATAAGATGGGCCTGTATCAACAATATAATTAATAGGTCCCCGCTGATCTCATGAATTTGGAGTTAAATGATCCTACCATATGGGAGGGGCAGCAGTGAGCCTTGTGCGGATGAGACACTGCACAGCAGCAGCATCTACCAGAGCAGCTACACCACAAGAGCCTTCCGATTCATATACAGACAGTCTGTTGCTGTGTGCCAGCAATGTGACCTGGCTGCTTTTGAAGGCTGTAAACTCAGCTATGATAGCTGAACTCAGATATCAGCAATGTCCCCCACTCAGCTGCAAGGCATTGCGTGGATGGAGGGTGGGGAAAGATCATTTATGAAAACCTGCACTACCACTTCATGACATCTGCAAGGCAGAATAAGAAACCTCTTGTGGATGAAAGAGAGACACTTAAATTAATGTAGGATAATTTGTTTTCCTTGAGGTTTGCATCAGCTTTCAAATTTAGGAAATGTGACTGCAATACACGGACATATATTCTCTTTCCATTACAGAGCTTATAGAAATGTTAGTGATATGGCAAAATCCAGCTGAGGTCAGTAAAGCAAGTGCTAATTTTTACTCTCATAAGATAAAGATTAGGCTGTTCCACTGACATACCAGTTATCCAGTAATTCTGTTGATAGTTATGAAAGAATACTAAGAATACTAAGGCTGGGGCCAAATCTTTCTTTCCACCCCACAGGACTTGAGTTATACACCAGTATCTGACCCTTCTGCTGTGTGGACTAGGTTTGTGACCTCATCAGGAGCCCATAAGTTCTCGCTTAGCAGACAAATCACCAAATAATTGCTACACTGAAGCACCTGTAATACGTGCTGAAAGCATCATTAAAATTTCTTATTAGGTCTAACATGCATTTTACATATTTTCTTCCATTCCACCTGGAGATGAGTCTAATGAAACTGCTCGGTGCCTGAATTTTGCAACTTTCTGTGCTCAAATGCAGTCTCCTAATGTGGGAGCTATGTGTGGTTATTAAACTATTTCTACTCTACTTTAACTTTGGTAATCTGGAACCCTTTGCTTTCTGGGAAACCCTTTGAATCTGTCAGTGCAAGCAGCTAGCATAGAACAGTCTCTATCCCCCTCTATTTTTCCACCCCAAGCTGTCAAACATATTAATAGGGAGAGGGAAGACAATGGTGGAATTATTCTCTGCTGCCAAAGTTGTTAACGTTTGCAGGTAGCGCAGCTGAAGACCTGCTGGAGACTCTGCCAGCACCATGGAGGCCTGCTTGAGGGCTTTAGAAGCATTCATCTCTCCCTCTGCTGCCACAACCTGCAACATGAGAGAAGTGGAAATGGCACTGCAACGCTGCCAGTAGTGGGGAAAAGCCACCTTTACAATGAGGAGAAAAAGACGCACTTGGAGGCCCAGGACAAAGATGTGGGACATTGTAGCTTGTGGGTAGGCATAGCCATGGGTCTCACCTTAGCTCTTGCCTCTCGTGCAGCCTCTGCTTCGGCTGCCATTGCCCTCTGCATGGCCACAGGAATCCTGACGTCTTTGATCTCCACACGAGCCACTTTGATTCCCCACTGCTCCGTGGCACTGTCGAGGATGGCCTTAGAGACAAACACACCAACACGAAGAGCACAGTGGTGGCAGGGAGAACTCCGTGTGATTGACCCTGTCACCTTGACAGAAGGAAAGGCAGAGTGCAGACCTGCGGGGCAGAAAGATGGAGCCCTCCCTAGGCGCTAGCATCTGTGTTGGTGTAAGCACAGCAGGTACCCCAGCCTTACGAAACTCTTGCTGATCAACACCTGTGTCTGAGACAGGCTGCTGGTTGGTACCTGAAGTTTCTCCCCTCAGTAGGGCTTTTGTAGGGGCTCCCTCCTGCCTCCTAGGCTATGATCCCCACCCTTTCTTTAGGTTGACATTTACCAAACTTCTCTCTTGTACAAAGTAATACTATAGCAACTTCTGAGAATGGCACTGCATTGTCACTGTACAAGCGTATTGGTGAATGACACGTCACAGCCTTGCAGCACTCAGGAGAGTGTTGGAGAACCATAACCATAAACCACCTCAGTTCTGTACTCTTCGCCATTATGACAGGAGGTACAGGACCTGCCAGTTTAAACCTCAGTCAAGGGTCTGCTGCAGACAGAGCTTCCCACAAAGGGCAGACTTCTTTCTTATTGCTTGCAGCAATCTCTGTGCAAAGACTGCTCATGCTGATTTATTCAACTCACTGGGTAATTTCAGCATCTTCATTGCTTTTTGGTAGGAAACAATTCTGCTACAAGAATCTGGAAAATACCTTTACAATAATTCCTCCTTACCTCAAGCAATGAGAAGTATAACTGAAAAAAACATTTGGGAAAATTTTGCTATCACTGTTAAAGGAAATAAGGGAGATTATTTCTAATTCGCTACTCCCCAGAACAAATCTCCATGCTTGCCAGTGAACTCAAGAACCAGATTTACCTGGATACTGTGAGCAATCTCTTCTCGACCGGCCAGGAGCTGAGCCAAGCTCTGTGTACCCAGCACATTTCTCAGGGTCGTCTGTGCCAAGAGGGAGGTGGCTGAATGGACATCAGTGACATTGGCGACAGCACTGACTGCACTGTGGATCCTGTAGTACACCACCCCATCCACTTGGGTAGTAACGGCATCTTTTGTGAGAATCTGTGTTGGAGGAACATACAGAATTACGGAAGGATCCAATAACACACCCCTTGACAAGGAAGGGGAATTATTATTATTATTTTTCCTTTACTGATGAGGAGGTCCTGATAATTCAAGGAAACTAAGAATTTCTTTTGTTTTCTTTGTCATTTCCCTGAGAAATAACTTCAAAGAAGTCATCCTGCATCACCAACAGTTTAAACCAGGGCAAAATATTATTATTATTATTATTATTTATTATTATACTATTGAAACAGTTGTTTAAAAGCTAAGCGAATCTCATCACCTACATGAATTTCTTCTTCGATAATAAACGATGGTTATCCTGTTTCTTTCTTGTAGAAAACACCAGAACTGATTTTATACATTGTATGTAGTCTGGAAGACCAGTGCTACTTTATCCAAACAATGTATTTGTAAGAAACACCCACAAATTAAAACAAAAGTGAAAAGCAAAGTGCAAAGATTAGTGAGAAGAAACTCTGAAAGCTATTTCAGTATCCATAAAGGAGTTGTGTTATCTTTTGCCAGTGCAAGGAGAGACAAATGCCCTGTGCCTGAGCAGACAGCTGGCCTCAGCAGAGCACTGATGATGCTCCACTGTTTCTTCCCTCCTCAGCATCTTTTGCCTGCAATTAAGTGCTCCACAGAAGCCCTGACAACAGCTGCAGAAGCCTTGCCAAAAGCTGCTAAACCTCGTACAGCACAAGTACTGAAATCATCTTCCTGCCTTCTATTTTGGGGGAGTCACCACATGCTGCCCTGCAATCTCTCTTCTCTCGTCCCATCTATCTCCTATTTGGAGCTCTAACACCACCTTCTTTATCTTTTATCTCACACATCAGCAAGAGGAGTTTGCTTGGCCTGCAATGATGCATCTGTGGGTTTTCATAAGTAGAAGTTTTGTAAGCTGTTTGGAAGTCAGAAGATACAGCAAATAAGCTAAACGGTATATGGTAGCTCACAGCTGCAAGACTACAAAACACCCACATTATTTTTGATCATGCCACAAATCAGCTCAATGTTTTACTTCTGTTTTAGATAGCTGCTAGAGAATCGTTACCTCTTGTGGAGGAATGTTACAGGTAACAGTTCTAAGATCAACTCTGATAAATGTATCTGTACATGGAAGTGTCAGGATCAAACCTGAAAAATAAAAATAATTAGATGAAACGCTTCTGAGAGCTAAGTCTAGAGCCAGCTACCTGTACAATGCAAACAGATGAAAATATCCACAGGGTGGGGAATGAGCCAGGGAGCCATGCAGCACTTTATTACTGTAGCTGTCCTTCTGCTACAGGAGGTGACAGCAGTGAAGGTTTGCATTTTTCAAATAATGGAGGGAAATGCAGATATCTGCAAAATATGTGAACTTATTAGACCTTAATGGCATAGAGCTCTGGACTGGGAATGGACAGACTTCAGTTCTGGTTTCAAATCTGTCATGAGGTTTTTGGCAAAAATTCCTTCCATGCATTTGCTTACTTTCCCCTCTTATAACCCATTTGCAGTATAATGTGTTTGACCCAGGAAAGACACCTCCCTTCTCCAGAGTCCTCTACCACCTACAGACCCTCACAATAGGAACGTCGTCCTGTGAAGGAGTCCCCACTCTCCCTTCACTAAAGTGGGAGACTTGACATTATTTTTTTAATCCCTGCACCTTGCTTAGGTGCCCAGAGCCACGCAGAGGACTTCTGCACCTGCCCTAGGTGCATTTTGGACCACATGGCTATTGTTCAAGAGGAAAGACAGAATCTGAAAAGGACTTTTTCCTCTTATTTCAACTTCCAATTTGCCCAGTTTTGCTGCACAAAGGTGGTAACTGTACCAATGCAATTACCTCCTGTTGTTGGGTTTGTCTCATATTTGCAATTTGTATCCTGATCCTAGGTGATGGTAACAAACTCTGTGTGGGTGCAGAGTGTGGGAAGGCTCGTGTGCTGAAATGTTTACAATTTTCAGAGCATAAGGCAGCTAAAGAGCTGGCAACAAAAAGTAGTGTTGGAACTGAGGTACAAGGAGAGTGGCCATGGTGGCTCAAAAAAAGTCTGCGGTAGAGCTGAAGACTGCATTTAAACCTCCCTTGTTCCCCACCAGTGCCTGCAGCACGAGCTCAAGCTTCCATCATCCAATCTACCCTGTTGGGCAAAGCCATACCTGGTCTTCAACCAGAAGACCTTCAACCAGAAGGTCTTCAACTGTCTGTGTTGTGCTGTGACAAGGGGGTTACCTTCTATTCAGAAAAAAAAGCAAACAGCCTGAAGGCAAAGGAACTGCAACAAAGGACCTTCTCATCCCCCCTGTGCTATGAAGAAGGATTTCATGGACCTCTGCAGTTCGTTATGTGGTTACAGTGCATCTTAATAGAAGAAAACTGCATGCATTCACCTGGTCCCCTTGCTTTCTTAGACAGTATGCGTCCCAGCCGAAATACAACAGCACGCTCGTATTCTCTGATAACCTAGGAAAACATTTTAAAATTAGAATTTTGCAACTAATCCTATTCCTGCTCTCTGGCATGACTTTTTTTTTTCATCTTTGACATCCATATTATATGCGACAAATACAGCTAATATAGGGACTAACAAAACTGCAAGTCTCAAAGCATTTTATATTTTCTCACCTCATCCTTTGCTGGAAAAATTCAGACCTTGGCCCTGTGAATAAGTCATAAAATAGATCAAATATGTAAGAAATGCCACTGATTTAATGAGGCTATGCACAACTCTTGCAACTCAGAGGAGCTGTAGGCAGAGTAAAGTATCTCTCACATCAGATAATCTACCCAGCTACTTGATGTTCTAGTGTCCAGAGCAATCAGCCTGGTAACTCAGCCCTAAAAATTGCTTTAAATTAATCATATTATGTCCGTGTCTTGAAGGGACTGTGTGCGCAGGTTGTATGGTCCCTCACTGTAGGGACTTACTCCTTTTTCCATCAATACCTATGTTAATCACCATTGCTGGCAGCATCAAATGAGTTCTTCAAAAAAGCTTGTAGATCTGTTCTCCCAATGTTGTTGTAAAGCAAGGAAATTTAACCAATTATGGAAGCTGATATGGGAAGAAATCAAATGAGTAAGTTATGGTGATATAGAAAGTCAGTGGAAGTCCATGGATCTCTTGGTCCCAGACCACATCTTCACTACAGGCCCTTACGACTTCCAAAAAGTGAATGGGAAGTGTTTTATCAAATCAATAAATATAAGTAACAACAATAATAGAGCAGTCCTTATGTGCCCCAAATCCTGCTAGCTTACCTTGATACATGCCCAGATGGAAATAGGAAAGGTAATAAGCACCAACAGGAAAGAAATGGAAACCAGGATCCAGCCACAGACACCAATTCCTTCCCGCCTGTCAGCTATAAAAGAACAGGGAAGAGAAGCAATGAGTGCAAATCCTGAAAAGAGCTATCAGAGGGATGTAGATCTAGCCCACTGCCATAATGATGGTTTGCAAAGTTTGCAAAGACTTGGTCCCTCTCTCCTCCCTCTCAACACTCACCAAAAGCCACAAAACACCAAACCACAAACATCCAGATGTATGTCCCTCCTGCAGGAAAGGTTAAAAGGTTCAGAAAGCACATCTTGCAGTAGGAAAGAAAGAGGAAAAGTGAAAGACGTTGCCAAAGCTGGAGGCTTGGAGAAATAAATAATCAGGTGGAATATTTGTGGATATGAATTGCAGTCAGTGTGTCATGGCTGGGGCAAGAGATTTAGTTTGTGTGAAGCAGGTAAGAAGGAAAATGAGGGGAATTCCTGCTATCGTTAGATGGAAGCTTTGAGGAATACTGATGGACCAGTTCATCCACTGGAAGACAAGCTTCAGAATCAGTCACCATGCGTTTTGGGTAGCTCTCTCACTGCACTTAGCTCTTCTCATCCCAAAATACTCATTCAACTATCTTAGTGCCTGAAGGGAAGGCAGTGGTGAGTGGTTGCTCATGTACTAAATGTTTGGGAGGCTCTTGGTAGGGGAAAGGGGATCAAGAAGCTGCTGCTCTTTGGAGAGATGAGCAGCTGGAGCTGCTGAGGTCCTCACAGAAGAGGCAGAGAAGAGGGTGAGGAATGAAGCAGGCCAGTCCTGCCATGAGGACAGAGTGCTGCAATGTCAGCTGAATCTTGCTGAATGCAGAAATGTGTCAGATCTGGAGAGTTGGGAGAAAAGCAGAAGAAGCAGGGATGCCAGCTGGGCTAGCCCTAAGGGCTGCCAGGTTTGAGCCAGAAGAGGACTTCTGCAGGCATGACCATCAGCAGAAAGTGAGGCTGAACGCAGCAGCCTATGCTTCCACCCTTCCCAGCACACTTCATCACAGGCAGGAGAGAAGTTAAAAAGTCACAAGTTAACAGACCAGCAGAACTGGACTGGCAGGTTTGTCAGAAAACCCCCAGTGATCCCACAGGAGACACAAAACACCCCTCCCGCAGTGCTTTCCTCTTGCAGGAAACTGTGCAGAGCTCCTTACAAATCCCGGCAAGGAAGCCACACTAATTAACTGCACACCTGGATGTTACATCCAAGCCCTTTGCTCCTTGCAGTTTTTCCCTTCCTTCTTCTGAGGGCCTCACTAGAAGTTTAATTCCTCACATGTAACTAAGTTTGTGTCCAACAGGGCCAAGTTCCAGGCCTCCCTCTGAACGTTGGCCATGAGAGCTGGGCACAGAACTCATGCACGGGGAGCCTGGCTTTCCTCCTGACCCTTTCTCACAAATAATAATTTGAAATCCCTGGTTGCTTAATGAAGTATCATCAGATATTCTGTAATCACTGGTGGGAATGGTTTGAGGAGCTCCCCTGAGTAAATTATCATGCAAACCCCAAGGCCATGTGTTTGAAGACAGGACTTGTAAGATTTTATGTGAAAAGCTTTAACGCTTTCACTGCTACTTGTTTGCCACACGGCATTATTCACATTACACCAATAGTGCATCAGGCTACAACATGTACATGAAGTACCAGCAGTCATCTTTTAATCAGTGGAGAGAGATCAAGCAAACTCATGGAGTGGGCATCATTCGTAATTCTTAAACAAAAGCTTGGGGAAATTAATCACAAAGGGATGTTCTGATGCTCAGCACACAACGCTCTGCTCTCTCCCTCTTTATTTCACCTAAACAATTAGCACACAGAAAGATGCCTGAAAATCTTTTTCCCCAGTGCCAAGTTTGGCCGTGAAGAACCTCCCTCAAATGCTAATACTGGATTGTAGCATCATCTGCCATCACCCACCTGAGACCACTGTGAAGACAGATGGGAACGACACAATCCCAATAGGATTGACACAATCCACAGATGGGGGGATTGGCTGGGGACAAAAGCCTCTGCAGATCGATATTCAAGAAGCTGAGAAGGGGGAGGTCAAGGTATCACTCGTCATCACTACGGGCAAGAAGCACGCATCCAAACCTTGACAAAGTACAACTGACTCCTCCACGAGACCTGTTCTGGAGATCCTGATGCCAGCTAAAAGTGTGGATTCTAATGAGAAAAGCAGGATATGAAAATACACCTGCTTAATAATGAATCCAGACCTAATCTCCAAAGACCATCACAAATGTACTCTGATTACCCCAAAGTTTTAAGCCATTTAACCACAAAACAAATTAAAGTTTCTAGAAAAACACAATAGGAAATAATAAAAAACAGTAACTACCCAGTATACCAGTGACTTGGTTTTGCTATACTCGTATATTGATTACAATGGTCAAAACCAGTAAAAACCTCCCACACGTCCAAAAACCTCCTACAGTCCTTAGCAAACTAAGAGGTGCAATACACTGCAACATGTGGCAGCTCATTGACCAGCACTGGTGGGAAAGTGCCAGGACACGTGTAAGATTCACTGTGGCTTTTCTTGATACGCTCATCATGATACATCATGATCGCTCTTGATGCACAAAATCACGATGTGGGTGTCAAACTTGAAAAGCAAATGAAAAGCTCACATTCAAGCTGTCTTGTGAAGAATATAAAGACCTGGGGGTAAAAATCTTCCAAGTCTCCTCCAGCAACACAGTGAGATGGAGTAGCCTCCGCCTTTTGTAACCACTATGTACCCTCCTGCTTTCTACAAGCAGCCAAACTAATCCTGCTGAGACTCACGCTTGTCCCACCGCAGTATCCATTCTTACAGCCACACACAAAGGTGAGAACAGCACACATTGTCTGAAACAACTTTGGTTTGGTATCAGTCCCCTTGCTTGAAGAGAACACCAGGTACTCATCACACAAGCCCAACCACATTAAGTGTCCTTTTCGGGCTGAAAAATTACTCTGCCTTTCCTCACTTACACATATTTTTCCCTTTCCACCCCATCCCTATGTGTACAGGTGTATCAACAGCTGAATTGGCCATTTTAGTCCCCCGGGGATTTAAGATGAATGCCTAGGTTCAAATGTACTTCTTTAGTTTTGCTGCTTTTTGTTATTATTGAGAAAAAACACAAGCATGCAAAAAAATGAGGCTTACCAATTAGATGCTCTGTGTTGTTTTTCTTGGGCGTCTCTCTCTTGGGATCCATCTCATTCTAGGGAAGTTCTGACCCCTCACAGACAAGACAGCAGCATACCTCGAAACAGCACAGCGCTCATGTGAAGCACTGAAGAGGGAAGCTTGGTGAGAGAAGGAGAAATCCCCGCTTGTACGAGAGCCCTCTGGGAGTCAGTTACCCTGGTGAGCAAGGTATGTTTACAAACACAAAGTCTTGTGGATCTCTGTTGCCTCTGATGTAACTCCACAATCTTCTGTGGCTGGCTTTTGGCTGGGGATGCACATGGCCCAGCTGGTTTTACACCCTTTACACAATTATTTCTACGGATCACAGTAATATCTGTTAGCAGAGATAAAAAAAAAAAGCAAGAAAAAAGAGAAAGAGAAGATAAAGCTAGTGGGTACAGATTGAGTACTGCTCTTCTGCTGCACACTTCTTAGTAGGCAAAGTCCCAATGCCGTGTGGAATATCTCTTCAGACATTTCTTGATACTTTACATCACACAGTACAGTACTTTACATCACAGTAGGTTGAACCCTCTTGTACTAGACAACAACAACAACAACAACAAACAGTAGAAGCATTTCAGCCCCAAAGTCTTAAAATTTTTCCCCAAATAAGAGTATTCTTCACAGTTTCTAAAACTCTTTCCTTTCAATACTGGCATCAAAGTACAATTGGTCTCTCAGCAGAGAGCAGCCTTCTCAAAGGACACAAAACTCCTGCGTGTTATTTAAGAAAAAATGAGGGGTGTTTTTTCATATGTAATTTACGACTTTGGCATATAGCTGCATTAATTCTGTGGTTGCTTTCTGTGGGCATCCATCATGTAGAGTATCTTGGAAGATCTGGCTCCAGCTTCATTTCACATAAGTCTTCATCTGTGTCAGTAATTGCATTGGTCCCAGATGGTCATTCAAAGCTGTTGCTCCCCAGGGAATTCTCTTCCGGCTTCACAGAGACAGGAACCTACCCTCACGGAATGGATGTTTCTAATTACAGCGAAAGTTGTAAGCACAGCTTGCAAAACTGGGATTCATGTGCTTATCTCAATACCCTCCCTAACACATATCTATTTGAAGTCATTTGTTGCATTTTTCTAATTATTTGGCCTTCGTGCTTCAGTTGTAAGATCAAACCTGTTCACGACAAAAATCCTACTAATAGGGCAGCACGGGTGAACAATTAGAAGAAATGTGTACTTTTAATTATTTCACAAGGGAAAATATAACATGCAAAACTAACCCAACTCTTTTTTTTTTTTTTAAACCAACTGTTTTATGAAAAATGGCTCGTAATAAATGAAGTTGTTTGAATGCTACAATCTACACAGCAGCTTACATTGTGAGATAGATGAGCAAAACTTTAAAATGTAACAGAAATAATTGCTCCCTGCTGTTAACTCAGAATACCCTGAGGTGCTTGTAAATACATCCCTTGAAAGGTGACTAAAGCAGATGGTATTTTTCTTTGATGTTCAGGAACATCATTGTATTACTTTCTCTGTGTTAACTTCTGCTGCACTTTTATTCTTTCAGTTTCAAAAATTTGAAGCCAAAGGTAGAGCAATCTTAATCCTTTCTCCTTGGGGCTATGCTGGGAATGCAGATAACACAGTCACTAGCCCTCACGTCTTCAAGTGCAAAATACATAAGCGCTCAAGCTGGAAGTTCACTAGTGCTGAAGGGCCTGGTACAGCTCTGCAGTACAGAGCAACACCACAAAGACAAACAGCTTGAGTCCAAAGCTACTTTAACAGGGTTTATCGACCTAGGTGCAGGTAGGTGAATGGGGTTCTGTTGGTTGGCAGTTCAGGTATTTCTGCAGTGTGCTGATATAGCTAACACTTAACTTCTATTCCTAAAACAGCACAAAGGCTCAGGTGAGGCATGATGAGTTGGTGCTTACCTGTAAGCAGGGCCTTCTCCAACATTTCTCTGCACCAACTGCTATATTTGCAAAATGTGACCAGTCCTTCACAGTTCAAAGTTTCCATTTGCTTGCACCACCCAGTTGATATGTTTGCATGTCATGGGATTTGCACATAACATAGTTGTAGGTTTCAGTTTGTCTTTCTCTGCTCTTTTTACACCCATACTACTCTTTCCTTCACATGCAATGGGCTTTTGCCACCCTCCAAAGATTTCTCAGCCTATTCCTTTTCTGGCCCCAGACACTAGCCTATTTGCTTCGGGCTTCTCACTCATCTCCCTCAGATCAAAATTTAGAAGAAGGGTCAGGACATAGAGAATCACAGAATCACAGAATCACAGAATTGTTCAGGTTGGAAGAGACCTCCAAGATCACCTAGTCCAACCTCTGACCTAACTCTAACAAGGCCCACACTAAACCATATCTCTAAGCTCAACATCTAAACGTCTTTTAAAGACCTCCAGGGATGGTGACTCAACCACTTCCCTGGGCAGCCCATTCCAATGCCTAACTACCCTTTCGGTAAAGAAGTTTTTCCTAATATTCAACCTAAACCTCCCCTGACGCAACTTTAGCCCATTCCCCCTCGTCCTGTCACCTGGCACGTGGGAGAAGAGACCAATCCCCACCTCACTACAGCCTCCTTTAAGGTACCTGTAGAGAGCGATAAGGTCGCCCCTGAGCCTCCTCTTCTCCAGGCTGAACAACCCCAGCTCCCTCAGCCGTACCTCGTAAGGCTTGTTCTCCAGACCCCTCACCAGCTTCGTTGCCCTTCTCTGGACTCTCTCGAGCACCTCCATGTCCTTCTTGTAGTGAGGGGCCCAAAACTGAACACAGTACTCGAGGTGCGGCCTCACCAGAGCCGAGTACAGGGGGACAATCACCTCCCTAGTCCTGCTGGCCACACTGTTCCTGATACAAGCCAGGATGCCGTTGGCCTTCTTGGCCACCTGAGCACACTGCTGGCTCATATTCAGCCGACTATCAACCAGCACACCCAGGTCTTTCTCTGCCAGGCAGAAGAGAAGATTACAATTAACAAGAAGATTACAATTAACATCTTACTGCTTGTAGGAACACCCCCACATTGCTCCTCTTCCTTTAATGTGAAAATGACATCAGCTTTCAAGAGCAGAAGATGTGGAGATGACAGGAGGGACCCCTTTGGCTACACTTTGCTACAACATAAGTAAATATAAGAGAGAGAATCAATCAAAGGGGTTCCTTCCATCTCAATCTAGAAAGGCAGACAATCTGCAAGAAGGAAAGAATCCTCGTATCATGGCAAGTTTCTTTCCAGGCCCAGCCAAGCTCACAACACTCCCCTGCATGTCGGAGGAAGAAGAGAGACAATTGCTCAGTTTCTCTCATAATCAGCAAAGCTGCAATTAAAGCACCTGAAAGAAACAGTGAAACCTGTATTTGCAAACACAGCCCCAGTATGTTCTTTTAGTTGTTCTGAATGAAGACTTTATTTCAAAGAATGTTTCACTGCACCTTAAGTTTGTAGTCTCTCAGCATAGCTGAAATACAGCAGTAATAAGCAACCAAACAATCAAATCACAATTAGTCCAGACTTAAGTCACACAGCAACAGTCCTTTCCCAGCACAATCTCAGTGTAAGATCTGGCATGGTTTGCCTCAGGAGCAGACTCTTCCCTGGCTTTTTAAAAATGGTGCTCAAGTAAGCATGAAAGAGCTCAGGACAAATCACCCCCTTCAGAAATTCCAAGGTTGGGTCACAGGAGTTTGCTTCAAGCTGCAGTGCAGAACACTGACTTTATTCCTGAGGAGAAAAAATTTATAAAAGACAACTTTACATCAGGAAAGACTTTTAAGAAATTGAAACTTACCTTAATCCTAACCACTTGACAGTTCTATTTACAATATCCTGTTCAATATGGTTCATTAAGAAACACAGAGCCCGTTCTTGCAAAAAAAACTGGTGATAGTTTAATGCATCTTAGCCAATTTATTCACTTGTGTGACACTGATGACAAGCTTCTCTCTAACATGGCACCAGCTGTGCATGAAATACTCTTTTCTTGCTAAAGGACATTTCCCAGCAGGTAGGCACCACTTATGAAGTACATTTTTTCAGGAGAAGAACATTTAATACAGTGGATATTTACTACTTCTCACCTGATTTCATTTGGTGAAACAAGGCTTCACAGTCTCTTAGGTATCTTTGAGACATCTAAATTCAGACAGAAAAAAATCCACCACAAACACACAACCATGACCATTCAATACATGTTTTCAGAAACAGACCTACAAACTGCTTATATTTGATAAAACACTGCATAAGAGCTAATGTTTGGTATTTGTTTTTGAGTACATGGTAAAGTGAGTTAGCTAAGTTTTTTTGATTGCTTGGTTGGGAAACTAGAGCTCAAATCAGAGATCAAATTCAGTATCTCAGTAAAGTTACAAAATAATTACCGATTTTGAACTACATGTATATTCACATCTACAGGACAAAAGCCAATTTCCTCTTGACAAGTTACCTATATTTTTATTTTCTCCTTCTCCAATTGATCTACAAATCTACACAGAACAGCTCATGAGATTTTTTTTCCACAGATTTCTTGAGTCAAGAGGTAAGGCACTAATTTTAAAAGCAGTTCTAAGTGGAGAATCATTAGAAATCAACAGCTTTCATGAAATAAATTGTGAAAATGCAACATATTTCTGTCTAAGTAATATGTTAATTTGATTATAAAAATGCAAGGCTACCTCAATTGCTGACAAAGTATCTAGGATACTATTTAAGTTTTCTATCTAAACTCTTCATAGGGTATTTCTATTGTTGCTTTTTAGGAAACCTGTTTTATAATTCAGTATATAATTCTGCATCATAAAAAACAGTATAAGTACGATGAAACATTAGGAAGTGTCTTAGTAAAAAGAAATTTATTCATCTGTGTTTTAAGCAAATAGGTAAATAGTCAGCAAAGCCTTTTTGCCATGGCTGTAAACTTTTTATTTAAAAAAATTGTGTTAAAAACCAGTACAGGAATATCCATTAATGTTCTAAAAAAGTTTGTTCACATCTTGAAAGAAAATACATTAGCAACATCTCCCAGCAGAATTCATCTTTAAAAAAGTAAAACTCTAGGTGCAGAGCTTTTCTACAGTATAGTATCCTCTACGTTTTAATTTAACCACAGGATTGAATATCATTCATCTCTGTTGTCTCTAGAACATGATCAAGAGTTTACCTTACATAGATGATATTCAATGATGTGTTACACATTGCCACAGGTACTAGCATTATTAGAAGAGTGCACAACTGAATTTCACTAACAAAGCAAGACCTTTCTATATACTGCATCATAACCCTTCCTAACCAATACAGTTAATTTAGCTATATGCCTTTAAAATCATGTACGTTTTCCAAGGAAAAATACTAAAAATCCCATGGTCCAAATTCTGCTCCCACTTATATTCACAGGATAACTCATAAGCACCATCAAGTTGTGGTTTGTGGCCAAAAAGCTAAAAGAGAACCAGTGGGTTTGTGAATATAAGGGAGAGAGGAACTTGACACATGTCTGTAAACATTCACAAAAGTCTGCAGTCAAAAGTGCCGGATAGGCAGCCTATCCGCAGTACAATTATTTCATTCACAGAGAGGTGTGGGGGCAGGGAAAATGTTATGGAACATTATTTTAGATGCAAATTAAAAGGCTTTTTATGGACTTTGGAAAGACCTATTTCCAGCTAGCTAAACCATACTCCAGTAAAACATAATCCACTTCTATCCAAATACAGTACAGCATCATTTCCTAGTTCTCCTGTTCAGATTCTGACAGAGTACTCAATTCAGCAGCAAGCCCGTGACAATATCTCAAAGCGTAAGAATACCCCCAAGCCCCTCTGATCTAGTCTCCCCTTAACATACTACCGATGCTAACAGGAGATCCTCACACGTACGAATAACAGATCTGAAGAACCATAAACTGATCTTGATCTATGCACACACAAGAGGTGTGCAGCTAGACTAAAGATCGTCTAGAGCTTTAAGTATCTAATTTCATTCTAGATCTCATTCTATATTAACCACATATACCATACAAAACGTAACAGAAGAATAGGTGCTTATACACACTATTATGTATACTTGTTCTCCCCATTCAGTTTGATAACCAATTGCTCTATTTACACAAATGCCTGTTTGAACATTCCTGATCCTGTAAGAAACCAAACATTCAATTCATAAGCTACAAGGAGAGTCAGGGATGTTCAGCAATTCACAGGATCAGACCCTGAATCAATTAAATGCAATCACAAGTTAGGTTTGACATCTGACACAGTTGCCTGGAATCATTTTATCCTCACGTTTCCCCTTCTTTCCCCAATTCAGACCACGTTCCCACTCAAGCAGAGTGCTCTCACTAAAGTGGAGTCAGCCTTCAAAGTGAATAGGATCAGGCTCTGCCAAGCAACCACTGCAGTCTTTAAAAATGTCTGGTATTTATTGCCATCCACTCTGGGGCAGACTTGTCTGCAGTGAAAATGGTGTTCCTGGTGTTGATGGATAGTTAGCAAAACCTTCAGGCTGAGCTGTATAGTTCTCCAGAGCAGAAGCAGAATGTGCCTTCAAGGAAGAGAAGAAGTTAGGAAACAGCACAGATAAAACCAAACAAACAAAAATCTAAATCAAGCAAAATTTCAGGCACAATACCAATCATACTCAAGCCAAAACAAAATTACTTGAAGTATAATCTGAAGTATGCAAAGAATGAAGGTGAGCAATGCAGCTATATGCATGTGTTAAACTGCGGTGCAATTATTGCTCTGAAATACCAGAGAGTGAGGAAAGCAGTTGGATTAAGAGGAAAAATGAAGAAGCATTACTGGCATTATTTTCCAGTGTAAAAAGCCACAGCTGATTTGGAAGGTATAGCTTAATCAGGAGCTGTAGTATTTCACTGACTCTGAGCCTTCTTTATCCACATTGCTCGAGTATCTAAGTGTTCATTTCACTGATTGGAACTTGTAAACGAGAAAAACATTTCCTCAATGCAATCTGCATACATAGATCTCCACAGAATAATTTCCTGAGCTGCAAAACCAGCATGGATAAGATTAAGTCATTTGCTTCTTTTGATCTATTTCCCCTGCTATTCAAGGGATATCTGACAATATCCTGCATATTGAACAGTATTAGACACGTGCTCCATCTCAGAAATTCATTTCATTAGTATTTTGTATGGAAGGACAAAAATCCTACCAGAATCCTTAATCTGTACAGAAGATCTTCTTAACAAAAGACAAATTAAACATCTAAATTATCTAGTACAAACTCTGATGATAGCTTCAGTTAACCTCTATAGGTTGATGACTACAATGAGTTGTTTCACGGACAAGAGAGATAATGAAACTACACGTTACCTAAAGCCACCTCAAGCTTATATTATGAGGACTGTATTTGTGGTAACAATCAAGACAAAGGCACAACAACAGCAGACACAAATTCAATAAAATCTGATTGTGGATGCAGAGAGGCACATAAATAAAGACAAAGTTATCTTCCACAGTATTAAAATGTCAGACTGGAACTGAGCTCAGATTTTACAACTACATGGTCAGCTCACTAGATTTAACACAAATTGAACAAAAATTTTACTTGCCTGCCTTTTCTTTTTTCTTTCACTCCTCATTTTACAAAGAGTTTTCAGAAAGGGTTTAATCACATTCATAACCTCCAGAAGCACTGTATACTGACTGGTCACCCCGGACCTTCAGTAAGAAATTAATCTGAATTGTTCTTTACCATCATCCTTGTAATTGGTTCTTTTAGAGGTTAGAGGTTTTAACCATTTACTTATTTAAACTAATCCCAAGAAGCTGACACCCAAGTACATGCTCAAACAATTACTGGAAGTAGAACAGTATTAACAAATAGGCACGTTACCTGTAGCAGTGCTGACTGTGCAGCCGCACTATGCTGCAATTCCTGTAAGGAAGATTGTGCGGCACTTTGGGGAAAGCCAGGGATACCAGGGAGAGATAAAAGACCAGGAAAAACTGCATTTCCCGGTGTCTGTAGTCCAGAAGTCAAGCTGAAAGAAATCAAGATGTGGCTGTTATTAGGAACATCTGCATGACATTTTATCCTATCTTTCTCTCTGTGTGAGCTTATGTCTATATGAATTGGAAAACCATCTCTTTTTCTAACCCTCATAAAGGCCAGAATTTCCAAAATTCAGAAGCCCAGTCTCTACCTACCTACAAATTATTCATGCACACACAAATCAAGACCTTCTGGAACAATGTACCTAAGAAGGCAACTCAGAAATTCTTGTACCTTGGCTGTGCCTACTATTCACACACAAAAAACTTTACAGACAAAAGTTAATGCTGACTACTTCCTTAAAACAAAGGAACATCTAGGAACATTGTCTGCTATTCCCCGATGTGTCAACGGAGGCCAATATGGAATCCATTTAAAGCCTAGGAGGTGCCAAGGATCCTTATCTGGGAAATAAGATCACTCAGCACCTCACTGATTAGACTGAGGTAACTGGAATTACCGAGAGCAACCTATTTAGTAACTACTATACTAGTTTCTAAAGACAGGTGGCAATCTACCAGTGAACTAAGTTTACAAATTAACTGTAATTACTAACTATGACTGAAAATAATGTCTATGCATAAAGTATAACCACGGTTTTGCTCAAGAGAAAAAGAAATGGTTCTGACCTCCTTCAGAAACAAAACATACCCAGCCTGTGCAACAAGTGCAGAGTTGAAGTTTGAGCTAAAGGCCGAGGCAAACCCTGGCAGGACCGGAGCCGGAGATGGGGCTGTGGCAGCTGCCGGCAACGGTGCAACTGCTGCTACTGCAGAAGATGCCTGGAGGCCAGGGAAAGAAGGGAGAGCAGGAGTGACAGAGGGTGTGTTAGAGACAGGAAAACCAGGGAAGGATGGGTTTGATGATCCCAGAGGTCCCTGGGCAACAGAAAAAAGGGAAGGGACGGCACTGGACAAGTTAAGCGAAAAGGGTGGAGCAGAGACTGTTGCTGAGGCGGCGAGTCCTGAGAGTACGGCGGCTGTGGAACTCACATGAGGGGCAGACACAGCTGAAGCGGTTGTAGACGGAGTAGCTAACAAAGACCCTGGGAGAGTGACGGGTGGCGTAAGTGCTGGATTACCAGTAAAAGCAAAGTTACTGGTTAGCGACGTGAAAGGAGGAAGTCCATTAAATACAGGGGCAATGGGAGCAGTGGAGCCATGTGCGGCGAGGGAAATGGAAGCCAGAGAACTGGAGTTGTTTAGAGGAGCACTCAAAGAGGAGAGACCTGACAGCGCTGGATTCAGGGAACTGGGTAAACTGACTGGCACTGAAGCTGCTGAGGTGTATGCACGGCCAAGTGCTGACAGTCCTATAGTGCCATGAGAAGGGCCAGCTGAGTGAGAAGGACCTTTGAAGGCTGAGAGGGTAGGACTCATGGGTTCTGTTTTGACTAGAACTTGTGGAATACTTGTGGTAGCTGGGGCTGATGAGAGCTGCTGATCAGGGTTAGTAGGGCTTGTGCCATGCAAGAGGGAGGCTGACGAGCCACAGTTGACTGGCATAATCGATGGTGAAGTGGTTAAAGGTGACTGCACAGGCAATGTTGGAGGAGTGGAACTAGAATTGGTCACAGATGGGGATGGAAGACCTGGAAAAATGGCCAGTCCAGGTGTGGAGGAACGCTGTGGAGTGGGGGTGGCTGATGGAGTATAACATTTGTTGACAGAGGAAGTGGGAGGGTCAGAGCTTTGATTAGCAAGAGCAGATAAAGAAGCAAGCTCACTTGTCATAGCAGAAGGTAAAGAAGATGAATTGATTAATGAAGTGTCATTTGATGTCAGAAATCCCTTTAAGACGGACAAAATTGGGTTAGGCAAGCTAAGTGAACCAGGAATGGTAGTGGCAGGAGAATTAGCAACTGTAGAGGGAACAGGACTAGAAATCCCTTGGACGTTGGGTGGCAAGGACAAAGGGAGCCCAGCAAAAACTGATGACAATGGAGTGGGATTATTAGCTGAAGCAACTGAAGAGGTTGCGGAAAAAGGGAGGCCAGCAAATGGTGCAGTAGCAGATGCAAAAGCTTCATTAGGTGCAGGTGTGGCACACGGTGTGGAAGAACCTTGTGGAGCTGGTGTAGCAGTGGGTATAGAAGTCAGCCCAGAAAAAACTGCAGGGATGGGTGTAGAGGTAGCACTGTGAACAGATGTGACAGGAACACCAGGCAATGAGAGGGATTTGATGACAGTAGGGGTTGGGGTGGATGGCTGAGATGTATGGATGGAAGAGGAGACCTGTCCTGGGAAAACAGGAAGGACAGGGGTAGACATGTTCATCCCAGAGATGAGTGGAGTTGCAGGTGCTAATGGATGGCTTATTGCCTTGACAGGTGATGGGGTAGGGACTGGAGTAGCAGCAGGTGTTGAAGGATTAGAACCATGAGGAGTAAAGAGCTGATTCGCTTGTGCAGAAAAAGCTGCAAAGAAACAAAACTGGTAAGAATACTTGAAACTGTCAGAAATGTTTGAAATCAACACAAACACATTTTATACAGCATTTCAAAATACGATACACAGGCAATAGCTAACACACAATGTCTGTATATAAAAAATCCACACTGGAAACAAAACAAAAAGATATGTACAAACACATCACACAAGTTGCACATTATGTATGCTACCACTTTTCTTTAGAACACTTTGTGACATCTACCACCTCTTTATAATCTCATGCAAGACAGTTTAGATATTGAAGAATACTCCATAAGAATAGTTAAGCGATACAGGTAAACACCCTCCCTCTGATCTCTAATATCTCACAGTACCCAAACCAGATCTAACATTCTATTGGCATCAGATCACCTGGGCTCCTCTGCATTCACTCTCACTGAAGGTCAGAATTTCCTTCAGAACCAGTTAATTCAATGTATCATGATTTCAGAGAAGTTTAGTCAACATCTGAAGAAAGCTGATTTCAGGTGCTGGTATTTTTCTTTCTTTCAAAATCAGGTCATTCTCTTCACTGTATTTCCTTCATACTTTGATTCTAAGAAGGTACACTTTTAAATTCATGTATCATACTACAGTATTAAACTAACATTGGCACTTGACCTTATCAACAAATGTTTCTAGAAGTTTGAAGTCAGGTGTCTATAACTGGGGGAAGCACCTGACACTAGGAATATTGACTTCTATCAACCCTACAAAGCAAGTAAAAGAGACATCAGTGAAGCTGAAGGAAAACAAGGAGGCACACAGCTAATGGGGTTGTGGAGGTTTGGGAGAGAAGCTGCCTTTATGAACACTGGCATGTCAAGAGCCTTGGTATCTCTACATCTAGTTCCCTGTGGAATATGGATGTGTTAATTAATCATTCCTCTCAAATAACTCTCATATTTTAGTTTGCTTTTAAAATGGTCTGTTCAACTGTAAGCACATCACTGATCCAACCAGCCCAACTCATCACCCATAAGTCTAAAATAGGCTACATTTCTCTCTCATCTAAATTCTACACATATACAAAACCAAAAATGGAATCTTTAAAATCTTGGACCTAACTTGATATGACAAACTCCTATTTTATCATGTATCCTGAAACTCTAAAATGAGTAAGCTTGCAAACAAACCACTTCCTTTTATATAGTCTTCCAAAAACCCAGATCTAGACTGCTCTGCTCTGGATTCTGTCTTTTCCTTCATCCTGTTTCCAAGTTAAATATTCCCCTAATGATCACAGTTTTTAATCCTGTCAGCAAAGATAATCACCAAAGAAACACAGCTGCAATAGAGCTGTTACTGAACTTCTCCTCCTAAGAGACTCTTTTACTCCTTACACTGTATTGATTTACCTGTATAAAGTGCCTTGTAAATACATGCACACTTAAAGGGTATATATGAATAAAGTGATTCTTTGAAATAGAAACCTTTCTGTAGAACCATCCCTGGACATAGAGGAGAAAAGACAAAACATAATTTTTTTTTTCCTCCAGAAATATTTACAGGAGCTAAACTTATCATGGTGATGTTATCTCTTTTGGGTATTTATTAATATGTCTGACTTAATATGTAGCAGATTCTCAGTTTATATTTGTCAAAGCTAACAAAATATTATCAAACCCTTCATATAAGCAGCTCATCATCCAATTTATTATTATTATTTGTATTACATCACCTCGATCCCCAAACCCCAGCACTCTAAGTACCACACAAAAATAGACCAAAAAAACACACAATTCTCTTCTGCAAAAAGAACTGGAACTTAAAGTGTAAGCCAAAATTGCAGGTAGACATACTTGGATTTAACAGTTAAGACATTCTACATACGGATTTCAACAAACAAAGAACAAACAATCTGTCTCTGTTGTATTCCTAGTCTTCCATTGCAACTAATGTATGAAATTAACATGTGAATGGATTTTCAAATAGATGTCCAACGTTTTTAACAACTGCAAAAAATACTAAAATACTAATGAAGTTTCAGTGCACTACATTGCAAAGCATATTTTGATTTTTTACATTTCTTACATACATATGTAGATGCTTAAGAATACAAAACTTTAATGAGCTAACACAATAAAAGGCCAGATTTTAAGGTTTCAATACTTTTAAGTGCCAAATGCCTGAAATTAATTTTGATCAGTTCTCAAGGGATTCTCTTTCAACAGTAATTAAATACTTAGATGCTTATGAAAATCCTACTAAACAAATAAGTTATTCACATTTTCTGAACAGCTAACGGAGCTACAAACAACACAATAATCCCCCTGCAGATTTGCAATTTACCTTGATTTTGGGAAGGTTTTGCCTGGCTGGAAAGGTCCTCGTTTTCTAAACAGAGAACAACAGCTAATTATTTAAAAGCAAATGGAATTCTAGCAATGAATGATCCAGTCACAACAAGGAAGGAAGAGAAAATACCATCAACATTTTTAAAGCTATGCATGCTTTACCTGCTACCACTTGATTAGTAGTGTATGGTGGAGGAGCTGGTAAGCCTGGAGCTATGACATTAGCCATTGGAACTAAGCCAGCATTGTTGTAAGCACCTAAAAGAAGAAATGCAACATACATCTTAGTTGCCAGAAGAACACGTATCTGAATGACCCAGTAAGTGTCTTTCCTTGAAAAGAACATTTTCAAGATTGTAAGATATTCCTTCACCAAAAAGCCAGCGCTATTAATCATCCAGGCTTTTGTCAATGTGTGCCTGAGTGACATGCATTGTGATCCAAATTTTAGTAAGGGCAGTTCTCCAATCATTTTTACAGCAGAACCAAGCAGAAACTGAAATTAAATTTTGCACCTTGAAAGAGCCTGTAAAAGACAGGTTTCAATTGCTTTCATTTCCATGTTGCCTGAAAAACTTAACGGGGAGGAAAGAATCAGTGTCTGCAGCATCATTTGTTCTTTTTCTATTCCTAACTTAAAGGCTGTTGCAACTCTTCCTTTAACATTAAGGCCTTTACAAACAAAAGAGCCAAAATACCAATGATCATGCTCAGCCCTCCACCACTACTGAGAAAATTCAGAGAACGATGTCACATCTCTGTGCATATCAAATTCTTAATCTATCGCTCTTCAATATCTCTTTAAATGTGAAGAAATTGAAGTGGGAGAGCAGATGACTTTATATAAAATGCTTATTGTACTTAACATGTCAAAATTACCTTTTTTCCCCTCCTTATTCTTTGGAGCAACTCGAAGTGCTATTGTATAGCTATGGTATACAGTTCTGATGAAGACCATCAGAATTTAAATCACAGGAATATATATACAATTCACAATGATCCTGAATGAATATTTTAAGAGTATACAAACTTGTGCTTCATGGGAAAAGGCACCACTTGAAAAATACTTGAAGTGCAGTAATGTAACATATAAAAGCCCCTTCTCACTTCATATTTTCATAGCAGTTCTTTCTAACATTAAGATTTATTGCAGGACAACTCATGGTCCAAAATCAGAAAAGTAACTAACAATCACTGTCACAGAGTAAACAGATGTTATACCAAATTATATAAAAGGCAGAAAACAAAACATCATTGCAACCTTTCTGCCCATTGCTTGAATCAGATTCAATAGTTTCAGGTCAGTAACTGAAATCTCATTAAACACAATTATATATGTATATATGTATAATGTATGTACGTATCATTAGTCATCAGTTCCCTTGTCAACAGGATTTTCTAAAACCGTGTTGTAGTTTAATAAGGCCATAAGACCTTAAAAAACTATTTCATACCCTAAAATGTACTAGTATTTACGTCCAATCACAGGCTAAATTTTGTGCCCTAACTTACTTTGCAGAGGATTTATTTAATATAAATTTGAACTAGTCTGCAAGTTTCCTGTATGCTTTTTGGAGAGCAAGTCATTTCTAGGGCACGAGTCATCAGACTTTAGCCACTAGTAATGCCCATTTTTCTGGACTGACTATAAGGAGATTTGTAGACATTACGTTGGTTAAGTGACTCACCTTTCAATATCCATGCTAAATGGTCTATCAAGTTTTCTCACCAAATACCTTAAAAACTCCCTCAAATTCCTAAAATCAGTGAAAAGCAAGCTTGCAAACCAGAGCATTCTTGACTTTGCAGTACAGAATGGCAAGATTAGAAAAAAAATTCAGAACAAAAAGACTGGAACTTGCCTATATAAGTACTCCAACCTCCTATTCCAAAGAAATGGCAATTTAATAGTACTGCCAAAAAAGCCTCTGTCACTCATTTGTATCAGTTGCTAAGAAGAGCATATAAGCAGATCGATTCCAGTTGCAGCCAAGAGAAGTGCTACCAAGTGCCTTGCTACCACAAATGCCTTGAATCAAACAACTGATGCAGCAGAACAAAGAGAGGAACTTATAAAGAAAGGCTCAGCCTTGTCTGAGGCACAAGGATAGGGACAGTCAGACCAAACCTCATGTGGCAAGGGCAAACACTATGTCCCTTCTGAGACTGAAATCTACGTGCCTAAACTTTTCTTTTAGGAAACTGTGTTCCACTGTGATGCAGAGATAGCAAAGCACTTTTACTGAAGTTAACTGAGAAACAAATTACTGCCATTCAGCAAGTTTCTACATATTTTCACCCAGTTCAGTGCTGTGCCTGACCATATCCTAAGTTTGCCACAACAACAAGTCAACAGACTTGTCAAGCCAAAGTCCAAACCTTGGTTAAACATTAAAATGAAGACACAGCCCTAGCCTTGTCTAGCATACACAGCGCCTCCCATAAATTAACTACTTTGTCATCAGAACAGGATTGTGAATTTTTCTTATGATGTGGATGTTCGAAAAAGAAGTCAATATATTCCTCTTTTTATCAACTCTGCACTCATGACAGGAAGAGGCAGAAACCAGTACCCAGAGCATGCTCAGGGAGCATAAACGAATTTCGGATATGGTCAGAGAAACCAACACTTAACATATTACTTAAGAGGCAAATGAATGAAACAATAGCATCAAGCTAAAACACAAAGAAGCCTTACTTGGTGCAATAGTTGCATGTGGCCGACATGGTGGGATGGGGTATGGAACAGGTTTGTGTGGATTGTAGGTTGATGGAGCCTACATAAACAAAAAACAAACGGAAAAAGCAATAGTGAAAGCATTAGCTAAAGTTTCTCAGAAAGCTAACATTTAGATGCTACTACAGGCAGCTGTTCTTCACAGGAAAAATCAAATTCCTTCATAATATCCATAGTGACTGCAACTATTTCATTCCTTCTGAAGAGAATGAAACAAACATCACTAGTACAACTTTAGGTTTTAATGCAATACTGAGCACAGGTAGGAAAGGGAACTCCTTCCTGCAGTCTTCACACTCTGCAGTCTTGGACTGATTTCTCATTTTAAAGATAAAGCACATTTAAAACTAATGAAAACTGATGAAGCTACCTGTCCCTTTAAAATAATACAGCTCAGCTGGAAATACCGCATAATAAAAGTGGAAATAAAACATTAGAACAATACTTCAAAATAGTGTTAGGTTCATTGAAAGTTCGTCCCACATGCTTAAAAACCTTGAAATGTAGATCAGATGTGTTGTTAAGAAACAAGAACCTTCTCCTAAAGCACTGCTGTTATTCACATTTCCAAGATGCAGGCATATTTTATGTTCATGTAGCAAACCCCCAGAGACTGTAATATAAAATTGCACATATTTGTATCTAAAGCTTCTACTAACTCACGATAGCCTACTAAAACTGCTTTTAGTTTTCTCTTCTGCTGCTGTAATTTAAATTCTGCCTTTGAATGCACACACACTGTATCTACCAGATAATCCTATTCCCCAAAGATATAATCTAGAGCTTGATTCTTTTAAAGTTAAATAAAAAAATTCTAGGTCATATTAACTTTATAATAAAAGCTCTGCTTTTTTTAAATTACTGCTCTACAGTCTTCTTGAAATATAACAGCATTTCATGTAAAAGCATTATTAAATCCGCTGTCGGTTGGATTCTTTTTCTTAAAAATTTCATTTATTTATTCATTTATTAGACATACTGGTTTGGATGGTCCAAGTATACGGGCTGCTATTCCCTTTCCTTCACTAGTAGACTCTTCTGTGTCCTTTTTGATAGGGGTTCCCTGAAACAAAGAAAATTAAACTATTAGGTATTAATTTAGAAATAAATCTTGCTATGGAATTTCTGGCATATTTGCCTTATTTGTAAACTATATTTGAGTTTTTGAATATTCTGAAAGTGACACTTAATCATGTCTGTAAGGAAAAATAAACTGTGTTCTAGGCTTGTTAAATGTGAAGTAAGAGCATTCCAATAGCTTGGTATGTAACGCTGGGCTTCTGTAGAGAGATGCATATTAAAACAGTCCATGTTTCTGACATAATTAGAATTCTGAATTTTGATCTGTGGACATGATAACTTACATTTCCATCCCTTAAAGTGTTCACAGGAAATACTCAACCTGGCTGTTCAAGAACTACACTAAGACTAGCAGTAGTACTGTAGTGACCATATTAGGCCATCTTACTTACCTGCCAGGAAGGCTCCTTACACCTCTCCTGATTCTGCCAAATATTGCTGTAGTTTACAATGTTTTCCTTATAAGAACAGTATCTTATTTATGCAGTAATCTTTACACAAAGCAGCATAGGAAGAATGTACAAGTAAAATGATGTAAATACACTATGAAAGTGCAATGGGGTAATACGATAAAAACCATTGCTTTCAATTCCACTCCTCCTTACATGTATATGAATCCTAGTTTAGTTATACTATAATGAATCCTAAATTAAGGATGCTGTGAAAAGCAAAAGCATAGGATCATGCTTACTGGAAAAATTCCATTTATACGGCTTGGTTTGCCCTTGGGATAAGGGTTGCCAGGAATCATGCCACAGGATGATATCATAGCATGAGGAGCCTTACAACCCGTTTTTGAAGCCTGCAGAATAATCAAGAAAGATCATTATTTGCTATCAAATTCAATACTTTAAAGAAACACATTAATATTTCATGACATTTAGACTGCATAAATCGATCTACAGAGAACAACTCAAAGCTTTGTATCTATCTGTCAGATCTTCTTGCCAAATAGCCCTTGTGAGGTTCTGCCAAAGTCCACTTTGCTTTGAGTAACTCTACTCAACCTACCTCTGCTTGTACTGAACTTAGGGTTAAGCACTTGGTGTTCTCTAAAACAAACACAGACTGTTTCCTTAAGTATTGGTTGTGTTTCTGTACCCCTTTTTCCATATTATCCTAATGCCTGACAAAAACTTCTCTTTTTTTGCACATGCATTACATAGCTCTTATCTTTTTGCAGCTGCGTCTTTCAGCTTGTTTTCCACTTGTAGTTCCCAGCAGTCCTCATGGGAAGTCTTCACCCCGCAATGACCATAAGGATGCAAACAATACTGTGTTTGACAGAATCAAGGAAACTAGAGTATCTTGACTACCTGCTCAAGAATTCTTCTGCACCTTTTCTTCTCTGACATATTAATTCTAAACAGATCTTCAATAAGGCGATAATTCTGAGCATCAACAATGTTGCTACAAATAAAAACATTGACGAATGATTACTGTCATTCCATACACTTATCAGAAATAATGCACTACTGAAAAGCGATCAACAATTATTCAACCAGTATTCAACAGTATATTTAAAAGCATAATTAGTTCAGATCATAATATTACTATTAATATTAAAGCAAAAGACTCAGGCTTAAGCATGGACTTTGTACCTGTAAGTGAAACGTGGTATCAGAATTACTGATCAATGTGGAACAAAGGACAACAATGGCTAGACTTTATGGTAAAGATAACTATGCAGACAAAATGGATTTTGCATCACCGCATTTTGTTAGAAAATTTTAATTGCTACTAGCACACAATTCCCAGCACAGCAGAAAACCACCAACTATGGAGTTTGTCACTGTTTCTTACTAGACTGGCAGGGAAACAAATTTTCATCTTATTTATTCCAGAATGAAAAAGATGAAACTCATGGCAATTCTATCCACGTTCTGCAGAGCTAGTGAAACTCCTGAGATAGCTCCAAAAAGTACCCTTCCTTTCTCCTTGCTCCTCTCCCAAAAATAACACTAGACACACCAAAGAGAACAACAAAATCTGCAAGTACAGGAAGCCTAATGCCCAATCGCACCTGCCTTCTTCAAAACCCTGACCACAGCACCTTTACTGCTGTCAAACATCACACCCCCACCAAGGTACTGGAAATACAATATAGCTACTTAAAGGACAACTTATCAAAGGAGGAAAATATTAGAATAAATGGAATCAGCAGAATGTTGAACAAAGACATGAAAAATTCCTCAAAGATAGTACTAAAATGTGATCACACCAGCCAAAGTCTAACAACAAAAGAGCCTATGAGCTCCAATCCCATTTCAAGAAGCAATATAGGTTAGTTTATTATGCCACTGGACTTCCTTTAGGCTACCCTGTTTTGCTTTGGTCTGAAAGAGGAGCATTCATGCAGCTTCTCACAGCTCAACTCCAAAAGTAAGATCATGCCTATATCCCCAATCTTACTTGTTTTATGGATATCTATATCACAAATTCATATCCCCCAATATGTTCAAGCTAGCTCTAATATACAACATTCATATGCAAGGCAGACATACTAAAAGCAAAAAAAACCACCACCAACAACAAAAAACAAACAGAACAACACTTCATATAAAAAATCCCCTAAACCAGACCAAAGAGTTCAAAAATAAACATATGTAAATGGTAGATCCTTTGAAGGTGCTGTGCTCAGTTAAAAAAAAAAAAAAAAACATTGTGTACAAACATACATTTAGAATATCTATACATCTTTTATAGAGATTAGATCTGTAAACCAAATGTGTCAATTTAAGAGAAGTATTTACTTAACTCATTTCTACATATGTAATATTTAAAGGACTTTTCAAATGCAAAAGGGTAAATGCTCAGAACACTGGTCTCAAGCCTTTTACATTTCAGTGAGCAGAAATAAGCTTAAGGCCCTCTTCATTCTCTAAAAGATTTGAAGACCGCTGTAAAAATATTGGCAAAGCAGCAGTTTTCCAGCAGGCAGAAGCAGCATGCACAGACTCAGATGAACTACGGAACTGTGCACGATGTCTACTTCTACTTCTTCTTTTACAGCCCCATCAGTAACGGGTATGTGCTTTACCTTAACTGGCCACAGTTCTTCCCTCTAGAAGTATATTAAGGTTTCCACACTCAAACACTAGTAAAACACAATAAATACATCATAAGGAAATACAGCATGAGAGATACTTACGAAGCTAAGATTTCAAGAGCGATAAGTTTATCTTTACTGAATGTGAAGCAGTTGAGAATATTAACCATTTTTGATGCCGGAACTGCCACTATTTTCTGACAAGCAAGCAAGAAAGAAAAAAGTAAATATAAAACAAGGCACTACAGTTATTTTAATTTGAGAATGAGACTCACTAACAGCTTTGTATCAGGTATTTCAGTAAACACTTAACATTCTTTCCCTCTCCCTGGGAAGGAGACTCTGTGTGCTAAACCCTGGACAAGGAACCCTGAAAAGCACTTGTCAGAAGCAGAGATATTAGGAAGGTTAACAACAGATAGAGGGCTACATCTATTCTTGTGACACATAGGAAAGTCAAAGATACTTTAGTGAGAAAAGATACCCTGGTTAAAAGTATGAGATTTCATATTATGATACCATCGAAAAAGACATGAGGAGGAAACACTGGAGATTACAGGGTAGACCCATCAGTTGAAGAAGCACATATCACAAATTTAAAATGAGATTAAAAGAGCAAACATAGTCCACAAAATTATTCCACTGGAACTTACATGTTGTAAAGCCTTTATTGCCTTGAGCTGTGGTTCAGCCCAGGAAAAGTATCTCAGTAACTCAACAACCTGCAACAGAAAAGCCATCAATTAATCTTTTATGTATATTCAAAAATGATGCTAATAGCATCAATATGATCTTTCCATTCTTGGAGTACAGTGGTACACAGCTAAAAACACACATCTATCTGCGATGTTTGATCACCTCAGTGCCTACCAGTATCTAATGTTCTTTTTATGTCCAAGTAGGCTCCTAATTAATCCTGTGTCATGAGATGAATTTTTTCTATGGAAGTATTTAAAATACTTATTCCTCTTTATGCATTTCTATATATGCACAATTGCCAAGTATTAGAATAATAAAAAAATTAAGTCTTTTTGAAAAAGCTTATTAACATTTACTATCTCAAACAGCAAATTCACCAAACATGCATAGAAAGCAAAGAAACAAATAAAAAATCCAAATTCAACCAAAATAACAGTTGGATACTTATTACTATACAACAGTTTAGAAAATACACACAAAATAACCCCAAATTCCATGATTAATTTCCCCAATTTTCCTCACCCAAGAGGAGCTAAAATGTAATGGTTTTGATGACATAAAATAACTTAGTATTATTTTTAGCAGATTAATGTTGATATAATAATGAGGAATTCTATCTCCTCGGTTAATATATAAAATAGTGAGTATGATCAGCCTCAGTATGACTGGAGAAGCAGCCTTTCTGTATTACTGAATACACAAAACCAACAGCTCCCATTAAACCCATGATAGTGTTGACTTTTACCTGTTCACTAGAGAAATATCCATGAACATATTCAATAGCTTTTAATTTGTACTCAGTCAATACAGCCTAGAAGATACAGGAAAAAAAAAAGACACATAAGTAGTTCCTCAAAAATTATAATTACAGCACAATCATCTGCTAGACTAACCTATTAATCTAAAAAAGTTACCTGACCTTACACAATGACATTTGCATCAATTAACTGCAATATTTCTAAGTGACAGTATACTCCCCAGTTAATTAAGGGAACAACGAAAAGCAGAGAGAGGTCATTTAATTTTTCTGTTTTAAAAAAATACTCTTCTTTTGGTTTATTTCATTCCAGATTGTTTTTTAGTTTAAAGCTGCACTGAAAGAACATCATATTCATTCTTCCTTTTGCCCCTAAGGTTTACAGCAACATTATATTAAACAAGATAATACGGTTCATTATTCATACAATCGCTTTGTATGCTCCCTATAAAATAATTAGCAGAGTATCTTACTTCAGTGAGTTTATGTAGAGACTGGGTAACAAGACTGTATGGACAGAATTAAGTACACAAGAAAAGTTTTCTCCAGAGAGTGATGTTGTCTTATCATTACCTTCCCATAGTTCACACTGTAATATGCAAGCATGCAAAACAAAGGAAGCAAACTAGTTTAAGGTAGTACTGGCCACCACTTTTGACTTGGTGGCAAGATAGTTTTGTGGACAACCAGATGGGCTAACAGCCTGGGCTTCCTCCCTGTCCTCATGCTCAGCTCACCGATATGTGCGATGAGAGAAGAAGACAGGACACCTTTCCTCTCCACTTTCCAAGACCCCCATCTATTGCTATGCTAAATATTCTTGTCATCTCCAGCTTCATACACACACCCATTTCTATCTTTTCCCCAATTACATTGCATAGCCCTAAAACCTACCCCCTATTCTTTCTCTTTTTTGTTCCTTGTTCCTCCACGCAGACAGACATGAAGGTCTCCATCCCTGTGATCTGACCATAGCAGCACAGCTGCACAGAACCTCACTTGCACACTGGCAAAGCCCCCTACATCATTAAGAGAGCAAGACTACCAGAAAAGCTGAAGTCACAGGGGAAATACACTTGCCCATGCTCATTTTTTCTTCTCTCCCTTCCTTCTCTTCCCATATTTGGGGAAAAAAAAAAACAACTAGCATGTCATATAGCAGTTTCTTTACCAAAAGAACTCAGTCCTTAAATCAACAACAGAAAGACTTCACAATAAGAACACAAACAGAAAGCACTGCTATGTTTCACTGCTGTGAAAAACATATTTTATTTTGTTAATAAATATGTAAGGGGAAAGATGGCACTAAGCTGCACATTAAGACATTTGAATATTTCTTTCCTGCTAATTGTAGGACTGAAAATGGAATGTACCAACACAAATGACTTGTGAATCAGATAATAAATAAGGTTTTACCACAGAGCTAGACATAAGTTTAAACAAAGACCTACCAACAAAGACACAAATGAATGTTACGCTGAGGCAGCACAGCTAGTATTAACACAGCACAGTACTGATCCTTAGATGAACTGTAAATTTGGTTTACAGGAATACAGGCAGACAGCACACGGGAAATACAATTGCCTGAAATCACATGTCAAAAACCCTTTTGTCTGAAGTATTTAGTAATCACAGAGCGTATTCTGAAGGGCTGCAATGCAGACATAATGTTTGAAACATCACTTCTCCCCACCATCGATTCTCAGGAAAAGTATTTCATGTGCAAGTTGTCCCTTGATTGTTCCCCAAATTTTCCATAAAAAGTCCTAGGCTGGGAGGGAAGTCCACACCCTGAAATCACTTTGGCACATTTTTAGCTGGTTACACAGCATACATACATATACCGCTAAACCAACCCGTTCTATAACGGCGAGTTCATGAGCATGACCTTCTGCAAAAAGCAAGCAAGTGCCGTTGTGCTAGCAAAGACCCATCACCGGGGCTTTTGTGCAGGAGCAGTTTGTACCTCGGTGCACTCCAAAACACCACCACTCCAACCGCGGTCATCGCGGTCTCGAGCAGAAGCTGAACTGAAACTGCACTCTCCAGCACCCAAGTGCAGAGAAAGCAAATGACCCCTCCTGGACAACTCCTGGTAACAAAAACACCGGGTACAAGCCCTTCCTTTCCACACCACGACAGCTTTAACAGCACACACAGCTGTTCCAGTGTGATGCTTAAATCACCTTCTCCTTAACATTCCAGCTACGACAAAAGACGTCATCCCAGGTCTGCGCTTCCCACGCAAGGCAGGAGCCCTACTTTTATTCATCTCTAAGAGTTCCTGAAGGATCCAGAGATTTTTGCTATCTCCTTTTCCACTCCCAGCAGTTGAGGAACTGCCCTAACCACTAACCTCTGGCTTCTCTGTTAAAAGTAGGTCTGTGTGCAGAAAAAAATGAGAGCATCTGCCTGACAACAGGAAGCCCAAGTTTGTATCTCTGCTTCCCACACCAAGCAGGTATTTTGCTCAGTGCATTTTTAACAGGAGATGCACAAACAGAGCTCAGAAAGTAGACAAAAACCCAGGACTTCACATCCTGGAGGAAGGTGTGCAGATGCTCCTGAGCATGGGGAGACGGGGCTTTGAACAAGGAAAGCAGAATGCAGCTTAGTCATCAGCACTCTCATGTGTTATTTATGTGTTTTATCTCCTAAATGGTTATATAAAAGCTATTATACAAAAAAGCTATTACACAAAATACACCTCACGTTATAAATCCACTTCTCCAGCTGGACAAAGCAAATGCCTCCCCTCACTTAAGAAGTTATTAGGTTATTCTGGCTTTTTGTCTTCCTCTACCTTGACAGTGAAAAAGCTGTGATAACTGTTTCCAATGCTTATTTCAAACGAGCAATTTTCAAGTACATCTTGTTAGTTCAGTGCTAAAAGTGTGGACACTCAGTTTTCTGAGAAAATAGAAGTACCTCAAACAGAGCAAGCACATCACAGCAACCTTATGCTGTTATATCCGGTATACAACGACTAGGATACACCAGCAACACAGCATTACAGTTTTTCAAACGGAGGTGTAATTTAGTCTTTATTGTAGCCTCAAGTGATTTCTAAAGAACACAAATTAACACGGTGTGTCCATCGAGAGGAATATTCTCCCACCAAATGGTTAAACTGACGCGCAAAATGAAAAGTTACCTTTCTAATTTCATCCAGCACGGTTTCAAATGATTTCTTATCCATCTTTATTAGTTCACTCAGTGCAGATATTTGAACGTGGAAAAAAAAAAAAAAAAGCAAAAAAAAATCCAGGCCAAAGGCTTTAACGAGAGTCTTTATCCATACAGAAATATATATATTATTAAAAAAAAAAGAGTAAGGAAGGCGGCCTGGGAT
>VXAA01003095.1:267662-294386 GCA_013399115.1 Anseranas semipalmata
GGGGGGAGCGGTCACGTGGCTGCCATGGCAACGCGGCCCGGCCGGCCCGGCCCGGCCCGGTGCCCATGAGGCGGAAGCGGCCGCCGGGGCTGCGGCTGGCGATGGCCGGCGCCCTGCTGGCGCTGCTCGCCCTGCTCTGGGGCTCGCAGGTCAGTCCCCTGCTGCCGCCCTCTGCTGCCGGGGAGCCCAGGGTCTGCTTGCCTTCCCGCGGGGTGTGGGGGGGGAGCTTTCTTATTCCTCTGTCTGCCATCGCAGTTCCTTTCTGTGCCCGTTTACTAAATTTCACTAAAAATTACTAATCTCAGAGTGGCAACGTCTGCACCGCTTGCCGTTGGATTCTTTCACTGTTCTGTTTCTCCAGATTTGTTATTTATGATGTTTTGATCTCTCTTAATTCTGGTCAGCGTAGCCCTGCTTCTAGCAAGGCAATTAGCAGACGTGTTAGAAGATGCTGGTCCTCGGTGCTCGCCGCGGGGTTAGCTCTTAGCTCTAGCTTGATCTTCCCATTCAGTGCTTGGATCCCCACCCGGTACGTGCTGAAAAGTAGCTGCGCCCAGACTCCATTCTTCAGCTGTGAAATGCAACCGAAAAGTTGCAGATTCTTTTTTTCCATTACATGTTAAAATGCGTGCATTGTCTTGAGTTTCGCCATTCCTACTTACGCTTCCTTATTTCTAAGATGCAGTTTTCCTTCTTGATCTGTGCTTTCCTCTTTATAGTAACAGCAACCATGACATAAGAAGTTTCGGGGTGTATTTTTTGCCTTCAAATTCCAGAGCTCCCCAGTCCCAATGGCTTTGTTACCTAATTTCCAGATTGTTAAAATTCTCCCCTGTACAGTCCGAAACCATAGCTACAAATCTGTTTCTGTTTACCTTTCTGACCTCAATAAATCCATTTATAATGCTTTAAGTACAAAGTCACTTTCTATTACTGGTTCTCCTGATCTTCATATTTGTTAAAACTGGATGTAAACAAACATCCCGCTATCGTGGGATCTATCTACTAATGGATATGTATTTTTATGTTTTCAGGTGTTAAAAGCATTTGATTACTTCCCTCCTTGGAAGGGACAGCAACAGATGTACAAGTTGGACATAAGCTGGCCTAAAATTCCAGAGTACTTCAATGGCCAAACATTTTGTGTTGCTGTTGATTCCCTTCATGGTTTGGTCTATGTGGGACAAGTGAGTGAGAATATTAGATTTCTCTTCATGTTAATCTAGTGTGTTTTTACGTTTAAAACGTCTGCTTTAGATTAATATATATATTAATTGATATGTATTTCATATACAATTTGCTATTTTATGTATTGTCAATTTATATACTTATTTTATAAACATAATTTTACATATATACATATATATTTGTAAATATATTTGTGTATATACTATAATATCTATATAATAATTTTATAAATAGTATATAAGCATATGCATTTTTATATGTAAAATATTTCATGTATTTGTATAAATATGGGATAAATATATACTCTCCACTAATTTTAATATAATAACTAAATATTTAAAGTATATAAAGTAATTGTATTAAAATTAGTGAAAATATAAGTATAGATCTCTCTGCCTTAGGTGTTTTTAAAGCAGTCCTGGGACCATACTTCTTTGTGCTTTTTTAAAAAGAATAAAATTTCCATGATATTACCACATGATCTAACTTAACTGAGTTACAGTACCTTCTTTTCTAACTGTAAGTTAAAATGTGATTCTGGGACAACTGACCAGTCCCCTTCCACTCTTCCAGCCTTTGTCCCCTGGAATCAAAGCCACATGGTTAGAATAATTTAAATTCAGTTACTTGCATTACCCACTTCCATGCATTTGTATGTTTGGATCATGGATAAGACGATCTCTCTGTAGAAACTGGTGGGATTTAGTTATAAAGCACAGCACGAGTACTTCAGTTCTGTGCAGCTAACCAGTACAGTTAGAGGTATTTTGTACCTGTGTTATGCTTGGTGTATTTTTCGTCAAGAACATATAAAAACATTATTCGAATCATGTTTTTATAATGGTAATTTTTACAATGTTCAAATCAAAACATGATTCAAACATGACCAAGATAGATGCAGAAGCTTGGCTGCTCTGAAAATTGGACTCTGCATGATTTAAGTTGAAAGACCAGAATGAGCAGAAGGTTTTGCATGTAACATTTGGACGCTTCTCTCTCTCTTTCCTTTTCTAGCTGGAAAAAATGAGAACTAGCAGACAATTCCCACAGACTTCCATGCTTCATGAAACATTGCAAAAAGCTTACATAGAGGAATTTTGAAAAGTATGATTACTTGGTTAATATGTTTTCTTAATAGATCTTTTTTTGCTTTTTCAGAGGGGAGATAATGTACCAAAGGTACTTGTATTTTCAGAGGAAGGCTATTTTCTTTACTCCTGGAATAATACAGTTGAAATGCCTCATGGTATCTTTGTATTAAACACCGCAACTGATAGTTCAGTATGGATCACAGATGTTGGAACAGGTATGAATGGTGGAGATAGGAGAAGTATTAGGCAGGGAAGAAAATGCAAATAGTGCAGATATTACTTTAAACAGCTTATTTATTTAAATAAGGCTCTCAAATAATTCTGAGCCAGATTTGTGCTTTTCTTTCTGGGAACAAACTGTTCAGGTGCTGCATAAAATAGTCTGAAGGCTCATGAGTAGTTCTGTGTGTCTGTTTATAGCTTCTAAACTCAGCAAGAAGTTNGGATCAGGTTAAAAATCCTTTGTGGCTGTGAGACTTGCCTTCTGTCCTAGGTTTGGTGACTCTAATACAAACAGCTAAATAGTTCTGTAGCCTATGAATTTACTAACCCACAGTCATATTCTCACTGTAGAATTTTGTTTTGATTCATTGATCTCACTTGCTAGTGTCAGGAGATTTTCTTTTTAATCTTTGTAATCTGTTGTAACACTTACCATTTTGTTTTGTTAAGACATTTTTGCACTTTTTTATCTTACTTCAGGAAAATATGGGCACACTGTGAAACAATATAGCCCTTCTGGTAAACTTATGCAAGTCTTGGGCACGCCAGGTAATGCTGGTTCAAGTTTGAATCCACTACAATTTGATCAACCAGCAGAGGTCTTTGTAGAGGAAAGTGGAGATATGTATGTTGTAGATGGAGATGGAGGAATGAATAACAGATTGCTCAAACTGTCCCAAGGTATGGAAAAATAAACTTCTGCAGCAGGTGGCAATTGAAACTTGAATTTTAAATAACAACTTGAGAATACTATTAAGAGGGGACTAGGTTGAGCTGCCACTTAAAATTAGTTGGAGACTTTGTTGGATCAGATCCTGTTTTATTGCTTGTCACTTCAGTAGAAATCTCCTAATCATTTATGACAAGAAGTTGAGAGAGTGAATTTGTTCAATCTTCAGGATAAAAGGCTAAGGTGGTTTCTTATCACTATCTTCAAGTTACTAATGGGAGGGTATAGAGAAGACAGAGCCACACATTTCTTGGATGTGTGCGATGAAGAATGAGGAATGAGCAAAAGTTGCAAGGGGGGGAAATTCCAGTTTGGTTTGGGGGAGGAGGAAAGATTCACTGTGAGGGTGATCAGACAGTGAGTAGTTTTGCCAGAGAGGCTGGGCAGTCCCCACCCTTGTAGATGCTCAAAACTGGATATGAGCAACCTGATTTAACTTCAGGTTTTGATTTGTTATCAAGACTAGTCGTACTTTGAGAGACAGGTTGGGCCAGATGGTGTCTAGAGATCCTTTTATTCCCCGATTCTGATGAGCTTGCTCATATGCCCCAGTAGATGATCAGTGTTGGTTAGGGCCGTGAGTGGGGAGTCTGTACATGTCTGCAGCTGGGGAGAAGAGGAGGTGTTGCAGTTTCTCCTTTGCACTATGCACTTCATAAAACAGTCAGCTAACATTTAGTTTGCAAAATGATGAATTGTTAAAACTCAAAATTGACTCAAAACTACTAGGTAAAAAATGAAAAACATCAATTTTCTAAACAAACGAGTATCGTAATCATCCAGCTGTTTCTATATTTTTTTAATTTTTTTAATATAATGCTTAAGAAAGCCTTGGCCTGTGGCTGCACTTCTGTAACCATAATCCTGAAACCACTAAAAACAATCCAGTTGTCACTGTAGTAGTTCCAGTATTTCTTGTATCAGGAGTACTGTGTTGAAAATTCCAGGTTTAGAAATGCCATCTTTTAAATATGACTGAAAATAACTTTGCAAGTGAATGACTTAAAGCTAAAGTTATTTTATTTGTTTTCTTCTTTATTTTTTTTTATTTTTTGCTTTTATTTTACATGGTGCTTACTGTTTAGATTATAAAGAGATATGGCTGAGTGGAGAAAATGGGACCGGCATTGGCCAGTTCAAGATTCCTCACAGTGTGACAGTGGATCCTTTTGGACGGGTAAAGAATAAAAGGAGAAATTTTTTTTACATGTAAACAGCTCTGTTGGAAGATGAATTTAAGCAATACAAATTGTATTCCTTTTTCCTTGGCCTGTTGTGATCTGGGTCATTTTATGTGGCTTACAGTTTTAAGTTTCATACTGAAGATTCTACTGAAGTAGCTGTCTCTGAGGTTGACACGAGTCCTGACCAGTTACTGTCTGTTGTTGCATGGACATTGGCAATGTTCCTCATACAGTTTCTAACAGGTTGTCATTGTGAGAGTACAGGAGAATTTTGTTCTGTAATAAATATCTACCCAAGCACTTAAGTTTCTTCAATTTCATATTTGGAAATTCCAGTTAAGCTTAAGAGGATGGTAAGGCTCTGGCTAGGTTGTGGGCATTTGTCCTCTTCTACATGCAGCTCAAGGCATTCAAGATTCTACTTCTTCCAGATATTAATCATAATCTGGCTTCTGCCCTGCTGTTCTTAATACTTTGCTCCTTAACACTTTTCAGGGAAAATAAGATCACTTGGCTAAAACATCTTAAATCGCTGTTTTCAGCTAATTCTGCTGATGCTGTCTGAACCAGAATAAGAAGTGTTTATAGAAATCACTTCTCTGCCAAAACTGGCAGGGTGGGAGGGAGAAGAGGAAAGATATGACAGCTTCATGTTGAAGGGGAACAGTGAGTATATACATTCAAAGACAGCATGGGCTGTCTTTGATGTCTAAGATGATGTCTTTGATGGGCTAAGAACTTATTGCAAGGTAGTGTTGATCATCAGCCTAGGTTAGACATCATTGCCAGTTCCTAAGAAATCTAAGGGAGTGCTGTAGTGTTGTTTCATTTAAAAATAGTGATGAGGGATCCCAGGTCAAATTCTTTATTGCTACCTTTTAGGCGATATTGAAGCTTACTTGTCTGACTGACAACTTGTCAACAGCCAAAATTTCAGCGATTGTAGTAAATGAGATGCTTGCACTGGAACTGTCTAGTGGTATTGCTAGCTTATAGTGTTTGTGAACCCAGTTAGCACAGGGTGGAACAGAGATAAGCTCCACAAAACTGATTAGACAAAACATGCTGAAAATGCCTCAGTGTTGAAGTTGCTCAATATTTATAGTAGTATTAAACATACCAGTGTCTACAGATGCAGTCACCATAGGTTTGGATCACGAGACTACTGTTGAAAAACAAATTGTTAGCGTGTGACAGACCAGTATCTCTAGAATTAAAAAGGTGTGCATATGTCCTCACTGGGGGATATGGATCTATTCCCACCAAGCATATCTGTATCACAGCCACAGAAATGAAGAGAGGGCATTGATTTCTCTGCTAAAGTAGTATAAAAATAATTTGTGTATCTTAATTATGTAGAGAGTTTGTTTTACATCTGGAAGTTGTATCTACTTACTCAGCTTTGAATGTGAAGGTATGTTCTTCCTAGGTGTACATTTTTACTTCAGGATACTTTGCTTATGTAAGAAACTGATGTGTTTAATTTGTTCTATTTCTGAACAGCCATGATTTTTGTTCTTTATAGGTATGGGTTGCAGACAGAGACAACAGAAGAATTCAGGTTTTTGATAAAGTGACAGGGGAATGGCTGGGGGCTTGGAGTAGCTGTTTCTCAGAAGACGGGCCCTATTCTGTCAGGTATTGCTGAACAGTTCTTTTAGAAACATGCAATTACATAAATCAAAGGTACACTTTTATTGGTGAATTATAATGTTAATATCTAATGCCTGATGACAAGGAGTTCACCAGTTTAACTACTAGGGAGCTGGGCCCTGATCACGTGCAGAGGTCTGCACAGTTGTGTCCTCTCATGACAGAGGAATCCTGTTTTTTTAACAGGCCATGTAGATTCAAGTGCCAAATTGAGAATTTTGTTTAAAGTTGTTGTATTTTGTTGACCTTACTGTTGCAGCTTTTACAGGAAGAGAGATTGTCTTGAATGAATTTTCTGTAACATAATATATCTCAAGGAGCAGCAACATACAGAGCAAGGTTTACAAATTAATTCTCAATGTTTCACTGCATTTAGTCTGTTGTAGCCGTCAAAAACTTGAATATTAACTTTTTTTTTAAAAGTGCATTGTTGTGTTTCCATGAGATATCATATGGAGTGCATCATTCAAAAATATATTTCTCTCTTTCACAGATTTACTGCTAATTACAAGTACCTGATTGTAGCTCAGCTGAATATCAACCGTTTGGCAATCTTGGCAGCACCACCAGTTGGCGCTATTGGGGATTGTGCTATAGTCAACGCAATCCAGCTGGCAGATGAAACCAAGCCACACCTTGTAGATGTAGACATGAAGAGTGGAGCAGTCTATATTGCGGAGATTGGAGCCCAGCAAGTACAAAAATATGTACCCATAAGCTGATGGTATCCCACAACTACCATGGCACAAGCTGTATGACATGTAAGACCTATGATCACATTTCCTTGAGTTTTCTGTAGCTTGTGTTTCTTTAGACAAGCACAGAACATTGTGCTCCCAGAGCTCTAGGGGTAAAAGTCTGTCCTAGCTGCAGTCCTGGAGAAGTACTTGGTCTTGAGCTGTTAATCATTTTAGTAATGCAATGATGGCTTTTGCTTTTGTTGCTGGGAATTGGAAAATGACTTTGATAAGTGTCTTAATTTTATTTTATGAAACTTTGTAAACACAGCTGCTGTTCTTCAGTGTGTAGGGCTTCCATCTTGAAGCTCTTCTACTTAGCCTGTGTGCATTATTAAATGAAGGTCAGGACTGGTCTGAGGGAAGTAAGTGTATAAGTGATTGATTTCCTGGTAGTCAAACACCTCATTTTAATGTTTCTTCAGTTGTTTTTTGTATCTTTGTGCTGACACTGTCCAACATTGAATACAGGGATGCATTATGGTGTTGAATAAGATGCTACTGGATACTGGCATCAGTGCTGACGCTGGCATCTGCCTTGAGTGGCTAATGACATCTGCAGTGGGATCAAAGTTTTCAGTTTCAGCTAAAGCAGTCAAGTCTGTAATGGGCTACAGTTAACTTGATACCAAACATGTCAAGCTAAATTAAAAGTATGTGCACAGCAGCCAAGTACTGATTCTTAACTATGTCAGTTCTTACCCTGATTTTATTTATATCAGGGTGAGTTTTCTGTTCATTGTGATTTCACAGTGGAACATATAGAAGTTCAACTCATTTAAGTTCCTCGTGCGAAACAAATCCAAATTTCCTAGGAAACTCTTAATCAGCATTAGGGGGTCTAGGACACGTATGATTTTTCTCACAGTGTTCCATTTCCAGTCCAGAGTGGTTCCATTTTCTTTACAGGTTGCTACAAGATTGTAAGTTAGTTCACTTTACAGCATAGAGGGAAATAGGTACATGAATGGGATGGCGAAAATGGCATGGTAGACTAGACCAAGGGCAGAAATGATACTTAGAGTGAGTAACTGAGTACCTCTCTAAAGCTGTGGACCCACATTCCATGTTTATCTACTAGCTTTTCAAAACATTTGGGAAGATTTTTTCTGTTTCTACACAGTAGAGTAAGTGTGTGGAATGAATTTAATGCTAATTACCAGCTAAGAGAGGCAGTTCTTTTTTCAACTTCCTTAGAAAGGAATGTGGGAAATGGAATTATTCTGATGGGAAATATCCACATCAGTGAATGTCACCAATAGGAAATACATCTTAGTTTGGCAGGTTTCAATCTAAGACCCCAAAATTTCTGGGTCAGCAGATGAGAAAACTGCCCAGAAAAGCCAGATTCATATACTTTGTGGAAGGTAATTCCTCTGTGGAGCCTGATGCCCTGATTTCAGTACTATTTGAGATTAATGCACTAAATATAAATGCTTTGTTGTTGGCTATATCCAAAATAATGAAGGCAGATCTAACCTGACTACCCTCGTCTCAGCCTTAGAACCAGGACTTCAAGGTTATACACTAGCAAATACGACCCATCATGCACATGGTGTTGGATGGAAGCTAATAAGCAATATTTATTAGCTGAAAAGGTCGCAGTACTTCTTCTAGACCTAGGCAGATCGTTCCACATAGCTTTGCAGTGTGTTGTGTGGATTTTCTAACTAGGTCACCACTAGCTCAGGGATCTCTGCTCTTTGTGCAATTTAGCTATTTCTCACCTACAGAAGGTGTATTTCTCTTTAAAAATATTACCATAATATCATTACCTATATTTGAGCATATCTTGGTGGTGTAAGGGGTCCAGGCACATTGATTCTTCCTCGTTACATCCCATCCTTATTTATTTTTTCTTTGTCACATCCATTTGAAACAGAACTAGAAGCTCTCTGGGAACATGCTTCTGTTTTCTGTGAATGAGTAGTGCACTTGTGGATGTTGACAAGTTAGGTATACAATGTTTTGTTTGCTGCATGGATGTGTTCTCAAGTCTATGTTTACTTGGGCTTTTGCAGCCCCTAGAAATAGGGAATATTCATCCAGTTTTGTCTGAATTTACTGAAGTAGGCCATGGTGCCAAAATATGCTTTACATTTGGGAATTAGGTATCAGTGATAAGAAGGGATGTAAATAGTATGAGATGCTCGGACTCCTTTTCACCTTTGCATCTATGGCCAAACTGAGAAAATGATTGATTTGTGCACTAACTTTCTAACTCTGTGAGGCTTTTCTTATGTATCATCTTGAAACTGATCTCTGAAAAATTGCATGGTAGGATAACTTGGTAAAATAAATTGAGAATTTTCCATTGTAAAAGGTTTTGGCTCTTTATTTCTCTATTAATGTCAATACATTTCATTGCAGTGCATTACTCTTCTGTATATGGATTTCCCAGCACTTAAATGTTGGTATCAGAAATTATTAAATACCTTATTAAAATGGAATCTAAAATTCCATGTTGTCATACGTTACTATTTCTGTGGCCCATCTCTCTCGTGTTCTGATTTATGTATAAAAAAGCACATAAATCTCTCCCAGATGTTTTCATCTGAGTAATTAGTAAAATAGGATGATAAATTACATAAGTGCAAAGCATTAAAAAATATATTTAAGCTGTAAACCCTTTTTATGCTAATAGGGAAATTAAAAACAAACTAACAAAATACTTAATATAGAATCAGATTTTATTTCCTGAGAAGACTTATGGAACAATCTATTTAGTTTTTAGAAGATCAGGAAGGGATTTCTCTATAAGATAGAAATACTTGCACAGGAAGAAAAATAACATACTACAGTGTTAACTAGGCAAAGAAGAAAACATGACTGCTAGAACCCAAGAAATTCTATTTTTACTTGAAAGATGCCAGTTTTTAAGTGTGAGAAATTATCACTGGAGTATCAAAGTAAAAAAAATAAGAATACACCATATTTTGATGGCTCCAACTTTGGGAACTTTTTTTTTTTTTTTTTTTTTTTTTTTTTGTAATTGATCCTGCTCTTTGGGTAAGTACCTGGATTATTAACTGGATGACATTCCCAGAAAGAAAAACCAGGTAGACCAGTCTTCTCTCTCTCTCTCTCTCCCCTAAGATTCTAAGATCTATTAACACAGTTCAGCTTAATTTTTCTCAGTGATGCTAACCACAAATTTTTTTTCTGTTATAGTCAGCAATTGATTTAACCACATCTGTCTGGTCAATACAAAAGAAGGCTGGATCAGGTTTGTGCCACACAAGATAGGTTTAGTGAGGCTGAACTATCTCAATAAAAGCTGGAAGGGAGGGTGCATAGGGATGTATGTGGGTCTGCCTATTATTGTAAGTTCTCTGCCTTAAAGTAGTTATTAACATTTTTGAAGCATTAAGTAGTTAGTTATCTTAGCTGACACTTCCTTTCTCAACAATTTGTAACCTGAGAAACCTTCACGAGTGATCTATGAGCAAGAAGTGAGCGAGCGTTTGCTATCATTGAAGTTGCCTGAAGAAAACGTAAGAGGGCACCAAACCCCTGCTGATGCTTGGCATACTCAGTGTAACCATATACTAGCAAAGGTAAACAGCTGATAATTTCTGAACATTTGGAGTAAGTCAACAAAGATAATGAATTGCTGCAGATTTCCTTTCTTTATACAAAACAGACTGCTTTAAACATAAGCAGATAATTGTATTACAGTCATTTTGGCGTATTACTACTGGATTTATGTCCACCTTATGTTTATTTCCATTATTTTTCCTAGAAAAAATATAAGTAATTCAGTGTCCAGAGACACTGTGTATGGTGAATTGAATCTCTTAGTCCTTATGCTATTGATTTCACTGGAATTATTCCTGATATGTTGCTTTGGAAACATAATAATTCATAATAATATAACTGTAGGAGCATAATTATACTGAAAGAGCAATGCTGATGTACTTCCCAACAGAGATGACCCCAAGTGAGATTAGAGCTAAGCTTACTGGAGCTGATTCACCAATTTCATTCTGCCCCTCCTTTCTCAGCCTTTGTCTAAAACCCTACTGTGATTTTGTATTATTATTTTATTCTATATTTTTTTGTGTTTGCATCTGCAAAAACTGTATTTGCCATCAGTTAGCATCAAAAAGTTTCAACACAGACTTTCCATGAGATAAATGTTTCAAAATATATGAATCTGTCAGAGTTCACAGAGCATCAAAGTCACTTTGCTTATATAAAAATTGAAAGTAGAAGCATGTTAATTTATGCATGCAGGATGATTTGTTACTGCATTAAAGCCCAAGTAATACTGATACAAATAAGATATAAATGGTTATACTTTGTCTTGAGATCATGTTTTGAGGCTGAGGAAACCAAATATGATCTTGTAACAGGATCTGCAAAACGGAGGTAAAATAACTTTGCCAGTTATATCAGAAACAAGCCTGCTAGTTATGTCTTACAAACAAATTAAGACCTAAGAAATCTAATTCTTGAATAACTTAAGTCTATATATTTTAATCCTTCCCAGTGGTCCATAAACATTATCATCAAAAAATGGGAAGGCTTTACATTTAGTCTAGATTTGCTTGGGTTCAGCCTCATGTTTTCTATTTTCAGCTAGCTTAGAGATGTGTCTAATATGGGAAATTTTTTACTTATCCTCCATGGAGTCATTTACAGATGATGACTGAGTCATCTTTTGCCCCACTCCTTCTGTAAACTGTACAGAGCAGAAAACTTGCCTTGTGGTGGGAAAACTGGTGAGGCTTTACTTTAAAAATATTTTCATAATTTTTTATCAAAAAACAAATCTAAAAGAATGCTCACTGCTTGGTAGGAAGTCTGGATATTAGACCTGCTAGCACTGAACCTATCTTAGTTCTGTGTGCTATACAGGGTAATACGAACTCCCCATGATTTGATACGGCCCGAATTTCTGTTCCTAGCTCTCAATACAGTACTGACAGTTGTCAAATGATTTGGATGACTAGATGGTCAATGTGTAAAAGAACCCTGCATTAAGAATAGGCCAGAATAAGTACTAAGTTTTTATGTGTGCTTGCTGTTGAAGACATTAGCAAAATTTCCATGCATTAACATTTTTTGACATGTCTTTATCAGAGGATCTGGCTGAAATTCAGGTGCCAGTAAATGGCTTATTAAAACAAACTGATAAATTGCTAGCAGGTGTTCATTTCATTAAAGCTATTCAGCATTTTCAGAGGATTTTTGAAATACCTACTTTTGCTTAGAACTGCATTAGTACCAGTGGAAAGAAAACATGGCAAATATGGTTTAAGGAAAGAGGGGAAAAAAAACAACAACAACACAAGTGTGAGGATTCTGGAGAGACCCAACAGAACTAACTGACAGCTGTACCTTGCCAATTGACAAAACACATAATGAAAGAATAGATGTATTGGATACAGTACCATGACATGCCAGAAAAGAAAAAAGTCACTTTTCCTTTTGAAAGGAGAAGACCTGCTTTGCAAATCTATTACAGGTCTTTGGAAGAATCTCTGAGCACGTATGTCAGGATGATCTTGGTAATATAGTTTGCCTGAATTTCCAACAGGCTTTTAACAGCATCTTATACCAAGTGTCCATAAAGAAATTATGTGGAATTAGAAAGAAGCAATAATTATGAATGACTAAAAGATTATAAAGGAAGTATGTTAAAAACTAGTTCTGTGCCGCTCAATATATTGATAAATGATCTGGAAATGGACTTGAGAAGTTAGGGACAGAATTTATTGACAACACCAAGCCACTGAGGCTAGTAAAGACAAAAGCTGCAAAGAATGGTGGAAGGATATCATGAAATTGAATTGACTAGGCAATAAAATGACAGATGAAATATAATATTGATAAGCATAAAGTCTGGTACAATTGGTTTAAAAAAAAAAAAAAAGCCTAATTTTCTATATACTATGATAGATTTGATATGTATTGCCATTTAGGAAATGATCCCAGGCTGATAAAAGAGGGTTCTATGGAAATACGAGCTCAGCAGCAGTCAGAAAATGAAGAGAATGATGGAAGTTATGTGGAAAGTAACAGATGATCAAACATAAAGCATTATAATATAATGAAGTGAATTCCTGGTGCATGCTCATTTCAGATTCTGCAGGCATTTCTGGCTCTTCCCCCTTCTAATCTCAGGAAGACTACTGTGGAACTAGAAGTAGTACAGAGAAGGGGATGAAGAATCTCTTAAAGATCCTTGACTGTATCTGACTACCGTGTTTGGTATCATCAGAATTTCGTCATTTAAGGCATCTGCGTGAACATGCCTTCTTCCCTGTAGCTGCTGCTCTGAACTGGTCTGGCTTCAGAACTCTGTGAGGACGTGCAGAATGCCAGCATGCAGAGGTGGGGTGGAGTGTAAAGGTGGGCAAAGAGATGTGGTTTCTACTATGCAGGAGGAAACGCTAGCTTGAAAGGAAGGTGAGAGTTTGCAAATATCCTAAGGTTTTAGGGTTGAAGGCACTTTTTGAATAGAACATGCAGTCACAAAGTCAGTTCCTTGGTCTTACTGAAAACTGGGCTGATAAAGAGTTTGTCCTGCCACAAGCTCTCATATTGAGGCCTCCTAATCATTGTATTTTTAATCAAAGGTGTTGACAAAGCTGACTAGAGCTGCCCTTACTTCAGTCCAGTCAGCTTTGATGTTCTCCCCAAGGTTCATGCCCTGGCTGCCTGTGGTAACGTCTGCTGTCCCAAATATGAAAAGCACTATATTGCTGTGTCAAGTAACAAAATTGCAAAAAATCTTACATTTTTCTGTAACACAGCACACCCATGGTCTGACACGAATGTGAGGTAGCACAAGCTTATTTTTGTTCAAAGATCAGAGCACTTGAAAAATCTGGGAAGTAAAATGAAGGTGCTCTCCTTCAACCATTTTATTAATTTCTAACCAAGATATAATACTAATGGTTGTTGTGGTTCATGCTCCTGTGCAATGATGTAGCTGGAACCGACAGAAGATGACATTAGCTCCCAGATTTGGTCTTCTCATATGGTCCAGCTGCAGTATTCATAGTAGTGCTCTACAAGCAAATGCCCATATCTACGTCTACAGGGATGCTGTAAATAAGAAGGAGAGGAAGATATCATCACATGAGGGGAAAGTTCTTCAGCAAGGTATAAATCTTACGGTAGAAACATGTCTTTAATCAATTAAGGAGGACACCTGGAGATCAGGGGGAAGAGGGAGAAGTAATTGTACCTGGTGTCTTCTACGCTGGCTCTGTAATAAGGCTCTGTAAGGCTTGCAACATCTTATTTCATGCCCAGTCCAATTGCAGAGCTTTTAGGAAAGGAAACTCCAGAGAACTGCTGTAAAAGCAGGTGATTATACTATAGGCAAGGGTTGCTGTGAAGTGCTTCCAGGTTGTTGCGTTAATGGGTCTTTGTGATGGATGATGTTACGAGACAAAACCAGGAGAAAGAAAGTTTGAATCATCTGTAAGACAGATAACAAGCTGGAGGAATTTAAAATGTTTGGGATAACTTGTGAGGTGGCATCTTGGAATTAGTTTGAAATTGATAGCCTATATTCTTGTAGGGATGCCTGGCCCAGCAGAGAGCTTCTGATTTTCACTCTGCTCAATGCCCTTGCTGTAAATTTTCTTTCTCAAAGACAATTGAGTCAAGAGGAAACACAGATCACAGCCAATATTTATTAAACACCTTTTATTAATTAAGCTGTTGTTATTAATAGAATCAAGCTGTTATGATTAATAGCAGATAACTATTTCACATTGTCTTCATCTACCCCCTCCCAGCCTCCACCCACACAGTTACCAGGCTGCAGCACCATCTGGGAGGTCCACCTTAGCTTCCTCAGGTGCAGAGGGTCACACAGATGCACCAGTGGCTCTGGAAAGTCAACCAGAAAGTCCCTTACGGGGTCTTTTGCTTCATGCAGAACCTACATAACCCTGCAGTCTTTGAGCACACACAGCAGCCACCACCTTTCTAGATGTGGCCAGTGCTGCACAGTTGCTGTTGATGGCAAATACAGCCAACTTGTGGAGTCCTTAGCATATCTATTCTTGGGAATCCACGAGGATCACCTCCAGAGCTCCCAGCATCCACTTGCCTTCTCTCTGGCCTGTTGCTTTCTGGTCACTGTTTCTCCATCCCTACACTCAGGTGCCTTCTGACCAAGCTACACACCCATGCACAAGAGAAGGTTTTGTGACAGCCTATGAACACAGCCTACCTGCGGCTCCCCTCGTGTCTTGTTCCCTTGGATTTGAACAGAGCAAGAGACATGGCAGGTTGTACCGCTCCAGAGGATTTGTGTCCTGCCAAACCCAGTTTTTAGCAAAGCACCGGTCTTCATCCCTGCACACGGCTCCTGGGCAGTGCATAGGGGAAGAGGATGGGTCACAAATCAGGAGGATCTGACAGCACTCAAGTGGCGTATGTTATAAAAAAGTCTCTTTTCTGAACCAAGCATTGCGAAGAAAGGTGTAGCTTATAGAATCATAGAATATCCTGAGTTGGAAGAGACACAGAAGGATCATCGAGTCCAACAATCTGAACTTATCTGAAAGGTGGACTTGCTGGTGATGTTGGAGAGACCACCTCCAAAGCAGGGCTGGCCACCAGGCTCTGCTAGGGACACTGCCAGCTGCTTTGAAACCCCTGCAGTCCTGTGGAGCAGTCGTGTGAGGTCTGGGGCATCATACCTGCTTGTCCCTGTGTCCTTCCTGCTCTGCATTGAACCCAAGGGCCCTTCAGTCTTCCTGAGCACTATGTTCATTCTCCAACAGAGGAAGCAATCATGCTGCTGTTGTAAAGCCCACAATGGTCTACAGACACAAGCATAGCAACATTTGCAAAGGAAAATAATATCTTTCATTAACCTAGCTGTGACTGTTAAAAATGGGAGACAAGCTTTGGGGTATATAAATGCTTGTGTAGTTTTTTTTTTTTTTACAACTATCTCACTCAATATAATAAAGTACATCACCTCCCCCAGCAAATCTTGACTTGCTCAAGAAATAGAAGTAATGGAAGAAATCTCAGATTGTATGTATTGCATCTCCTAAACATGCACACTCAGAAGTATATAGATTAAATATATCAGGAGAGGTGTATGTAGCAGATGCAGTCTATATAATCTAACAGTCATGTATGTTATTTTCATTATTATTTTTTTCTTAAGTGACATAATCTGGGTCACAGGCATGCTGGGAGAAAAAAGTGATAACAAATACTTCTCTAATGAAACTGTCTAAGCCACCCAATATCAGCAGTAGTTCCCTGCTGTGTTTGCACTGTATATATATATGACAAAGAGACAGCCCTTACCCTGGAGGCTATTGCCAAAGAAATGGTGTAAAAGAAAAACAATATCTGATTCAGTAAGAAAAACAAGCCAGTCTGAAACTTCCATGCTCTCAAAAGGTCCGTTAGATCCTTCAGCTCAGGTGTCCCAAGAAGTGCTATTGCAACCAACCCACTGAGTTAATTCCAGTGTATGATTTTTAATGGATTTTATGGCATCCTCAGTTCTCACTGCTCTGCTTCTGTGAAATTTCATCTGGGATAAGAAAAGAATAATATCCTCAACCTAAAATCTTTATCAGCAAAGAAACATTTGCAGCTTGATCTAAAAAATCTCAAAACCCATTAATTATTTCAAAAGGAAAAAAAGTGTTTGGCACTATATAATAGATGAGATGAAAGCCTGTGCCTTGCCAAGAGAGCTTGACATAAGCACATTACAGATAATGGAAACAGTGGAAAAAAATAAAAGATAGGAAATTCTGAGAGGAAAAATTAAGAGATAGGAAATTCTGAGTGCCTTCTAGAAACTTGTATTATGAACATGCTTGTTAGCCTGTGGAAAGATTTATTTTTCACTGTAATGTGGTTAGAGGTAAATCCAAGTACATAAAGCATTCAGCATTCAAGTAGACCACAGCGGCCCTTAATGAAAGTATGCATCCGTGAGACAGGCCGGAAACACTTCCTTTTCCTTAGACAAAGCTTTATGCAAGTCTAGCCAAATGCAATGTGATTAACAGTGCATACATCTGAAGAGCAGGCAGATACTTTCCCTGGGACAGCAGTTTCAAGCCCGAGGTGCCGATTTGGCTCCAGATCAGGAGTGGCAATTGGAGGTGTTTCAAAACACATGAGCAGGCTGAGGGGGCTGCAGTCCCACCGCTCTCCTCGTGCTGGCCCGTGTCACCTAGGTGAGGGCGAGTGGCAGGGCTGGACGCATCCTCTGAAGCGTAATAATTAAACCGGCTGAATCCCGAATGGCTGAGTGTTCAAAATGCAAATGCTGCAAAGGAAGGGAGTGAAAGAACATGGCAAGCCACCCACTGCTCCTCCACGGGTTCCTCTCCACGGCCTGGGGAGACCCAGTGCACAGTTCAGGTGGCTTTTGCCTTGCAGCAGCCCCAGTCACCCACAGGCCTCCCAAAGGGAAAGACAGGGAGATGGCAGCGCTCCCCTCGGCTTTATGCAGGCGTCATATTTGGGGACCGGTGGTAGGCCCTAACCCTCAGTGCCTCGTTCCTCTTCTTCAGCAAGGCCTCTGAAGTAAATCCCAGGGACTTTGGTGGGCATCTGCTTATGAAAATGTGAAGTGTGGGATAAGTAAAGCCAATCACATCACCAAGCTGAAAGTTTTCAAAATTTGCCTTTTTTAGACACTGCTTTTTTAGCTTTTGACCTCTGAAGTTGAACTACCCAGGTTGAAATCACCCATGCAATGGATTTGCTTTAGCTTCTGCTGAAATCCATGACTTCTAAGTAAGTATATTGTTTTCTGCTTATTTAAAAGAATTACAAAACATGGAGAAGCTCTATTGCTTTCTTACTAAATATGGCTTTAAATTCAGCAAAGGGCATGTCCCCTGCATGAGATAATTTCCACTTGTTATTCCTGTGGAAAATATGCGAATATTTGGCTGTGCAGTGAGCCTGGAGAGGACCAAGGAACAGGCAGCTGGAGGAGGAGCATACAGCAGAGGACACTGAATGAGACAGGAGCCCCTGGGGAGAAAATAAATTGGGTGAAGATGTTATTAAAGATTGAAGACAAGATGCATGTGGGGAAAGGACAGATTTAGGGTAACACGGGTAGCATTAATTCTGACACTTCCTAGGTTTTCGCCTGCTTGCATTAGCAGACTTAATAAAGGTTTATAATGTGTGTATGTGCATGTGAAGTAGTGTTTTTTGACAATGTCCCTTTAACCTGGTAATCCTTTTCATAATTTGCAATACCTTGACACACAATGTTACTCAATGGAAATGGTTGTTGTGCAAAGTGAACCCTAAGACATAACTGAGGAGCACATAAAATTACAATGCAAAGTGGGCTTTCGCTGTTATGGCAAAAGAAAATAATCAATGTCAACAGAGGTGCATTTCTTCTTTGGATCTTATTTCCTATTTGCAGTTTTCTTTACAGCTATGTATGATGGTTTTTCCAGTGTATGTGCTGAAGAGGAGGAGGGAAAAAGTTCACTGGAATTCTCAAGAACCTACAATAAAAGCAACCTGTGTATTTTTTCAGTTACTTGTTTTTGCTACTTCTGCAGTCAGCTCTACCTTTTGCTCCTTCTTAGGTTTAAATTGTCTTTTCTCTCCCCCCTGCCTGTACACAGGTACACATACAGAACAGGCAGCGTCCCCTCTCACAGATAGCTTGCCATGAAAGATTCTTATTGTTGTTTGCAAATAGGAATTTGACTTACAAGAACCATTGAACAAATAATTCCCTATAGTGAACTACAATAGGTGTTTTCCTCTCTACACCTCTTCTAATTACTCACTGCTTTTCTTATTGGTTATATAGCTTTGATAAGTTTTTACATGCTTAAGATGTTTCTCCAGAGTATTTCCCTAGAGTCTGGTGAGCAGAGTTGTTTTATGGTTGGTCCTTTCGTCTCCTTAGCATCTTTTTACTTTATCAGTTAAGATTTTATGAGTAGTCCTATCTTGATAAAATTTGCAAATCAAATTCCTTTTAATTTAAAGGAGAATGATTTGATGGTAGTGCCTGTTGGGTTCAGTTAAAATAAATCAAAGCACACTCCATGTAGCTGAAATTGTCTTGAAAGCAGAAAGGCAGTTGCACTGTAAATCTGTGGGGGTGGAGGTGATGAATTATACTGTGAAGGAAAATGAAAACCAGATGGCACTTGCCAAACACCAACACAGTGTAATTATGCACGGTGGAGGCATAACCATGTAGCACGTATGCAAACCTGTTATCTTCATCCTCACCAGACTGCTGAGAGGAATGCAGTTCCAGTTTTGCTAAAGTGTCTGGTGACATTGGGGTTTTGCAAGATGAAGATGAAGCAGCAGCTTAGGCTGAATGAGCCCATGGTGGAGATGAGATGGTGGATGGGCACTTCACTGGGAGCTCCCTGGCACTGATGGCTTTGCCCAGTTATGAAACGTATATACCAGCCTTAGTATAGGAGGAATCCAGACCTGATATAGAAGAAAAAAAAAACTTATAGGAAAGATTAAAATCCTGACTGCACTGCAGTCAGTAATAAAATTGTCACTGACAGCTACAGCAGAAACAGGATTTCCCCCTGTGCAAATAGACCACATTTGTTGTTGTTGTTGACATGACCCCACTCCCTAGGACCGTGACAAACACAAGCAGGCACAACCTGGTGACGGGGGACTGGCATCAGAGCTGGGCTGATTCTGCTGCCCCAGAGCATTCACAGTTTACAAGCTGGGGAGGGGAGCTGTAAATGAACAGAAGCTTTTGCGCAGCAAGTTATTGCTTATTAAATGTTGTTGCTTGAATTTTCTTGCAAGTTTATAGTAGATTTTCCAATCACCAGATGAGTCATTCCCCTAATCCTCTTTATTTTGCCAACAGACAAGTGAAAAGACCCAACTGATATACAGCTTGGCATATTGCCATTTTATGATTCAATTTACTATCATAATTGTTTGTTGTTCTGCTTTGTTTCTGCAAAATTGATGGATTATAATAATTATTTTGCATATTGCATCTCTCTTTCAGTCCTTAGATCTAGAAAAAGGTATTTGGGCCAGTCTTTTGCAAGTGAACCACAGCTGGGGCATGCCATTTTTGTTTAGAGATATCTAGGTTAACCTTTATTATCAATATATGCTATTAGCAACATTAAGGAGGAAGATCGATTCCCAAGAAAGTCTTTCTGGGCAGTTTCCCATCAGCTGAAAGGTCATGGCACTGCAGAGTTAAAACCTAATCATCTCCACATGACAATTCTTCCAGCTAAAATATCTTGTGAGATGGTCATATGAGTGCTTTATGACTGAACAAAGCAATTTGTAGAAGATACTTCCCCTTTGGCAGGAATTTACCACTCTGCAGCTGCAATGCAGTGACTGACAGCATGCCTGCTGCAAAGGAATGTACACATCAAAAAGGGAAGGGCTAACACATTGTGTGGGTACACTTTTGTAGGGGTTCTGCCTTGCAAGACGCTCAAGGTGAAGAAGTTTGGTCCATTTACATGGCAAAACTGACCTCTACTTCAGCTTGGGTGAATGTTGCATGTCACAACACAGAAAGCCTCTCCGCGGTGAGAACTTCCAGGTGAGAGCTCTCATCCACTGCACTGTGCAGGCGAGGGCCGGATAGATCTGTCAGCTATTTTCTTGCAAAAACTTCCCAGCTAGGTGCAAGCACGGCAGCATGCCTCCATCTGCAAGCCGACACTGACCCAGGATGTGCAGCTCCTGACAACTGCCATGGTTTGCACCTGCCTTATGCTCTCCACGGGAAAACAATATTTGCCTTTTCTTTGGGCACCTGGAGGGTCTGAATTCCAGTATCTCAGGCTGAAAGGCTAGAATGCAAAGGCTGTGTCCATGCTGTTAAAAACAACAACAACAACAACAACAACAGAGGGTTTGGTCCCTCTCCCAGAGTGACCCAGCCTGGCTTACATTCACGCTGTCTGGGGCATATTCCTCCTGCAGCACACCTGCCCCATCCTTTCCAGGTAGCCCTTGGCCCTGAGTGTCCTCTGGGACCCTGCTAGTGCCCTTCTGGTGACAGAATCACAATCTGTGGGGACAGGGCTTTTCCTTCTCTTCTCTTTCTTCTTTTAAAATGCCTGGCTTAACCCAAGGCTTGCTCTGCAGCTCTGAATGACGTGAATCTGTGAGGGGATGTTTTATTCACACCTGTGTGAGGCGTAAGGTCGTATGTCCCTGTTGGAGGGGTCAGAGCTTTCTGGGGTAGGGATGAGTCCACCCATGGTGCTCTCTGGGAGCTGTTGCTGGAAAAAAACTCTCCCCAGAAGCATGCATGGGCTTTGTCTTGAAAAAAAGCTTGGTGTAGTGGCCTGGCTGGCTAGCAAGCAAACAAAAACTTCAGCAGAGAAGAGTTCAGGACCAGCGCTCGGGCTCACTCCCTGCCTCACATTTTTTTTATCAGTACTGGCATACCAAGAGTCATCACCTTATTTTAGCCAGAACAGTGTCACCAAATGAGCAGAAAGGGAGTGACACAAATAGTATTCAAGACTGCACACACTCATGCTCTGCCAGGAAGCAGACATTCCCATCAGATGCTGTTAGTTTAATCCAGAAAAAAAAAAAAAAAAAAATGTTGGCAGGGAAGGAATCTTCTGTCTCTCAAGTCAAACTGCCTCTTGGGACTTCTTCCAGGGAACACAGCACATGCCCCACCTCCTGCGCAAGGTCCCATCCAAAATTATGGTTTCATCTTATGCAAAACAGTCTAATTTTTTTGGCAGAATACTTGAAAATGAATACTGCAGCTTAATCATGGAAATTCCTCTCTTTTTAATAGGATTTTCTGCCTGGCTAATAAATAAATTGTCTTTCAAATGAAAGCTGCTCCAACTCTGTTCTCCCACTGGATCCCAGCCTAGCTAAGAGGGGAGGAAGCTGTGGAGTTCTGCTCTCTCTCACAATGATCAATGCTGTTGAGCAACATACAATGGCAATATCATTATTTATTTATTTATTGAGTTGCTATCATTAATCTTTGTTGTTCTACTGCCTGCTCTCACTCCCCATGGGTTTGAAACAAATGTTGCAACTTTTTTTTTTTTTCCCCAAGTGCTTTTGCCACCTTCCTCTTTTTTGTTGTTCCTGTCTTACATCCCTGGGGGTAGTTCTGTGTCATCTTCATGCTTTAGCTGTCTTAGGGTTAGTTCTTGCAGTCCTTTTTCCCTAGGGATGGGTGAATGTACTGAAAAATGGGGTCAACAGTGAATGAAAGGAGGATGGCTGCATACTCTGGCAGGGTAAAATGCTGACTTAAGCAGCAATGCTTTTGACAATCAAACTATCTTCCCAGCTACCTTGCTGGTCACGATCTCTACAGGTCACTATTGTGCTGTGTAGACACAAGCTCCTCAGAACAACAAACATACGTTTTCATTTATCTGTGAGGCAACCAGCATAGCAGCAGCGCTTCTGAATGTAGACGATAATTCACTTCTGGCACTGTCTTGTGCCGTGTTAATATGAAAATGCAATTCTGATTTGGTTTGTTTGTTTTGTGTATGGAGATTGATGCTAAATTTCTCCCTGCAAATCCAACAGGATCGTTGTGGTTTAAGATAATTGCATAGCTTAGCATAGTTGTAAAACTGCAGTTGATTCTGGCACTGAGAGCCTGCTTTCACGTGCCTCAGGTTCATCTCCTGAAATTGACTGCCAATTTGTTCAACAATCCATCATTTATTTATTTATTTAAATTTAAAATAATCAAGATAGGTTCCCAAGGCTCTATGGACCTGCCATAATAAATTATGCAAAATACCATTAAATTAAACCTCAGCAGTTCAGCCAGCCAGCTATCTACCTCTGCTGTCATCTGGAAAGTGTGTTTTTACCTCCTCTGAAAACCCTCTCACATACATGTCTTTTGCAGTCTGCTTGAAAAGTCAGCAAATTCGATGTCTTCAAATGGAAAAGAGGAACAATTTCCAGAGACATCAGACGTAGCACTTTGCAGGCTCACCCTGTGCTTTTCCCAGTTTCTAGGTCCTAGAGCTTTAGAAGGGAGGCTATTTCTTAGTGTACGAGGCCCAGACCCTAGAGAACTTTACTGTGCACACAGATACTGAGAGTGTGGGAGGACAGGACACTCTTCATCCTGATTAATGAAAGCTGAGCATGAGTAAAACTGTAACATAAAACCACAGATGTATTCTCTCTGCTTTCCCAGGCAAATACCATAAACTCCAGGCAGACTCCGAGACGCTGAACATGGCTCCTGAGACACCAATATCTTATACTCCCAAATATTCTTCCCGAATTTCAGCTTTTACTCTACATTTTACTTTAGTTCAGGTCTGGATGCATCCACACATCACATGGATCATACTGTCAGCGTCTGTGCCCAAGAGGGAAAGCTGTATGTGCCTAATGAGACACATGTGATGAAAACTGGCTGAAAAGGATGCTAGGAAAGGAAGAAGAAAGTTATAAATAAAGCAGGTTTAAAAAATAGTGAAATTATTTTAACTAGGACTTCCTCTGTAGAAGCTTTAAACTCCTGCTTGGTCTTCTTAAAGCCCAGTTCCCTGGGATGTCCTGAATACCTCCCAGTATCTTACTTCTTTCTCTACTTGCCTGTGCTCCAGCATGATGGCCAACTGGTTTACAACAGTGTACACATACTATAACATATCCTTACCCTCCAAAACGCATGCCCATATCCAGCCTGCCTACAGGCACTGCTCTTTGACCTGTAATAACTCCAGTGCTCATAAATTGTCTGGGAAAGTGCTTGTAGACCTGGGTTAAAACCATGCCAAGGTCTCCATGCAACAGTTCAGCACAATTCAGGCAGTTTCACGAAGCACCTTCTGCAATCAATGGAGAGCAACAGGCCATGCCCAGCCAAGGATGCTGCCCACCCAACAAAGCTCCTGATTCAAGGGTCTTGAGCTTTGTGCCTGAATCTGGACTTGTTGCCTACCTGCATCTTTGCTCACCTCAATAGCTATGCCTTCGGATGGACTCTAAGAGCCCCAGTAGATGGGAACAAAGCACCCTTCTGAAACCTGGTTCCTAAACCCTAAAAATGGAAAGGTAATGGAAACTTGACTGAGAGGAGGTTAGACTTTAGCTAGATCCCTAAATACCATTTTTCCAGACCTGACCTTCAGTTCTTACAATACAAAGTAGAACTAAGTACAAACTCTTTCCAAAATTAAGGAGTTATAAATTCTTTGAAAATCCTCCTCTGCAGGCTACAGCCAAGACCATGTACCAAATGGGGAGAACTGGGGGGTTCTGTCCTTCAGCATTTCTGTGATTCTTCATGGGACTGTTAAACATACTGGGCCCAATATTGGTTATTGTTTCATGTTGGAAGCTCACTGCTTTCAGTATATTCTGAATGAAAGGCTCCTGAGAATGTGGAAAAGTGAAAAGCTGTAGGCTATTTCCATGTATTCAGAGATTTCAAAATCAGAAGCAGCAGTGGGATCATGTGTTAGGCATCCTGTTAACCCTGCCTATATATTGCCATTTCTATTGTGGCTTTGTTGAAGCCTCTAAAACAACTCAGCCTTCCAAGCTAGCTAGAGTGCTAAAAGATTATTCAAGGGTTAGGGAGCACAATCCAGAGAACTGAAGTGAAAGAGCCTGCAATTGGTTTTGATGAAATTACCAGTATGTGTAATTAAATCACATGTATACATGCTATATGTTTCAGCAAAGTTGGGCTTAAGCAGCTTTTCTTCTCAAAAGACAACAGCTCCATCTTTCCCACAGGTGAATGCAATTTAGATATGTTAGTAGGTAAAGCAGACACAGCAGCTGCAGGTTTAATTAAACGTTTTCCTAACCATGTAAAGAGACAGTGATATATCTTCATAGCATCTGGCAGTTTAACCATTCACTAGTCATCCTATAATTAGCATGCTGGTGAATTTAATAGAAGACTGTTCTAATGTAGTGCCAGATGGTCCTTCTGACTGACAAGGGGAATGACAATTTCTGTCATGTTTACTTCAAGGGTAGCAGAACAGTCAAAAAGATTCGTCTTCAAGCGCAACGCTGATGAAGTAAGAGGTCATGTTTGCCATCTTCTGAAAGCAATAGCTTTGAATGTTGCTGTATGGAGTTAGAATGATTTATAAACTTCCCCTGAAAAGTTTTCATTAGCTTTCCTTGTTTATTTCTCCTGTGTTATAAAGACATTAGCTTGCTTGTGTTTACAGAAGAGCTTTGCATAAGTCAATGTTAGCATCCCAAGGTCCTGTGGGACAGGAGGTGGGGGACATAAAAGCAGTGCTGAGTGAGGTCTGCTCTCCAGAGGGGCCTGGGAGTCAACCCCTGACCTCAGTGGAACTTCAAATTAGCCCAAACACTACACAAGTGGCTGTTAGCTACAGCTCCATTCATTACAGAAATTAGCTTTGACTAAGCAACTAGTGAAACGGCAAGACCATTAAAATGAGAAATATCAACAGAGGAGAAAATTAGAAGACAGAAGAGTTCTTGTTGTTAATAAATGAAGACAATTATTATGTAGGCACTGGAGAATTTTGGTAAACTTCAGTATCATTCTGGAGTTTATAATAGATTTTAGTGCAATTAGCAGTCAGACTATAGCAATCTTGTTGTCAAAAGATGTCTTGTAGCTAAGAACCTCTGGAAGAAGATACCATGTGGGACTGATAAATCTCAGTGGTTCTTTCATTTTGAAGCTGGATGCAGCCTAGCAGGCCAAAGACTTTTTCATGACAGGTATCGATCAAGTTCCACCTAAGCTCCAGCTAACATTTTGAACATTAAAACTTGCTGACTGGCTTTCATACAGCCTGTCTCTGTACAATCCCTTTTCCTTAAATAATAAAACTTTGATTGATCCATCCATCTATACTGTCAAAATGTCAGTGTAGGAACTCATTACAGCAGACTGTTACCTTATCAACATGAGCAACACATTCCTTATCAATATCCTGAATCATACTCTACAGAGAACAACTGCTCTTAATGTGAGGCTCTTTCAACGTGCATCCAGACTGATGGAGATCTCCAACTGCTTTTATGGGCCCCTGCAGTGATCCTGACTGAAAGACCATTGTACATCAAGGATTAGTGATCCACATAACAGTGAACCTGAGTAGGCACAGGTCTGTGCTGTGCTGTGCTGCACATAAAGCATCACCTTCAGGCCTGTGCCATGCTGCACATCTCCCTCAGCTGCAGGACAAACTCAGCTGGGTGATGGTTACAGGAGCCTGCAGGCAGCTCCCACTCAGAACTGGAGATTGCACCACCTGCGTGGCCTTGCCTTTATCTAAAAGTGCAGTGAGTTCTCATGAGAACATCCTCCGTGTTTGACAGAAGAAATGATGAATAGAGATGTTTTCTTGTAAGAAATCCTATAAGAGCTCCAATGAGCAAAATGGGGTAACTCTTTCTACCGACAGTGTCTGCACAGCATGCTGCGTGTGGATGGGAGGCCTGCCCAGTGCTGCACAACTCGGGGTTCCTAACATCTAAAGGGACGTAAGATTAACTACACTATTCTATTTCTTTCTACAGTTAGCTCTAATAAGTAGCATTTTAAATGATACTTTACAGAGCCTGGCTGCCTTTCTTACTGGGATCATAGCTGGTGCAAAGCACCTGGTGCGGCAGGCAGGTCCCAGTGCAAAATGCCGCTCTGGAGAAAGGAAGGAAAGGGAGGGGGGGTGCCCGGCTGGTCCGCAGGCTGTGCTGGGGGGCAGCCGCAAGGCGTTCAGCCCAGGTGGCTTCTGTGGAGGCTTGGGAAAGCGGGGCGCTGCCTGAGCACCTCACCCCAGCTGCAATATTAACTTCCCTCAGACAATGCGGGGTGGGGGAAGGCCAGGCTGGGCAGCCCCATGGTGGGGCGAGGGCGACCGGGGCAGGGAGTGGGGTGGGGGGCGCGGTGGGTTGGGGGCTTTGGGTGCTGCGGGGGGGAGGAGGGGGCA
>VXAA01003097.1:0-34024 GCA_013399115.1 Anseranas semipalmata
ATAGGTCCATGTCCTTCTTATACGGGCACTCCCACAACGGAACACGGTACTCCAGGTGAGGTCTCACAAGAGTGGAGTAGAGGGGGAGAATCACCTCTCCCAACCTGCTGGTCATGCTTACTTTGATGCAGCCCAGTATACAGTTGGCTTTCCGGGCTGCAGGCACACATTGCTGGCTCATGTTGAGTTTCTCGTCAACAAACACCCCAAGTCCTTCTTCTCAGGGCTGCTCTCAATCCATTCTCCACCCAGCCTGTATTTGTGTTTGGAATTGCCCCAACCCATGTATAGGACCTACACTTGGCCTGGCTGAGGCCAGCTTCATGAGGTTTCCACGGGCCCACCTTTAAAGCTTGTCAAAGTCCCTCTGGATGGCATCCCTTCTCTCTAGCATGTCAACCGCACCACACAGCTTGGTGTCATTGGCAAACTTGCTGAGTGTGCACTCAATCCCACCATCCATGTCACCAACAAAGATGTTAAACAGTGCCAGTTCCAATACCGACCCCCGAGGAATGCTACTCTTTACTGATCTCCACTTGGACATTGAGCCATTGACCGCAACTCTTTGAGTGTGACCACCCAGCCAATTCCTTATCCAGAGTGGTCCATCTGTCTTATTCATGTTTCTCCAATTTAGAGACAAGGATGTCATGTGGGACAGTGTCAAACAATTTGCCCAAGTCCAGGTGGATGATGTAAGTTGATGTAAGGTGATGTAAGTCTTCTCTTATCCACAAATGCTGTAACCCCACTAGAAGGCCACCAAATTTGTCAGGCACGACTTGCCCTTAGTGAAGACATGTTGGCTGTCACCAATCACTGCTTTGTTTTCCATGTGCCTTAGCATAATTTCCAGGAGGATCTGCTCCACGATCTTGCCAGACACAGAGTTGAGACTGACTGGCCTATAGTTCACTGGGTCTTCCTTTTTTCCCTTTTTAAAAATGGGTGTTGTTCCCCTCTTCCAGTCAGTTGGAACTTCATTTGACTGCCATGACTTCTCAAATGTGATGGACAGTGGCTTAGCAACTTCATCCACCAGTTCCCTCAGAACCCTCGGATGCATCTCATCAGGTCCTCTGGACTAAGGTTCCTTAGTTTCAAACCAGATCTTATACAGCAGGTGGTTCTTCATTCTCCCAGTCCCTGCCTTTGCCTTCTGAGACTCAGTTGGTGTGGCTAGAGCTCTTGCCGGTGAAGACTGAGGCAAAAAAGTCATTGAGTACCTCAGCCTTCTCCATATCCCAGGTAACCAGGTCTCACGTTTCCTTCTAGAGAGGGCCCACATTCTTCATAGTCTTCCTTTCATCACTGATGTATTATAGATACTTTTCTTGTTGCCTTTGACAACCCTGGCCAGATTTAAATCTATCAGGGCTTTAGCTTTCCTAACCTGATCCCTGGCTGCTAGGACAATTTCTCTGTATTCCTCCCAGGCTACCTGTTCTTGCTTCCACACTATGTGGCCTTCCTTTTTCTGTATGAGTTTGGCCAGGATCTCCTTGTTCATCCATGCAGGCTTCCTGACTTTTTTGCCTGACTACCTCTTTGTTGGGATGCCTCACTCTTGAACTTGGAGGCGGTGATCTGAAAGAGTATCAATCTGGGGACTCTAATTCTTCATCCCTCTTAGCAAGAAGAAATAATCATCACTGCCTCTTCTGGTGTTGATGGAGCTGAGGTGTATGTGGCTGCATTCTCTGCCCATCTGTCCCTTCCCTCTGACATTCACTGAGTCTACTGGTCAATTTTAGGTAAAGCAGGTAAAGCAAAGCTCTGGTGCAGGGGTTATGAGACAATTTACAGAGTACTACAGTCAGGGGGTCAGGCACAAAGAGGAACTGAGAGTACACTAGAACAACCATGATATGAGGGACAGATAAGGCATTATGGTGACAGTGTGACCTGAACAGATTATTGTAGTAGAAAGGTAGAGCAAACAATCCAAAGGAAAACAAACTCATTAGTTCCACTATTGATGGAACAAATTGTTTTCTTTTGCATTTGGATATTTGGAGTAGAGATTCTTTGATTTTACCAAAAGTATGTTCTATTAGAGCAGAAAGTTGTTCCCATAGTGAATTAGTGCAGCACTTTACAAATATGCATGCCCCATGGGCCCACCAAAAGCATTGAGTTCACTCCCAGAGGTCAAAAATACCAGCAGTGCAATAAAATTGCTGTACAAGGAGGAACAGTGTGTGTATTGATTTGTGCACTCGTTGCCAATACCATTGTGTGATCAGTAAAAACAGCAGACACCTCTTTAGCAACAGGCAAATGCCTTCCACTTACTAAACAAAAATAACCAATACCACTTTACTCCTACAATATAATTTTTTTTTGGCCAGCTGGCTTAGTGGTGGAGCATCAAGGCACAGCCTGTCCTTTAAACAGTGAACAGTTTAAAGAGAAATGAACTACGGGGACCACTGCAGCAAAAACAAAACACAGGAGATATCTACTCCTCCTTCAAAAAACAGGAAGCATTTCTCTATGTCCAGCAAAGATTTTCTCTGCAGCTGCTCTTTCTTGCTTTTCCAGTGGTGAATGACTGTGGCGAGAGAAACTGATTTTCTCTTTTTCAGAGTAAAAGACAATGTGTAAAAACATTGAATGAAGTAAAAATTATATGGTCTCATAAGAACAGAAGGGAGAATATCATCCAACTTTAGTTGCCTACAATGTAGATGTCTATGAAGAAGTGTCTGAATAGTTTATTCTAGGGCATTGCTGGTCTGACCTAAGCTAGATATCTACCTTAGGATGAAATTAATCTTGCCCTCGAAGTGCCTTTTTTCTTTCCATTGGCTCTAGGAAAGACTAGAATGTAGTCCAAATGTAGATATCTGTAGTTGGTTAGATGACTCCAATCCAAGTTCTGTTGACAGATTTTCTGCCTTCCTGACCAGCTGTCATTCACCTTCTATTTTAGCTATTAACCAAGAAATAATAAATAAAAATAAAAATATATAAAATAATAATAATAATAATAAAAATAAAAAAATCAATATTTGGAGAAGGAATAGTCATTATACACCACATATATCACTGCCTTTGTAGTATTTTCAGTTATTCTTTGCTGTGGAAGCTCTTAATAACACTTTCCTATGTAGTTAGGTCAAAGACAAAGTAGAAACATTAATTAAACATCAAAACTGATTTTTCGTTAAAATAGTGCTATGGTAATATTAATGGAGAAAACAGAAAGAACTAAACAGGCTTGCTAATCTGACCATCATATTAAAGGTGAAATACATTGTGTGCACAGCTTTAATCAGAATACTGGACATTTTAATAATTCATTTGTTCTGGCTAAGGTTCCAGATAACAGAATGCCGAATGATACAGATAGTCACAGGTATGATCTGATCACTCACATATTACACTTGTGCTGGATAACAGGACCACAGCAGCAAGATCTTTTGTAAAATAGCAGTGCTGAGATGTAAGAACTTCCAAAATCTGGAACTAAATCAGTAGGTAAAGTTAATGCATGAAGTGAAAAACAACGGTAGTTTGACTTAATAATTCTGCTTTATTCATATTCAGTAAAATAACATTTTATTTTCAGTTCAACTGCCAACCTTGACATAAAAGATAGAATTCTTAGGTATATTTGATAATGTGAAAATGTGAACTGTAGGGACACCTGAAATATGATACCTTTTCTAAACCAGTACAGAAATCAATACAAAAGAAAAATCATTGTCGGATAGGCATGATTGCAATGGCATCATTTCTTTCTGATGCCACTGATTTCTCTCTTACTCCTTTGCATTTTCAGGGCTGCATTTGGCAGGAAAATAGCATTTTTTACTGCTTTGCACCAAAGGTCTGAAGTTCTTACATTAATTCAAACAATGACAAATAAGGCACAAAGTAGGCTTGGGTGAATAATTCATTACAAAACAATGTATATCATGAATTTAACATCTTTTTTGTTGTTGTTGTTGAACTAATGTCCTCAAACATATCACAAATATTCGTGAACATACTTGTTGTGCAGCAATAGTTGATAATCTGATTCTGAATTTATGCATTACTATTTAAACAGTAACATGGATATTTTAGAGGTGATTAGTGAATGAGGAATGTGTAGTTTCTTTGTTCTAAACAAAGAAGTACATTTTAAAGTTTTTTTTGTTTGTTTGTTTGTTTTTTTTTTTTTTTTACAATAGATGTAAAAACGAAGCAGGAGTTTTGCTGTATGAGACTGTATGAGAACAAATTTCTATACTGAAAATTTATGATAGATTTATTTTAAAAATTCCCCAAAGGAGTTAAGCATGTGAGTTTCAGTATCCTTTTTCAGTATCCATTTTAAGTGTCATTTAGTAGTCATGAGAGATCAACTTAATCATTCAAACATAGAGAGACACAAACTACAGCTACAAATATGACAACATAAAAGTCTTCTGAATTTAGAACATACATTTTATAACTTATTTCAGAACCTTTTATTATTATATTTATGCAGTACTGAGATATTGCAAATGTAACAGATGCTCTATATACTAGTATAAAAATTCAGTTGATGAAACATGCCACTATGTTTTTTAACTAAATATATTGAATATATTTTGTTAAAGTTAAGATAAGAATGCACACAGTTATAGAGTTATGTAACTGTTATATATCTGTATCTTTACAATACCAATGATTCTGGTTAATTTGTGCCACAGTTTTAAATTCCCAAGACTTCCTTTTGGTTTTTTACTCTGTTACTCCCCACAGCAAAGAACAATTTGCCAGTAACATATCAAATCGGTACTCCTGAATACATTTTGCTTTTTGTGGTACTTGTAATTTTATAATACTTTATCCATTTAGAGAGTGAATACTTTCTTTTTGTTTATTGAAATGAGTGTTCAGTCAGAGTTTTGGAAGTCTGACCAGCACTGCTATTCTTGCAATTTTATTTACATTCTCATGACAGTTTTTCTTAAAGCACCAATTCCAGAAGTCATTAGATGAGAATCCCGATTTTCCTTTTCTAATGTAAATGTGCTCTTAGTTATCACATTTACATAGACAAGCTTGAATATCAGAACCCTGGAGATTCAAAAAACAAGTAGCAAACAAAAAGAAAATATATTGTTTTTTTTCTGGTTTGTATTATGTGTATATTTCAGCAAATTTCATGCTTTTGATAAAAAGGGACAATTCAAGGTTTTAAAAAGTTTTTATCACTTGTACTAATAAATATTATTTGTATGTGGTATATCCTACATTGTCAAAATACCTTTAAATAGTCAGAGCAAAACGAGAATAATTTTGAAAATCAGTAAAACATATGTATATGTAAAGTATAAGGTATACTTTATATATGTAGATATAATTGGGTGGCAAATGCACGCTTTAGAATGCATATTATTTTCTTATACTTGACTTATAAAAATTGAGTATATTCTTCCTGCAAAAGTTTCTTTTTGTTTTGCAAATAATATTAAAAGTTGGTGCTAAAATGAGATCAAATTAGAATCTTCTTTCCTGTATTTTTCATGAGTTCTCTGGAGGTTGGTCTCATGATAGAGGTGTGTTTGCTCTCTGGAAACCTCTCACAGGTTTCCCTGTGTTTTTTCATGGCTGTCAAAATGTTATGCACACCTGTAATACTAAAGAAAATTACTGATGTGTGCTAATTTCAGTAATATAGGATGAAACATAACCCAAGGATTCCAACAGACTTGTGCACAGAAATTGATCCTTCATAGGCTAAAAAAAAAGAGTTAACTGAACATAAAATATAGAAATTTTCTCTTATTCACTCTTATTCTTTCTCTTATTCATTTAATCACTGCTTCCTCTCTGATTAGCAAATGTACGTAAGATTTTCATAGCTGAATTTTTTTATAACAATTGAGTGATATGCTTTAATTATATTTTACACCCTTCTCAGGGAAAATATCCTCTCAAATTCCCACTGCTCACACTTCCATTATGCTTATAGTAGAGCTCAGGAGTTAAAATTAAAAATGAAAATCTTCCTTAAATGTAATGAATAAACTTGCTGCAGCCAAAAGTTCAGCTGGACACGAGCAGCCACATATATGCAGAATTAAACAGTAGGTAGGATAAGATGAAGCAAACAGTATTATTGATCCCATACCAACAGGTATGTGTAAACGAGCTCCACTGTAGCTATCAGTATTACTACACACCATAGATTACAGGAGAGCCAGGGAAATTTATAACTAAATGAAAGATGAGTTAGGTGAAAAGGACAACTGTGACAGCTAAAGGCTTCACAAGGGCTAGAATAAAACAACAAACTGATATTTATTTAGTGAAGATGGATATAAAAGACTGAAATCTGTCCATGAAACAGAGTTTTCTAGATAGGTACATTTTAATGCATTTTACTGGTATGTAGGTTTCCATCCAAAGCAAAAATTTGGAACTCATTTCATAAGTAAATGTGACCTTGTCTTGGAATATGCTTAAATCTGTTTTCAGTAACTTAAACATCATGAAGTCACAAGCACCACAAACCTTATCCTAGGATTACCTTGATTAAGGCACAAAACATTAAAAGCAAATTACAATGAAAGTATGAAACAATTTGCCCTTAATGTTTCAGTCATATCTGTAAAAAATATGACTTAAATCTAGTTTTATTAATAATACATATTTTAATTAAACGGCTAGAGGTGCATCTAGCAGGAAAAATTGAATCTTCACTGGATTTCACATACTTGTATGATTCATGGGCAGTAAATATGCAAAGCTTTATGCCCATAAGGCAATCAAACTGCAAAGCTGATATGCATGTTTTTATGTGAAAGAATGAAGTCTAGTAAGGGTTAGAAATAATAATAATAATAATAGTAATAACAATAAATGTTCAAAAAATTAATGTATTTTTGTAGACTTAATCCATTCCTAGATATAATCCTAGTTTTTGCCAGCTGCATGCTGTTGAAAACATATTTATTGTTGTTTCCATTAATCTCATTATATGAGGTTTGCCTACATGGGTACATATATACACACATAATATCACAGCTTTAGCAATAAAACCATAGGATGAAAATTATCATGCTACAGTAGCATAGCATGAAACGCTTTCATTGCAAACTGTTTGGGGATTGAACAGTTCTGCAATCTGCTGATCTACTAACAAAGCCTCTCCTCGTTTGCATCAAGACTGTGTATAAAGGTCTGACTGCATGCTTAGCTTGCTTTAACTTTTCTTCAGCTACCACCCCACACTTCATCAAACATTCAGCTCAGTTATATATAATGACAGCTATGCTGTGCACACCAACAACACCTCTCACCTGGTGGTATCAAAACACAAAAGCAAACATAAAGTAATTACAATCTACAACCCTTCTCTGAGGTAACGCTACAGTGCCAAATTGCAACCTCATAACACTCTGCAATAGCACAGTGCAGTAAACGGATGTATATTAAAGATACTGAACTTTACTGAAAATACTAACAGAGTGACACTAAGTTTAAAAACTTGTTCTTACTGTTTCAAGCACTTTTCTAAAAATAGAGCTATTGCTGCCATCAGTTTTAACATCACTGTAATGATCAAATGTTAATGAATGTTGTCTCATAGGATCCTTATAAGAAAACAGCCACAGTCATGCTCCCATTTCTGAGACGGAAAACTGATGAAAGAACAAAAACTTTTGGTCCAAATTTCTTGTGGTTTCAAGAGAGCAATTGGAGATGAACAAATATTGGATATTTTTCTGAGGGTTTAGCATTTTAGTGTTGGATAGGCCTAAAGCACAACTCCTGTTGTCGGACCAGTAACTGGGAGTTTCTAGTCTTTCTGCAACCTGTTGCACAGTGGTTCAGAGTGGACATCCATGGAAAATAAATAAATAAATAAATTTAAAAAGTTGAAATTCCATTTGAAATTTATTCTTTAGTGACCACTTATGAAAAGTTTGATCACCACAGTGATGGAAAAGGTTTTGTAGTTCTGAATGAGATCTTTCCATTTTGCCTAGAGAGCATTTTGGTTGCTAAATGTTTTCTTGAATCCAACTGTCTATCTGAAAAAAGACACTTTTACTTAATAATGTAGAGGCTAACTCTGACACACGGACACCTGTTGATATTTATGCTACTGATTTGGATCACTCTGTTCCAAATACAAAGAGTTAAGGTGAAATATAAAGAAGACGGTGCATGAAAAAGGGAGAGGACTAAAATGTAAAGAAGAAATACTGAAGAAAAGGATGCATCAGTCCTGAAAAATTCATGCTTAATTCTAAGGTGAAGAGAGAGATCTATTTCTATTCCTTATTTATAATCCTGAGCTCTCAATTTGTCTCAGGCACCAAATCGATAATTTTTTTGAAGAAAACCAAGGTGAAATGATACTATCCAGTTCAGGGAGAGTCAAGTCCATATTCTTTCTATGATTTGAAGCAGTAATTTTAATTTAAGTTCCCCGTTCTCTAAGGGAGCATCCTATGCACTGGTATGGCATATTCTCAAATACTTTCTCTCAATTTCACCTCTTCAAATTGTCCTACCGCATATTTAATATATATGTATATATTCACTGGACTAAGAAGTAGGTAACAGATCCTGCAGATGAGTGTTTGAACCGCAGTGGAATTTATATGAATAAAAATGTGAATCTTCCATATGAAGGCTACATTTAAAAGCAGTATCTAGAAAATAATGGAAGAAGTAAAGAACAAGGTGGAACTGACTATATAAATGGATCTTCAGCCAGCATCCTTGGCACCTCAGGCCTTTTCATCTTCCTTTTACTTCCACGTGTGTATCTTGAGGCTTGCTCTTGGGACATAGAAAAGACCATGAATCCTCTCAGATAAGTTCATCTCCATTTTGGGGTGGGGGTGGGGGGGTGGGGAATGTTGCCTAATTCTATTTAAGAAAATCTGCCATAGCTTATACTACTTCCTTCTTATTCTGGATCAGACCAAAGACCTCAGTGATTTCCATCCATTAGGTCCGAGTCTCTGTTTACACCTGGGACAAGGTAATGCTGTCTCTATACTGTCATTCAGGCTGAACCCTTCCATCTGTCACAGTGACTTTGAGCTGAATAAAAGGGAAGTTTGGCTTCATCTTTTCCAGCTCATCTCTTCCGTTTCACTGAAAAATTTACATCTGGTGTCACTAAGCTGCCAAATACCAGACATCAGCACAGCACAGAAGGTTGAGTGCTGTGGGCACACTGAGTCTGAACACAAGCACACCACCTTTGCATCCCATCAAAGATGTGGCTTTTCTCCTGACTCGGTTGTGCCACCCAGACTTCACATGGGTTCAGCTGTGGTGGACTACTCATAGTATATTGAACAATTACGTAGTAAATAAACAATTAAGTAGCAAGTATATGAATTAATTAGTCCCATTGCTTCTTAGTTAAATAGCAACAGCTGTAATCTCCATGTCAAAAGCCTTCTCCGAAATTTAAAAACCATAAGGCATGAGCTGCCAGAGGGGTGAAGAGGAGAGGGGTTTGTGTAAGCCAGACTTAAAGGCTAAGACATAATATTTTCTGGGGGATGGAAGAAAAGCAAATGTACCTGAAATAAGTTTAGCTATTTATCAACTAATGCAAAAAAAGTAACTCTGCTTTCAGCCAGTATTAATACCACTAATATGGCAGTATGGGGTGCTTTTATTTATATCAGAAGAAAATGAATTCTGCATGTCTTCATACACTTAGTGTGGTGCTATAAGCCATGTAAATGGCTCCTTCAATACTAGTATTTTAGTTTATTAAGAATTTTTCTTAAATTTTCAGTTCATTATGATTGAATATTGGTTTGATTTCCATATAGCTCAGTAGTAAGCACTCCACAGAATGAAGTTCATTATATTAATATATACCTTTATACACTCAGGGGAGTAAAGAAATAAACCAACGACAAGACATAAAATTATGAGACAACACAGACTTCAAGAGGTAGCAGAAGTGGTGATAAAAGAACACAGGCATCATTATTTTTTAAGTTGTTTTGTAATAATGTTTCATGGAGGTAGTAGATAGCATCTTCCCAGAGGAAGAAGAAAACCTGTTATGAAAATCAAGCTCATGAAGTGAGAGAGGATGCATTTAAATATGTAGGGTATGATTTTCTAAAGCACTGAGCTTTGGCTTGAGTTCTCTTTCAAGTGCGCTCAACTGTAAAACTGTTATTGATTTCCATGGGAGCCCCCACTACACGCTTTCAGCAACTCCACCTGTGAAATCTGAAATACATTCAGGTCTCAGTGAGCCACATCCAGTGGATCTGACATGAGTGGGAGATAATAAGAGAACCTCTTTGCAATTCTTGCAGACATGAACCAGAGGAAAACACAGAAATATGATATCTGATTAGGAAGTGACTCACAGTATGTAACACCCCAAAATCTGTTGACCCATGACTAAAATGCTTACTGGGAACACAATGAACATTATCTGTCTTCTCCACTGTCTGCTAGGGATAACCAGACCTTTTCCAGTCATGCACAGTGGAGAGGAGAAGATGCAGAAGGGACACAAGGATATTTCAGTTCCATTCCAGTATTGCCTTCAAAGAGATCTATTGCAGAGTACAGGAGTGAAAGAGTGGAGAAGTAGCCATAGGCTACCATTAGCCTTCGGGAATAACCTTAGGTTTTTCTTCCTAAATTTCAGCTTTGAGATGAAGTAATATTTATAATTACCAAAGCAACACAATGTACACTTTTCTAGAAGCTTTGTGGGGCTGAGTTTTGGTTTTGTGAGTAGGGGACATGGACATCAGTTCCTTTGCTGATCAAAGAACTGCCAGCAGGAGTATAAGGGAACAGAATTGTCAGAAGCTGGTGCTACTGTATGGAGCCTCAAAATACTCCCTCTGTATGCATTTACCCCTAAATAACAGAGGACCATGAAGTGACCTGGGGAAGTGGGTCTCTGGCCACACTTCTCAACAGTTAACTTGTTCCCTGACTCTGTTGTGGACTTGTCCAATTAGCTCTCTTCCAAGAGAAAATCTGTAGACTCTGGTGGATAACTGACCCCAGGGAGAGCTCCCAGGAGTCAGTGTGCAGCAGGCTTGTCTTCTTCTTCCCACACAGTCCTCCAGCATTACTCCAACAGATTTTGCAATCCAAGGCATCCCGCATGGTCTCACACCCCACCACAGTCCCAGGGCATGCAGTTCCACACTCCTTCTGAAACTTTTAATTGAAAAATAAAATAAAATAAAATAAAATAAAATAAAATAAAATATTAAAAATACATAAAGAAGATCATTATAACTGAGGACTCCATGGAGACCGAATAAGTCCAAAGAAGATCCAGGGGAAAATACTGTATGATGTGGGTGTTCAGTTTAGCTCTAGAAGCAGTTAGCTCTCAGCAGTGTAACACAAAAGTCTGTGTTATCTGAGCTTTGAGTAAGGGTGTAGCAATATAAATCCACCTACAATGCCTACTTGAATTTCTGTGTAAACAGAATAAAAAAATTGCTTTCATACATCTATATAAGTTTACTTATCTCCCCATCTCCTTCACACACACACACACACACACAAACACACACAAAAGCCAAGTCAAGGCTTTAGATTACCTGGGCTGCAGTTTATTTTCTATTAATAAGAAGTAGGCAGCAGGTAGAATGAATTCCAACATGGTGAGTCAATGCATTTATAGATCCACAGCCATGACTGAAGACAGGACTGGATGATGGTACCTAATCCATCCCTGACAGCCTAACTTGCTTTTAAAAATCTCAGTAATGGTGATGTCACAACTTCCCTGGACAGTCTATGCCAGTCAAGAACTACTCTGATCCTTCCATACTTTCTAGTGACTTCCTTACCATCAAAACCAACCAGATCCATTAAGAGATTACATGACCTTGAAGATATTCCTCAAAACATTACAGCTGTTACAGGACATAGCAGGCCACAAACACTGTGGAACCCAAAAAGTACCCTGACTTCTCCTAGTCAGCCTGAAGGAGAACTGTCACACATCTATTTTGAAAGGCCACTTCAGCTGACATCTTCTCAGCCTGAGGAACAAAGGAATTGGCTTTCTTGAGTGTAAATCAAGAATTTTCTACAGTGCCTGCACATCAGTTTCTGTTATTAATACAAAAAGGTAGACTAGGTCATAGCTGTTCTCCAGAGATGATGATTCATCTCTCTTTGATAGGAATCATTTAGAAACTCAGGCACTTCGTGTGGCTGCCTAAAGTTTGGTGTAATGAATCTTAAGTATTATTCTTGACCAGAGATATAAGTAACAGGATATATACTTTTGTTCTGTTCATACAGGAGTTAGCACACAGGGGTCCTGGTCCCAGATCAGTAAGTATGGCAATGCAACTAAATAACAAACTCAAAAAAAAAAAAAAAAAAAAAAAAAAAAAAAAAAACTATGGGGGTTTTTTCTCAAAAAAAAAAAAAAAAAAAAAGTCTCAGTGAATTCATTTATATAGGAAAGCAAGTGTTCATAGAGAGACTTATTCCTGCATTCTGTGTGCTTCTCAAATGTATCTTGTGTCTCAGATGTGTCATGTCCTATTATATCCAGTCTCAGTAACCTAATGTGACCAACAGACTCCACACAGAATGGAGAAAACAACTGATCTTAAGTCAGAGTAACGGAATTCAGCAGGAAAAGACCATGCATGAAGAAAGTTGTGTGCCACATGGTGAACTGCTGAATTTCTGGACTAAGAAATAATTTTCAAACACAGAAGGAAGATACATGCATAAGGTTATTCCAAGAAAAAATAAGGATCTTCCCTAGCACACATATAAAACAATATATTGAAGCACCTTGAATTTCAATTAAAAAAAAAAACAACTGTACTCTTCATAATAAATTCCATTTTACAATAGTATGACAAAGCAAGAACGTGTATTTTAACCGATATTCACAAATATCTCTCAAGGAACACAGTGGAGGTAGGAATAAGTATACCTGTGGTGAAGGTTCTTCCAGTTCCCCATAGTATAGAGTTCATCTCACTATTTAAAAGTAAATGAGCACCTCTGGAGTTCAGTTCATTCTGACCATCTTAGAAACATCGTTAGCTTGATGTTTTTTTCCTGTTACCAACTAGTCCTATGTATGTTCTTACAATTAAAATATTTTTGTCTAACTGTTTTGGAAGTTCCTCAGGAACCACCTAACACTCTTTGACAGCTGTGGCGGGCAGCACCCAGGATATGATCAGAGCTATCCAAAGTCATCCTCCACCCCAAAATGTGGCAGACTGGATATTACTGCAGGTGGCCACCTGCAAAAGTCTTTCACTGTGGGCCTGCTCCTATTGTGCCATCTTTTTTTGAAAGCAGGCATAACCCTAGTGAACCTAAAAAGTCAAAGTACTGGCCCTTACTTATCAAAGTAAATGAAGACGGATGATTTCAAGAGGACTGCAGAAGTTTTCAGGTTCTCAGAAGACTCAATCATTGTTTCTCTACAGCAGAAATTAGAACAACAAGTAGGTATTGGCTATTTCCACTGTTTTAACTGTGGATTAGGGCAAATTTTAACTGTTTTTTTTTGTTGTTGTTGTTATTATTATTATTATTATTTTTTTTTTTCCATTTGAACTGGCTGTTCATTTGAAGCACTTGAGGAGATTCAATATCTAGAACAGCAAAATCACTTACGCCCACTTCTGGCAAACAGAATTGCTGAGCTGCTGACAGCTCTAAGTAAACGGGATCATTTAAAAGGTCACATATACTCCATGTGTTTCTGCTCTTTATCATTCTTATCTCACCATGAACAGAGATAGTTACACTGATTCATGGTTGGTGGCTCCATGCCACAAACTCACATCTCACAGAAGTAAAAACAAATCAATAATCCTCATGTACGAACTAGAAGAGCACTGCCCACAATCAAATTTACTCCAAGTTTACAGATAGCTTATTAACTACCCAAATCAAGTGCATATTTTAAATAATGCATAGCAATGTGATCAAGATGAGAAGGTTGGTGAAATGATGCCATTTGTTTGCTTCATACAAAAATTGGGTTCCATCAACTTAATGCCTTTTTTCCTCCATCTAAATTTAATATGTTTAATTTCAGAGTGAGTTTTGATCAATGTGTCCAAATGACTTTTAAATGCTTAGATAAGGTTTTATCAGTCTTCATTTTTCTCATTGGAGCCTTGGTAATATGTTCACTGTTATATAAAAGCTGTAGCTCATTCCTGGTTTTAAAAGAAAAAAATAAATGAAAGAAAGAAAAAGAAAGATTTTATTTAAACGATCTGCTCTTGGAAATTTAAAAAGTGCCTTAAATGCAATTCAACATAAACATTCTTTCCTTATCTCACTTATGATTTGTTACTAGATTAATGCTGTTACCCACCAGTGCAGTGTGTATTATGCATTTTCCTTATTGAATAGTCCTTTGTTTCTCAACAGATAGTTTAGATTTTTAATATTGTTAGTGTTGAGAGATAAACGCTTTGGTACATATTGGAGAGTAATAAATTGTGTTGAACATTGATAAACTAACGCAATTACTAGCAAGGTCACAGAGTCAGCTAATTTAGAAATATCAGTACTCGGATTTTGAGTTGTCCCCTGGAGAACTGCAGCCACTTTATTAAAGCAGGAGGGTGAGGAGAAAATGGTACATTAGGATTGATCTTTTGATCTAATTGTGGACCTCTGCCATTCCTTGTTTGACCAAAAGTGCTTAGCAAGCAAGAGGAAACACAGTTCAACTAATTGAGGAACATCCCTTAAAAGCCAATGGGATTCTGGGAAAAAGAAACAAATTGCAATTTGTACAGTTTTATGGTGTTAGTTATCAATGAAAAGGTGTAAATACTGTACAATTAATCTTTGCTTTTCACATGGGAATTTTTCAGGTTGCAGACAAACGGAAATTTTACTTCTAATATGTCCAAGCCACTAAATTTCTTATACTGCTGAAGTCACAATTAAGCAATATTAAAAATATAAGTAATATTTTCTATTTTGTCACTTACTTTTAATGAATTAACATTAAGACACCTGCAATAGCACTCAATCACTCGAGAGGAACCTGTATTGTTGAATAACGTGACATCAGAAAATATCACAGTATGTTACCATTGCACAAGAAAAAATGAAAAAAAGTCCATCTGTTTCAGAGAGCTGAAACAAGACCCATAGCCAAAGTTTTTAGTCAATGAAAGATGCTCTCATTTACCTTTTTTGAACTTTCTACCTGATGTGTACATGTTTATTACACCATACTGGAAACAGTAAGATGATAAAACTTTAAAAGGTGTGCATTAATTAGTGGATGAGCATGCCAGAACTAAAAGTAATGATAATGGGAGATGTACCATTATCTCGATAGCTCAGTTTTAGTTTGAACCTAGCCAGTAACAACTGGGAGTAATTGCCTTTTGAAAGGCAGATGTCTGCCTAACTCAAATGAACAAAGAAATTTATTTATTATTCAAAAACACATCAAGTCCACTAAAATAGTATTGTCAACAAAAATAGCATACAATCATAATATTAGTTGGATTTTGTTGTTGCTGGCATTTTCTCTTTCTCTCCCTCTCTTTCTTTCTTGTCTCCTTCTTCCCTCTCTCCTTCTTTCCCTCCCTCCCTCCATCCTTTCTTACCTTGTTCCTTTTTTCTTCCTAAGTTGTTTCAGCATGAACAGCTGCAGGAACAAAGTATTCATATTGATGCTAAAAACTGCAGGAGAAAGATGTTTCAGATGTATTTCAGTGCAGATTTTGACACCTACATTTAGACACTTTTAGGTATCTACAAGGCATACCTACACAGATAGCTAAGCTCATGTAATGGTCAGTTGGGATCAAGTCACAGTCAGAGGAGTCTAGAAAACTATTCAGCTGACTGGATGTAGAAAAAGTTGAACATTGACTCTACTGAATAGTCCATTGTCCATACACAGACACCTAGTTGTAGTCTCACTGTCTGAAAATATCTAATGCCCTGGCGATTCAGTTCTCCTGTGTTGGAATGAAACAGGGTAACAGCCTGACTCAGTACTTCCGGTATGTTGTGAAATGATTTAAATAAAATTCAACAGAAAAAGAAATATATATCTATGTTAAACTCAAAGTAGAAATTCAGGGTTCTGGTATGCAGTAAGTACCAAAATAATTTTGGGTGTGTTGTTTTGTTCTCTGTGGTGAGCCTGGTCTGTAAATAAATCACTTCAAAATTTTAAATTTTCTGAGGATTTTTTTTTTTTTTGACTTCAACAAACAAACACCAACTTTGGTAGACAAGTGATGGCCAGTCATCTTCTCGGATCAGAGTTCAACACAGTGTTGCTTCAGGATCTTTGTTCCATCTTTATCGGGGATTTCAGTTTTTGGGCTGTTTGTTTTTAACTTTTGAAAAACATTACACACTTAGTTTAAAACATTCCTACTTAAAAAGCAGGACTTTGTATTACAGATGTTAAGAAAATCTCTATCACTGTTAGTGTGTCAGTATGACCCTCTAATGGAGAGTTCTTACTGTCACAGACTTGTGCCGAGGTGTGAGCTACCAGGGTTTAATATGCATTCACAAGGAAATGCGTCTCCTTCCAGCTCCCATGAGAAACACATTTGTCCTTATGAAATCTACAGAAAATTCCCAATTTACATTTGTTAATTAGAAAGCTTTATTCTAAATAGACTAATTAATTATAGCTACATTTACATTTTAAATTTAAGTGATTATTTTAGAAGATTTTGTAGACTTCTAATTACGAGTGTTATTCTCATTAGGATGTCAATTGCTGTCCCAAATGAGAATGCCAATTGATCTACTAAACCCCACAGAGTCATCCAGTTTATCTACTTCTGTGTACCGCCTAATGCACACACACAGGCAGTGCCATGTGACCCAGTGCATGCCAGTGCCAAGTAACTGCAGAAGAATTCCTGCTGGGATTAATGACAGAATCCAAAAAGATCACCCAGCTTCCTGCAAAAGTGGAGTACAGGTAATCCGTTTGGTCAGAAGTAGAGATCACACTAAAAAAAGGATTTTTTTTTTTTTTTTTGGTGGACGATAAGGCATATGAAAACTATGTCAGGCTATTTAGGGGATTCTATAGAAGTTATGACTTATGTAAGCCAGCTGCCAAGAGAAGCAAAGCAAGTGGAGATAGTTCTTCTTACATAAAGGATTGGAACAAGATGGTCACCAAAAAAGGGAAAAATTAAACAGTAGCATTAAAGTTTGTTGGAAACCTCTTGGCCTCCAAAGCCTCCTGCTCTTCAGGTGCTTATTCCTGAAACAGGATCCAGCTGGCATAAATATAAATAATAGTAATAATAGTGATAACAGCAATAACAGTAATAAAAGCAATAGTAATAGTAGTAGTAGTAACAACAACAATAATAATAATAATAATAATAATAATGCACCAATGCAATGCAATTGAACTTAGAATCGCTTATTTTTATTATCTAAGGAACCTGTTATCTATGTATCGATAGAGGAATGTATAAATATCATTCACATCCTTTCAAAGCTATAATATTCAAAATCAGGAAAGAAAAGTTTTGCAGAGAAAGGATGTAATTCTGTTTTCCAACAGTTTAACCAAGGGATCCAGAAGAATAAGAATGAACCTGCAAGCCTAATTCTTGGGATGCCTTCCCAGAAGTTTGGGTGCCTCAGCTCCTCCCTGGTGCTGAACTAATTAGCCATCAGAACAGAACTGCCTCTGCAGGAGACACTCTGATCCCCTCCATCACAGTATTTTACAACTTGGTTAATGAGGCCAGGACACCAGGAATCCATTGAGAGTCTCATCTCCTGCTGGCAGTGCTGTTTCTATCTAAGAAGCAGCTAGGAGTGAAGATCTTGCTTAAAATTACCTAATCCCCTTATTTAGAAATATACGGACTATTTTAGTTTGAGGAAAACTACTGCAGCAAAGAGGTTCCTCTGGTCAAGAAAAATGGAATATATATAAAAATGATACAATAAGGACCCCAAATAGAATTTTAATTTCCTTATATTTTCTCTCAAACCCCCAAAGCAAAGTTTCACACAGCTCTATCAGCATTGCAACTGCTCCTGATATCATGCAGCCCTTCGCCTGATGCTGTGTATTTGAACACTTCATAACTAGTAGGAGACATCCATAAAATAAAGCTGAAAATCCAGAACTATCTTACTTTTTGGGGGGCAGAGAGAAGAGACACAGAACAGAAGAAATTTGTCCCCAGAGACAAGTGGGGCATGGGAATGAACAGTTCCCTGTTTCCTAAACCTTTGTTGTGGGTCTACCAGAAAAGGATGTCAGAACCAGCCACTTGTGAACCTATCTTCACAGCACAATTAACTCCAACACTACCTCTCTCTGATCCTTATTCCACAATTGCTCTGTGCATTTGATTATCAGTTAATATTGCAGCTGATCTTCCATGAGTCTGGCCAACTCGCATGGACTTTGTAATGCAGCAATAGTCAGGGGATCTCCTCTTTGAATTCAGACTTGTGATGGAGCCAATGTCACAGTCCAGGTGGGGGAATAACTCCTCTTGTCCCAAGCTGGTTAGAGCTTTGTACATAACTTTCCACAAGGGATGAGTCTTTACTTTCCTCTTTTTAAGAATGTATAAGATACTCAGCAGCAGTGATTCAGGGACCTAACAATAGCAGTCTGCTATTTCAAATGGTCAGGATAGGCACCTAGGCTCTCAGATATATGACCTACAAGACTAGTATGTGGAGGTCACGAAAGATACCCTGTGCACATAGTATGTCACTGAACACCTATATTTAGACAACTAAACCCCTTTCCAAGAGTCATAAATCCCTGTCATGTTCAGGACATATTTTATATTGTATATAAATAAATATTGTATGTAAATGCAATAATAATAATAATAATAATAATAACCAAGTTCCCCAGAGAGGTTGTAGAGTCTCCCTCCTCAGAGATATTCAAAAGCTGCCTTGACATGTCATAGGCAGCCTTGTCTGTGTGGCCCTGTTTGAGCCAGGGGGCTAGACCAGACAACCTCCGGAGGTTCCTTCCAACCCCAACCATTCTGTGATTCTGTAAACATATTCTTTGAATGTGTTGCAGCCAAAGGTGCTAAGCACTGCAGCAAAGAATAAATCATAATATTATTTACTACACTGGCCAAAGGTGCAGAGTAGTTGTTAGAGAAAAAGGAGAAAAAAAAAAAAAAGCAACAATTAAGCCATTCCTTCAAAACATTCATTTGTAAAAAGAAACTAATTACCAGCATTCATGATATTTTGTCTTCATCCTGAGTTTTATTTACTGTTTAATGAAGTTGGTTTTCTGTTTTCTTTCATCAGGTAAATGATGAGGTACAGCAAATGACACCAGCAAATTACGAAACAGTCCCTGCAAGTTATACAAGGAGACAGAGAATCCATTCTGCATGATCAGGAAGAACAAAGTGATAATAAGAGCAGGTTTGATGGAGGTTATGTCTCACAGCTCTTTAGGTCAGATAATAATGCGGTATGTCATTAAGCTGTGGTGTCACTTTCCTGACTATTGTAATTGATGGTTCATGATATGGATATACTATAAAGCAAGTAGTATGTTTTGAAATCCCCATCTATAAAATTGAGATGTGTTTTCTGTAAGCTCTGCATTTCTCTTTGCTCTTCCTTAGGCTATTTCTTTGCCTTTCTGAGTCATGAATAATAAACACAAGCACCTTTATTTGACAGTTCAAAGTAATCTAGCAAATTACACACATATGCATGCATATACATCAACACATACATACATAAGGGTATGCACATATGTGATATTACTTACATATAGTATTCAACATTGTTATATATGTACACACGCACTAGCATATACCATATGTTCAGAGAGAGCAAGAAAGTGAAAGAGAGTAGGATTGTTTAAACAATTTTGGAAACCTTGGCTACTGTGCTGATAAGCTTTATGAATAATGCTAAATAAAAGAGGGCCCAGGAACAGAGGGCCAGGAGCACCGTGCTCTAGTTGACCACTGGTTAATTGTCCCCCTCCCTTTCTGATATGTTTTCAGCTACTCAGACTACTTCTCTTCCAAGCACAATTTGCAGAATAGTTTACTCTAGAAAATAACCTCAAAAAGGCAACATGCACACGACTTGATGTGTTTAATTCCATTTATTTTCCTTCCACACTATCCCAGCAGGCTTTGCACTTTCAGACTTCCCTGTGTATGTCTCCTTCAGTTTTGTGCTGTTCAGTTCACTTTTGTCTGCTGCAGCCAACACAGCCTTCACATTAACTCTGGTGCTCTGTTTTGAAAATAAATCCATAATAAAAAAATAATGGTGGTTTATGGCCCTAGGAGCACCACGAGGAGTCAAGGGAAGACGCAGGTCTGTATAACATGGATATGGCCATGACACTTAGCTCTGGGACCAGGGGGAAGCTCTCTTTTTTATAGCGGCACAGACAAAGCAAAGAAAGATGTATAGATTACTTTGTATTGAATGTGTGTTGAAAGAGCCCAGTTCATGCACACAAGCGATTTAGAACCCCTCAGTGGAAATGACACATTCAGATCTGACTTTCTGTACATAGTATTTCATCTGCATATGTACAAGAACCATTTTTGCAAGCATCAGCCTTTCTGAGTTGACAGGCATCCCAAAAAGCATGTCTACGATAAGTATGGGAAGAGGTGTGTGCCACACATTTTCACACAATGCCACATGAGCCATCCAGTTTTAGCAATACCTATGTTTTGGATCTTTTTGGGGTGATGGCTCTAGATACATCTTTTACAATCTATGGCTCTAGATAAATCTATGTGCATCTATGACCCACAAAATGAACATGCTGCTTGAACTTAGAGATTCAGACTAAGATAATTTCCAGAGTCTCTACTGTGGATTTCAGTAACAGATGACTTTGTGATGTATTTACTTTGCCTTGGTACCTTAGGCCAAATTTGCATTATGACCTTTTGGCGGTGTACGCTACCAGGATCCCTATCTTTGAACAGTTGGCCATGAATATTATTTATACCAGTGAAACTAGCTTAACAGGATTTTACAGGCTCTCAATAGGAAAGTGAAATATATTAAACCAGCAGAAGTACAGTTCTGCTGCCACTACTACCCCAGAGGCCTTTTTTTTCCCTGTGCAAGTCTCAGAGCACAACATCCCAAGGCTGCAGCATTCACGTGTTCTGGAAAGATACTCCTCCATCTCTTAAAGAGTAATGATTTTCCATTTCACAAACAGTCCTTGGCTTCCCTGATAAAGACTAGGCTGACTGTATCAGAATAGGAAAGTTAAAAAGAAAAACACTCCTTTTTCTGATAAAGTCATAACTTCAGCCTACAAACTGTCTTGATCAATATAACCAAACTCTTGACTAAGGTATTTTGAAGGTACTTCTTATCTCACTGGATCTTGAGCTAGTATTCTTACCTGACTTGAGAAGCTGGGACTTTTAAATCTTCATGAAGTGTCAATTCATAATATAAAATACCAATGCCTACACCCTTTCTGTATATTTATGAACAACTTCAACATAAAAAAAGCTAATTTTTTAATAATGTCAGATCTGGATAAATGTTAAATACCATCACATAAATATTAAGTACCAAACTGATAGCCTTCTATGATGGGACAACTGGCTGGATAGATGAGGGGAGAGCAGCGGATGTTGTCTACCTAGACTTCATCAGGGCTCTTCATACTTTCTGCCATGATATCCTCACAGGCAAGCTCAGGAAGTGTGGGCTGGATGAGAGGATGGTGAGGTGGATTGTGAACTGGCTGAATGGCAGAGCTCAGAGGGTTGTGATTAGAGGCACAGAGTCTAGTTGGAGACCTGTAGCTAGTGGTGTCCCCCAGGGGTCAATCCTGGGTCCAATATTGTTTAATTTATTCATCAATGACTTGGATGAAGGGACAGAGTGCACCCTCAGCAAGTTTGCTGATGATACAAAACTGGAAGGAGTGGCTAACACACCAGAGGGCTGTGCTGCCATTCCAAAGGATCTCAACAAGCTGGAGAGATGGGCAGAGAGGAACCTCTTGAAGTTCATTAAAGGCAAGTGCAGGGTCCTGCACCTGGGGAGGAATAACCCCGTGCACCAGTACAGGTTGGGGGCTGACCTGCTGGAAAGCAGCTCTGTGGAGCAGAACCTGGGGGGTCCTGGTGGACAGCAGGTTAACCATGAGCCAGTGGTGTGCCCTTGTGACCAAGAAGGTCAATGGTGTCCTGGCCTGCATTAGGAAAAGCACTGACAGCAGGTTGAGGGAGGTGATCCTCCTCCTCTACTTAGCCCTGGTGAGGCTTCACCTGGAGTATTGTGTCCAGTTCTGGGCTCCCCAGTACAAGAGAGACTTGGAGCTCTGGAGTGAGTCCAGTGAAGAGCTACCAAAATGATTAAAGGGCTGGAGCATCTCTCACATGAAAGGCTGAGGGAGCTGGGCCTGCTCAACCTGGAGAAGAGAAGGCTCAGGGGGGATCTGATCAATTTGTATAAGTATCTGAAGAGAGTGTGTCAAGAAGATGGGTCCAGACCAGTGGTGCCCAGTGACAGGACAAGAGGCAATGGGCACAAACTACAGGAAGTTCCGGCTGAATATTAGAAAGCACTTCTTTACTGTGAGGGTGACAGAGCACTGGAACAGGCTGCCCAGAGATGTTGTGGAGTCTCCTTCCCTGGAGATATTCAAAACCCGCCTGTACACAATCCTGGGTAATGTGCTTTAGGGGACCCTGCTTGAGCAGGGAGGTTGGACTAGATGATCTCCAGAGGTCCCTTCCAACCTCAACCATTCCATGATTCTGTGATTCTTTGGTATATATGCATGTATCTGTGTTTTCCTGTGTATGTTATGTACCATTTATCCTACTGTTTCCTTTTGTATAGATAAGACAGCTGTTAGACATTTAAAAGTACAAATCCAACTTTTAAAATGTTCACTTTAATAATTAGGGTTAACATAGGAGGCCACAGCAAATGCACAGAACTGGTGCATTTCAAACAGGAAAAATTGTAAGTGACAGTAACCCTTTATCAATTCATTCCAAGTCAGTTAATTAAACCAGGAATTATTTAAATAAGGTGACAGTCAAAGGAAAAGGTCAATGTTCCCAGTGTTTCAATAGGTCTTCCTCATCTCTGGAGTTTAATTAACTCATTTTGAACAAAACGGTCAAAAGTATGCTAAAACTCATAAAGTTCTTTCTCTGTTTTTTCAATGCCTATTCTCCTTAGGACTTCACAGTGTATTTTCAAAGCACCAGAAAGTGAAGAAAATTCACTAAATCCACAGATCTATATACCTGGAATCTGATGTAGCTGAAGAGGTGTCTTGCCAGTCCATGGCTAACAGGTACCACTGCTGCAGAGTCCCCATGGCAGTGGATATGCCTGTCACTAGGTCAGAAAAGCATCTGCATAACATTTTACTCAAGTGCTGGGGCTGAAGGAGCTTATGGTCTCTCCATCTACCTGCTCTCACTCTGATATTTTGGGGTCATGAAGACCCATTTTCACTGAAAATACCCATGAGAGACAGATTCATATCACTGCTTTCTTCCCTCTCTTTCTGCCATCTGCCTCCACTCCACTTTATAAGGCCTACTCAAGAATTTGATCTCTTTGTGTATAAAATCGTGCTGGGATTCTGTCGTGAAAGGAATTATGCTCTTCACTTGTAAGAGAGAAGCAGAAATATATTCATTGATGAAAACAGTGATTTAGCAGAGCTTAATCATGAATAAGACAGCAATTTAACAAAGTTCTAATAGTAAATGCGACATTAACAAGACTTGTGATGGCAAGATCACATGATTATTTACTGCATAGAGGACAGGGTCAGACTAAAGTGTCAGGGAGACCCCCACTTTGAGTAAAGAGCTTCAGAATGGAGTCCCCTTTGCTGTCCAAACTCCAAGGAGTTGAGATACAACCTGATCTTATTCCAACCCCAGGCTTAACAGTTTATGCCTAAAGGATTATATGCACAATCAATCCTTTATGTCACTTAGCTAAGATTACAAAGTTTCAGCATGCCTAGCAGAGTTCTTTTACTTGCAAAGTTTTAACATGCTAGATATTAGTCACTTACCAAGTAACTTTTGCAGATAAGGAATCTCTCGACCTCAAGGAGTAACCTTGAGAGGCATCCCTGCTCATGGGGAAGATCCTGGCATGCAGCCCATTGCAGTCAAACAGAGCACGGGTACAAAGAGACCCATGTGGAAAAACCCCAAGGAGAAAAATCCTGCACAAGAAGCTCTCTGGAAAATAAATAAGATGTTCTGATCTGTGGTTTGTTGTTTCTTTCCACAACCACTTGTTCTGGTTTCAGCTGAGATAGAGTTAATTTTCTTCATAGTGGCTGGTATGGTGTTGTGTTTTGAATTTAGGAGAAAAATGATGTTGATAACACCCTGATGTTTTAGTTGTTGCAGAGCAGTGCATACTCTAAGTCAAGGACTTTTCAGCTTCTGAAGCAAGGAGGCTGGGGTTGCACAAGAAGCTGGGAGGGGACAGAACCAGGGCAGCTGACCCAAACTGACCAAAGGGATGTCCCATACCACATGACATGAGGCTGAACACTAAAACTGGGGGGAGTTGTCCGGGAGGGGTGGGGGCCCGATGTGAACTTAATCTGGTATTTGTACTCAGTATGGCCATCATTCTTGCACTTCAGGAACGTTACCATGGAAACTATTAACAAGTACACTCTTTACTCCATGCAAGTTAAAATAGTTTTTGAAGATTTTGAATATTCAAACTAGCATGATTCTACTGCTATGTCTCTTGCATGCATTTCTAATTTTGTTTAAGTTTAAACAACTATTTAAAAATACGACCCAGAGATCTGCCCTGAGGCGGGATGGTTATGGGTGACAAGGTGTGTGGGAGAATATGGGCAGGTATCTATCATGATTGTCACTTCCAGTGGTTTTGGAATTCACCCCTGAACAAATACGGAATTCTAAAAAGCTGATAAAATGTTTTCAAAAGGTATGCCCTGATCCTGGCAATGCCAGGGATTTACAGCTTGCCACACTGTGCTGAGGTCTGACCTGAGCCTATCAAACACTATTCAACACTGTTCAGCTCCTTCAAGAGGAAGAAAATGCCTCCAGATCTGATCCAGCTCTGGTGACAGGCACTGCAGCTCATCCAACCCCCACGACAGGCACAGCAGCTGAACCAGAGAACCAACCTGTGCTGGTATCAATCGCCCCTATATTCAAGAAGAAACATTGGCTGAGGACGTCAGCTCATCTAGTAAGGGAAGAAAATCCCACTAAGAAGGGGAAGGAGGAAGAAGTGGATAAGGCAGACTACTCTGAAGCAGGGCCATCACGAGAACAGGAGGAGGAAGAGGTAGAACTCATAAACAAGGCAGTAACCACCCAATCCCTATGCCTAGGTGAGCTGCGAGATATGCAGAAAGATTTCAGTCGTCATCCAGGTGAGCACATTGTCACCTGGCTGCTCCAATGCTGGGATAACAGGGCCAATAGCCTGGAATTAGAGGGCAGGGAAGCCAAGCAGCTGGGATCCCTCTCTAGGGAAGGGGGCATTGGCAAAGTGATTGGAAAAGGGGCACAAGTCTTCACCCTCTGGAGGCGAGTCCTGTCAGGCATGAAGGAGAGGTATCCCTTCAAGGAAGAGGTTGTATGTCACCCAGGCAAGCGGACCACCATGGAAAGGAGTTCCCCAGCACCTGAGGAAATTAGCTGTACTGGAGGTGATTTATGATGATGTAGACAACAAACAGATATCCAAAATATCCAGATGAATCCAAGTGCACGTGACCCATGTGGTGGAAGTTTGTACAGAGAACACTATCGTCACATGCCAACTCATTGGCAATAATGACCTGGAAAGACGGAGATGGACAAACTGTGAATGAATTAACTGGCCAACTCTGCCAATAAGAAGAAAGACTCTCTTCCTCCCTATGGGCCTGTGTCTCAGCTGTGGAGAAAATGGTTCAGCAGCTCAGAGAGAGAATTAGTTTTCTCCCCTGTCCATACAAACCAGTGCCTCAGCTATTAGGAGTAAGCATTCCTCTGTTCAAGAGAGAGGATATAGTGTCTGCACACCGCATGACATCCTGTGGTTTTATCTATGGGACCACGGGGAGGACATGAGGAAGTGCGATGGAAAATCTACCTCAACCCTAGAGGCATATGTACATGAGTTGCAAGGAAAAACAATCATAAAAGAGGGTTTTTCCAGGAAAATGGCTGCTCTGGTTTCCAGTGGGCAAATCTCCAGACAGAGTAGAAGGGTTGATCTTACTTCTGAGCAATTGCATTGTGCATCAAATGTTTTGTATGTATATATATATAAATTATTATTATTATTATTACTTTCCCTTCCTTTTTCTGTCCTATTAAACTGTCTTTATCTTAACCCACAAGTTTTACCTTTTTCCTATTCTCTCCCTCATCCCACTGCGGGGGAGTGAGCAAAAGTCTGTGTTGTGCTCAGCTGCCTGCCGGGTTAAACCACAACACACTGAAGAAAAACATGACTCTAAGATTAATCACCTTCATACAAGAACAACCTGAAGGATCCTGAATCTTTGGCTGGTTTGACAAGAGTAAGGTTAGTTATGTGTGCATCCACATAACAAACCAATAAGAAATGCTAGGATGCAAATGACTGTCAGTGTCCCAGCTAATTCGAGGTGATTGTATTAGCACCTTTACTCAACAGTATGCACAGCTGAGAGAGCTAAAGGCATAGTACCTCACTACTTATTTATATGAGTCAAAGAACGTATGTAAGCCATGCGCCATGGAAAAAAAACAAGGGATTATAATCACGTTTACTAACACTGTGATAATTTGATTTTGTCCTCATACTCTCAACAAAACTAGCAAAAGCGAGGTAAGGACACTACACAAAGAAAAATCTGCCTGAATTCTTCTGTCTACTGCTGCTTTCTCTGAGGAAGATCTGTTGGTCTAGAAAAAAAAGAATTGCAGAACAATTAGTAAGACACCAAGGGTATGCAGGATATGATGGCAGATCAGTAATCAAGGCAACAAATCTCTAATTATTGCTCTGATCTTCAGAGAATAAGGACTTTTATATCAATACAGTAATTGATATAATTGCTAATTTGCAAGGCTGTGAACAATTAATAGCAACAGATCATGAGAATTTAATATAAACTTGAAAAGAGTTGCAAAATGTTTTGGCAAAATAGTATCAGAGATGTACTACTGGCTCTTTTAATTTTACTATTTTGAATTGCAATACAAAATTGTATTGTAGAATTGTACGATTTTGTTGTATCACAGAATGTTTCTGTGATTTTCTTAACCGAAAAGCAAATTTACAGCTGCATTCTTACTTAATGTTATGTGTGCAGCTTTCTGTAAGATCCTTGCCATTCCTGTTGCACCCTGGTATTCAACAATATCCTTAAAATTAACTATCACACGGAGCACTCCATCTTTTGTTTTAAGGAAAAAGACTTTATGTATTGAGGCAACTTCTGTTCAATGAAAGCTAATTCTGCTCAATAACCAGTTTACCTTGGTAAAATGTATCCTTTTCACTGGTTATGGCCACTAACTTATACCTGCTTATATCCCTTGAATTTCTCTGTTTTTCCTTTGCTTTCTCTTTAAAATGTGTTCTTACTCCTTTATTACTCTTTTTATTAACCTAGGGACAGTGTTTGCATCCAGACAACTCTGCATTTCTTTGTTCCTCTTGCCTCTTTATGTCTTAGCAAATTGTGTGTGGTTTCATTAGTAACCCAAACCTGCTGCTTTGCTGCAGTTTAGAAGAAAAAACTGCAGTTGCAGGTTCCTTGAGCTTCTCAGAAAAATGCAGCAGCATCTGTGAAACTGTGAAGGACTATCTATCGGACAGTCATTTAAATGGAGGGTAAAAATTAGGCTTTTAAAAAGAAACTGCTTTTAATTTCTAGAAATACAGAAGAAATGACTCAGTTACTTATTCACTGCTATTTTTGATTTTGTGAGCTTTACAACACTTTACCATGACCTGAGGGCAAACAAAACAAGTTGGCTGATTCTTTTCCATCACTGAGAACAACAAATACTCTTTGTGATTTCTAATAACAGTATTAAAATACATCACTGTCTTAATGTTTCCAATGTTGTTGCAAACATAATTTGAAAAATCAAATTACTTTCAGAGGATATATGAAGACAACCATCTTAGGTTATTATCTCTTACAATGTCTTACCCAGAACTTTTCAATGACCTTGGTAACTACTAAATTACTGACCTAGAATTATGAGCATGGCGATCTTCTGGGCACAGACTGGTAAATCATTGTGTCATTGTCAGGATAAGCTCAATGTACACAATTAGTTGGAAACAATGCACAGTTGTGAGATTTAAGACCACCTAATACACTTTCAGCTTATATGGGAATCAAGCAGCATTCAAGTTTCCAACACTACACGGGGGCAGCAGGTAGAAATGAAATATTAGAAGCACATTATGTAAAATGCATTCACTAGAGAAATTCTAATCTCCATAGATTTCTAGATAGAGAATATAAGCTCATGCTCTAATGTGTCAGGGTTACTCACAGAAGTGTTATAACATCAGAGCCTCTTCAGTCGAATCTAAAGTAAACACCTAAACACCAAAGGGGATGAGGTAAATGGTACTTTACATGCCTTATACACTGACCATACATGCCCATAGAAAAGGCACAACTAAGATCTCAGTGAAGAGCTCTAAGCAAACAGACTATATCTCAGCTGGCAACTTTTATCTCAGCTGCTGAATGGTAATTCATCTGTCTCCAACAGCTCAAGGGCTGTCCCAGAGGAGAACAGAAAACTTTATTCTTTGTTCCATTTCTTAAAAAAAAAACAACAACAAAAAAAAAAACAGAGCTCATCACCTCATGTTGATCTAGTTATGCTACAGAAAGAATGAAGTTAACAATCACAGCTTTATCCTAGCGTTCCTCTGCCCATAACGGTGCCAAAAGCCCAGATGGGTGTTACATAGCCTTGGTTAAATCATCCAATAATGTGGATAGGAGGTGAGTTAGGCAACATATCTGACTTCTGATCCAAGCTCAAAATATGAATTCTGGGCCTCAATGCCTGCTCTCCAAAAACCAACATTCCGCTATATTTTCTATTAGATAAAGATTGCATTGTGAAAATACAGATATGAGAAAAGACAGCATGGGAAAATGTTACATTCACTGGATACCAGCTAACTTAATTCAAATCCACAAACCTCACAAAACAAAACAGACTCTCCTGACAGGTTTTGTATGAACTGGCATGTCCTTGTCTTACTGTATATTTTATCTTGTAAGAGGCAAATGTTTGGATCTGAGCTGAAATAAAAAGCTAGATTGAGCTGAGCTCTGTGTCACTTTGATGTGCATTATTCTAGCTTAACACCCTTCTATTTGCAAATAATAGAAAAACTAGTTACAACAATTTGTGTGCAATCATTTCTTCATGTTAATCCTCTTTCCACCATTTCATTGAGAGAGATTCAAAATTACTAAAGCAGAACTAATTAATAGGAGAAAAAAAAAATCTTAGATTTACATTAGGGAAGAATTTCTGCACATTATTTATTACATTGAAAATGCAAGGTCTACCATTTCATAAAGGTGAAAAGGCAACCAGATTAAATGTTTAAATTGTATTACATTTGTTGTATTTTTTCATTTGTATAAAATTAATGCTAAACTAGATCCTCTCGAGACTCTTGCAAGAGTCGTCTCTGAGTACTTCTGCTGAAATCAATCTAAAAATATTTAGCATTGTGTAAATCCTGTAAAAGGAGAATGCATCTTTGTTAGATCTTGCCAATATTAAAGAGATTTACAAAAGTCCAGCATGTTTGGCATAGCACTTTCCTCCCATACATTATGATCACTATTAAATTATTTGCAGATCAGAAACTTAATCTGTACAGTAAATAAAATGAGATAGTTTATTACAAAGTTCTGTGATTGCAGCTGGATTTCTATAGTTACATTAAAAAGTATCACTGTTTAGAAGGATACACATGCTCTTCTGTGTATATTTATATTTATATGTATATAAATATATTTAAAAACTAAAGTGCTTCCTTCCCTTAAAAAAGCTCTCTTTTTAGATATTTCAGAAATGGTTGCTTTAACACATTTCCAATGCATTTTCATTAATAATTTATTCCACCATCTTACAAACCCACTTCAAGTCACAAACAATAACAAGCACACTTAGACTGCCTACAAATGTAGCCTCTTTTCAGTGACTTCCAAATACATGGGGATTTAGTTCAATAAGGCAGTGCACCTGAATGACAAAAGAACTCAAGTGAACCAAACTGAAAATCACAACAGCTGTAGGCTTCTGAGCAGACAAAGTGCCTATGTATTGTGGCAGTGGGCTGTACTTGAACTAGACCAAAAGCAACACTTTGCATTCAACTTTTTTTTTTTTTTTCACAAAAGTAGGGCACTGAACTTTTCTTGATTGCATATTTTATTTGAGATTTAAGAAGGATTAGTTGTAACTGGCCTGACCGTCTCTCTGACTCATTTTTTACTTCTTACTATTTTATGGTGTCTGATTCTTTCCATATCTTACAACTTTGTCTCTTACCAGTGCTACTCCCCACCTAATTTGGGCTCCGCATACAAAGTCAGTTCCAGTTCTTATTCAGGAATGTCTAGTATCTCTGGCTTCTAACAGAATATCCTATCATTTTTCAAAAAGATACTTTAAACTACTACATACATTAACTTTGAGTTTGGCCCATGAATTATAATTGGTGAAAAGAGTATCAAATATCTTGATTTGCAGTGAAATAAAATCTTTTTTTTTTTTTTTTTTTTTTTAAGAAGCAGTCTTTTAATTTTAATCTATAGCTTTCATTGAAGTTATGGATTCTTATCAGATCTAAGTCACAAAAAAAGTGGTAACACGAGAAAAGAATATCTGATGATTTTCCATGATTTTTGCTATTTGTTATTTAATATCACAGTAAATAGCAATATAAGCAGTGACCGTGAGAAAAGTGAAATCCCACAAGATGAGTCAGTTCAAAGTAACGCTATGCACCACTCTTCCATTGATGATTTCTTTATTCCCTTTGCAGACACAGCTATTCTTTAGACTGTTAAGCCTTACCTCACTATTGATACATTCCACTTACATGCTTAAGAAGTCAATGGTTTCTAGCCAAATTAGGAAAGGGAATGAACTGACAAGGCAGCCAATGTTGCCACATTAAAGGTTTAGCGTTAAGAGTCATTCTAATTATATATACACAATTATGTAGGCTTTTTGCACAGTTTCAGTAACACAAAAATGCATACTTCCATTGCCTAATTTTGTTTCTCAAGCATTTAGAAAACTCTCCACTCTCAATCCATTTATTATAACAAATAACTGCCTAAATTACCATTTTCAATTGAAATATGGCTATTTCCAGTTGTATATGTATTCATAAAACTATAACCAGGTTAAACTGATTAAAATCAGTAACCCATTTTTAAATTTCACTGTAAATCATTTTGTGTTAGAAACCCAACTGTAGAGATAATAATACACCTCTGCACCTTGTAGTGTGTTTCATAGCTTTACTCCATCATGCTGGTCTTGGTTCCTGTTTGGAACTGCAAGGTAAGATAAATTCCGTACATGGATGTTAGTATTTGCTAAGCTAAAAGCACATTTCACGGAAGTCCGGAGCTTCTGAGTTCTACAACAGTGTACCTACAATGGTGCAGAGACATGAGGAAAGGAAAGGTTTGTAAGAAGGAAGTACTATCTTGATTAGCTTGTTCAGAAAAGCTGTCAAGTACATATGCTCTCCTTCAAGTCTGAAATAGTAGACTTCAGTGAAAAATACTAGCTGAAAATTATACAGAATTCAACTAGATGAATGCCAGTTATATTACTGTATTGGGTGTCCACAGCAAGGTGCTAACAGCAGGGAGCTGCTCTGTGAGGCGAGGCCAGGGTTGCCCCGTGCTGGACCCAGCCAGTTCCAGCCGGCTCCAACGGCCCCACCACAGGGCCCGCATGGGCCCGGCAGCCAAGATGGCGGCGCCTTGGGTAAAGGCTTTGTGAGAAAGGGCAGACAATGCCACGGGGAGAGAGGGAGAGGGAAGAAAAAGAGTGAGAAACAGCAGATGGAACAGCAAGGTCAGAGGAGGAGAAGGATGTGCTCCATGGCAAGAGCGGATATCCATGCCCATGGGAGACCCCATGCCAGAGCAAGTGGATATTCCTGAAGGAACTGCGGCTTGTGGAGAGCCCATGCTGGAGCAGAGGAAAAGTGTGAGAGGAAGCGAGCAGCAGAGAGAAACCACTATGTGCTGATCATACCCCCTGTCCCTCCTGCACTGGCTGGGGAGGTTGGGTTAGAGGAACTGGGAGTGAGGGAGTGAAGTTGAACCTGGGAAAGTGGGGAGGAAGGATCTTGTTTTAATGTTTGTCTCTTTTGTTTCCAGCTACCCAAACATTTTAATTGGCAGTAAATTAATTTTCCCCAAGTTGAGTCAGTTTTGCCCCCAGCAATTATTGGTAAGCAATCTTCCAGTTTTCATCTTGACCCATGAGCTTTCTCATCCTATTTGCTGTTCCACAGAGGACAGAGAGTGAGTAAGCAGATGGGTGGGAGTTTGGCTGTTAGCCAAGTTTAACCCACCACAAATATGTTTGAAAGACAAGGTAGGTGGTATCTGTAGAGAAGAGGGGATACTAATAAGGAAATAAAAATAGCCATCTCCTTTGTTCCCAGGTGGTATTTAGACCTGAAGCATATTTCAGACCTGAAGGAGAGCTTCTGTGACGAAGTTTATCTTTTTTTTTCCTGCTATTGCTGATAAAACAGTTCCATCTGAGTTATTTTGACAATATCTCAGTTTTCCCTTTCTACAGTCTGCCGCCATGTACACAAATTCAAAGGCAATATATATATAAAAATGTATGTGTGTATATATATATATAATGTATATGAGGTTGCATTTACAAATATATATATATATATTCCTAGAGCTGTATGCCATGACTTTTTTTTTCTTTCCAGCCAATTGGAAACACAAAAGAGTGTATTTCAAAATCTGGGTATGTGATACCCATGTTGCTGCTTCAGCTAGCATTTTTTTGGCTGTGAAACGCATCTCTGGCCCCTGAAATCACCTTCACTTCGGTAGCCAGATGGTCCTTTCTTGTAACAGCCCAAAGATTAAGCAGTCACACAGAATGGGATGACCAAAGTCCTAGATTCCCTTCTGCTTCTTTAGTGCCATAAATAGCCTCCACTTCCATAAATATGCCCTGATGTGGGGAGGAGAAAGGGTAAAGCTGAGTTGCTGTTCATGAATATAATACTGATGGACCCGAAATGGAAGGGATCAAGAAGACCTGATGCAGTATTTCTTGATAAAGGCATCAATTGTTTGACAGCCTGTGTAGGAGACCTAACTTTAAAGAGAATGAACATGTTTCATTTGTAAGGAATAGGGAAACACCAATGCCTTTTTCTGTAATGTGCCATAAAAGTTGAAATTTGGACACCAATAAAATTAAAAGACCATCATTTTCTTTGTGTTTTATGCTACTTGGAAGGTACTCTGCATGAGTTGTTTCAGCTTTCATGGTATTCTTCTCCTGACATTGGAAACCAAGATTGGTCAATCCCTTGCTATCTAGAAATACAACTTGCACTACTGAAGTAGAAGATGGTTAGTAGTACTAAGCAGCTTTAGATTTATCTCTAAACTGAAAAACACATTAAATAGCCTATCTGCTAATTTCTGTAAGAGTCACCTACTTCCCTCTAAACAAAGGTTTACAGAATGCAGCCCAATATGAAGAAATAAATATGGGAAAGGTAGGTATGAGGTCTACTAGTTTATGACCAAGGTAGTTAATTTTTACTTTCCACATCCTAGCAGATCAGTCTGGAAGAATCAGGAGATCGAGCTTGAAGTCATGTACTGGGTCTGGCTGGGATAGAGTTAACTTTCCCTGCAGCAGCCCTTGTAGCTAGAACAGCGCTGGTATCACACCAGTGTTTTGGCTACTGCCGAGCAGTGCTGGCACAGCACCAAGACTTTCTCCAG
>VXAA01003097.1:53297-155379 GCA_013399115.1 Anseranas semipalmata
TGGGACCCCACGTGGAGCAGGGGCAGAGAGTGACCGTGAAGGAGCGGCGGAGACGCAGCGTTAGGGACTGACCGCAGCCCCCATTCCCCTTCCCCTGCGCTGCTCGGAGGGAGAAGGTAGAAGAGGGTGGATGAGGGAAGGTGTTTTTAGTTTGCTTGTAGTTTCTCACTGCTCTAGTCTGCTAGTGGTAGGCAATAAATTATATTAATCTCCCTATGCTGAGTCTGTTTTGCTCAGGGCAGTGATTGGCGAGTGATCTCCCTGTCCTTATCTCAACCTTTAAGCCCTTTCCATTGTATTTTCTCCCCCTCTAACTTTGAGGAGGGGGAGGGAGTGAGAGACCAGTTGTGGTGGAGCTCAGCTGCTCAGCAGGGTAAAACCACCACAGTGAAAGAAAATAAAGCTCTGTATAGTTTTAAGACTGAAAGAAACTGTTATAATTATGTAATGTGACCTCCTGGATAATAAAGGTTTAAGTGCTTTTAAATTCAATGTAAAGTCCATGACCACTGTTTGAGGGATAGCACATCCGTTACAAAGACATTCAGTTCTGATTTTTAAAAGGGAGAGCAAGATGTTAGAAGTGAAATCTCTGGTTTGCTGCCGCTGCTGATCTCTGCTTGGAAAGTGATCTTTCAAAATCTACAGTAGTGGATTTAATCAGGATTTAATCAGGAGAAGACAGATAAACAAAGGACCTGGGCAGTTGCTTGTGACAGTTATTCATGAACCAAAACAAGTGAAAAGACAACTGAAATCTAATACCCATTCGGTGCAAGAACAATGCCAATAAAACCCAACTAAACATTTAGTTTGAAATCAGTTCTGCTTAGCCAGAACTAACAATGGCTCCAATGCTAAGATTCCTCAGAACAATGAGGTTTAAGACTTCTGTTTGTTTTGTTTTGTTGATTTCTAATCTGGAGAATTAAATTCCAGGACGCTTCAAAGAACATCTGCTAAAGCCACCTGGTCATTGGTGGTATTTTCTTGCAGAAAATAGCCTAACGTGTTGTGCTTTTCTTTCCCTGCAAAACAATATTCTGAAAAATGCTTGATCATCAAAATATTTCTAGGATATAGTAATAACAAATACTGAAATAATTCTGCCTTGATTGTTGCACTGGGATCAGGTAAGCTGGGGTAAAATTATGACCACTGGTGGCACACTTCATAGGTAGGAAACAAAGAGAGAAAGGACATAAAACTCTGTGAAGTTTTAAGAATTTTAAAAGAATAAGGCAAAAAGCCTGTGGAGGACTAAATCTGTTTCCTAGGCTGCTATGTATGATATTATACAGTATTATAGTTTGGCAGCCTTTTATTTTAAAATCATAATTTGCTTAGCTGTGATTTGTTTTCATCCCTGAGCATTATAAATCGAGAATAGATTTTTTTGATCACTATGAAATTATTGCTATAAACAGAAGGCCATACCTTAATGTTACTCATACCTGTGCTACCTGAAGTCTCTTGATTCATACAGCTGAAAATACGAAGAAAATTGTGAGAAATTTCCTGTAACATCCAAATTTTCTCAGAAAAGTAGGACCTGATCTCGAAATGTGCTAGCAAGAGTTTGAACTTTCTCCTAACGAAAGGAATTGTGAATTATCAGTGCCTCCTCTGAATGAAGTAACACCAAAGTCCTCTCCAGTACTGCAACAGCAACAAAGTAAACTACTTTGTCCTCCATTTAATCTAATTAAGAAGTAGCATGAGAAAAGATCAATGAAATTGCATTGGCAGTCTGAGTATTTCAAGCAAGCAAATAAAAGTGTAAGACTGGCGTACAAATCATGAGGGGTTTTCTTACAAGAAAAAAAAAAAAAGGAGGTGCTTTATGTTTTCTTCATGGCTTTTAAGCTTTCAGGTCTAGTCCTTCCTGAGTTTCTTTGCAAGCATAATCAGATAATTCATTTTTTTTATTTTATGTACTTTTTTTTTTTTTTTAATAATGATCTGATGAATTCTCAAAAAGAAATAGCTAGGTTTCCTACAGAATGAGGTATATGTTCTAATGTACATGTTTTGCTAAATGTAGCCTCCGTTTGAAGGTTTTCTCACTGCTGGCTGTTCAGAACATCTCCTGTGGGAGAGTTCATGGGTGCTCAGGAAGTCACAAGGTCACGCTTGACCCTTCCTCTCCGGGTCACTTTGGCTTGGGAAACTTTTGCTATGCACAAAGAAAAACTGCTTTTATCCTGCTTGCAGGGTAAGACCATAAAGGCAGTAGTTACTCATTAATGCGCACAATACAGCTACATAGTAGAAGTGACGGGAGAGTGGGAATGAAGATGCTGTATGTTCACGGTAGTGGGGCTGGGAGCCATTGGGCCTAATCAAGGTTGTGTCTCTGCCTCGTGAAGAAATGTTAGACGACTGATCCATCTTTTCTTTCACAAATCACCGTGCACAAGAAATGATGATTAACTGCCTCACCAGTATAATATGATGCTTGAGTGATGTTTGAATAGTGCTTTAATTTGGGTTGCAAAGGCAAGAAAGAGAAAGAAATTCAATAGAGCTAGAATGTAGAATGCTAGATTGGGATTTTTGCTTAATTGTAGAAACAGGCCTTGGAAGACTGTCCTCAAATCAGAAGCAGAATCAGGAGGTTGCCAGCACAGGTGGCCTTTGGGTTCAGTGAGACAGGGCCGTCAGTAGATGTTAAGCTCCCCTGTTCTTTACTGCGCCTGGAGGTGACAGCTCCAGAACTGTTTCCTGCATGCTGCAGGAGGCAAAGGATGGGGATCTGATCTGCTGAACTGGGATGTCTGATTTGCATCCAAATTGTCAGTGCCTGGGGGAGGAAGACTTCAGAGGTACAGAAGTTCCATACCTAGTCAGTAGGAAAATGCAGGTGAAGGCTCTGCAGAAAGAAACTCTTCGCCTAAATTAGGTGCCCAAGCTAAATGTGTAGAGTATTCATCTAGAAGGCCCCAAATCACCTGCTTTTCTCTACTGACTGTACCAAGACTTTAGGTACTTTCTTTTGGAGGACAGCAACAGCATACACCTAATGCACAGATGCAGTTGAAGGGGCCAAATTCAAGGCAGTGACATTTCTGTCAAGGAAAATCTTTCTACATGTAGTAGCAGTCCCCTCAGTCTAACAGGCAATACCAGAGGCAGTACCACAGGAGAGGCTGATTTTAGACAATCTTACAGAAAATTCCGGTATGGTTAAACCTCTAAAATTCACCCATTCTGAGAACCTACAGCCAGCTGAAACAAGATGGCTTGAACTTCTCCAGATGAAAGTGTCTACTGTATAATATTTCATAAATGAAATACAAAAATCTTATCATGTTCTGATTCTGTTCAAAGTTTGGGAGAGAAACACATTTCTGAAAAATTGCCAGGGGAAGAGTAGGAAAGTATCTCACTTGCATTTCCTTCAGATTATACAAAAGATGCCAAATATATATTTGGGAGGCACAGTTTCAGTAAATGTGGAGTAGCTCCTTACCTGCAAGGAGAGGTCACCTGGGAATGAGGTGGTTGCTATTCTAGCACATGCTTCTCACAAGGACCATCAGCCAAAATCCTGACACTCAGACCCTCCGGTAGATGGTGAAAAGGAACAGGTTGTTCTTGCAGCACAGGATAAAGTGAAGAAGTCCTTAAAGTCAGCCCATACTTGATGTTTTGCTGCTTGGAGTGAAATGATGGTTTTCAAAGCCTGCTTCGGCGATAATGGACCTGTGTCAAGAAGGGGCACCCTCTCCTGGCACAGCACCTACAGTCTGTGGTTTTCGTTTCTCCTTTCTATCCCCTCAGGGCTCTTGCATTTCTACCAGCAGCAAGTTGAAAGCTATTACATACAGACTCATTTTTAAAATATGACTCAAGCAAAATCATCTCCATGTACTATTTTCCAGTTGCTCAGACTGAGGGATGGTGCCTTGCGTGAGAATCACAGTCTCTGTGATTGAAATTCAACCAAAGAAGTCCTCCTCTGACATTTTGCTGTGCTCAAAATATGCTGAGACCTGATCTGCCTCTGCCTAAATATCTCTGCTGCCATCCCTGGGCCTGAAAATGCCGAGTACTTTTTCCAGTGTGTGAATGGACTCACTGAATGGGGGAAGAGGCCAAAAAACTGTGGCCTCTTACATTCCCCATCGCAAATAAATGTTGTACTGACAGAAGGAACTTGAAAAGTAACCGTAAGTCTTTGCCCTCCCTGCCTTGCTGCACTAGTTATGTGAATTGGCTGCAAAAGAAAAACCTTAAGAAAGTATATGAGGGAATGAGCAGAAGAGCAAAAAGGTGTAGTGGCCTGCCCGAGTGACATGATCCCCAGCACCTTGCAGGATGCCACCCCCACATCCTACAGTGACAAGACGCCACCTCCTTTAAAACACCTTTTCCTCTGTGCCTGTATCATCCAAAAAAGAAAACCATTATTAACAGAAAGGAAGACATGAGTGAAAGGATTCCAGAAATGTAGGAGGTACCAAACCATTTTGTCTATGCTACAGGACAATAGGTAAGAACAGCATCACAACGGAGAAGGTAAGCACAGTGCAAGAAGTGGCACTCCGCTCTTCCACAGACAGAAAGGAATCTCTTCAGGGATTCAAGTGAAGGGTGGGGAAATGGTGTAGTATTTCTCTTTCAAACAACCTATTTGATGCCAATAGGCTTCAGGTGCAAACTCCAAGAGCCTGAAAGCAATGCTTAGAATGCAGCAGTCCTTTAATCTTGGGACAAAGAGGATCCTTTGGTTACCTCCAGCCATTAATGAGAAGTTTGGAAATTTTGCTTCTTACACATCTCTATCCCAAGAGCAAAATTAACTTACACCTCTTTCTCATGGAGATAAAACAGCAGAAAATGTAAGAGATGAGTGATGCTGTGCTAGGGGAATAAGGAAACGGAAATGTTAAAAACTGATAGCTTATTCCCAAAGAAACAATATGAGCTCAGCCAAGCAGAAAAAATGTGCAAATACTTCTCTTAATTCACTCTAGACAATTTGCCATTTATAATATTTTATTTAGAGTTTATGGACTCACCAACTCAGTGGTAAACTGCTGCTATTTCTCTTGTATAGTTGTTTATCCAGGGAGAAGAATGGGAACATGGGCAGGGGGTTGTAGAAAGCTATTTAAAAATGAATCTGGCACCCTAGAACTTAACACTGAGGTGCTTGTGGTAGCAGTTTCTTCTGATTTGTGTATATCATTCTTTTTAAAGGTGAAATGTATAACAGTTAAATCTCAGAATTTCCTTTTATTTTTGTTGTTGTTGTTGTTGTTGTTGTTTTCATAATACTGCTTCAATATTAATTAATTTATTTATATTAATTTATTTATTTATACTATATGCAGTATAGAGAATCTATACACACATGTTATGTGTCGGAATAGGAGATCTGAGCGCAATTTACTAAAATGATGAAGTGACACAGACTTTTTAAGTCTTATTGACTTTCAGGGGAGTTATATTTAAAGCTGGTCTTTTCAAGGAAATTGGATGGCCAAAGTTTTTTGTGAGGTAATGAAAACAGTCCACATTAGTGTTAACAAATGTATGGCCAGTTATTAAGAAATATGTTACCTTAATCTGTGGCTTTGCAAAACACCAGCAAAAATGTAGTTCAACACACAGCGTAGCTCCTTTTGAATTTAGCAAATAGCTGTGATGCAAATAAATAGAAAAATGAGGCAGTCAGTAAATAAATGATCAAATGAGAAGTTTTCATTTCAGTGTTTTTAGGATGAAATATTTTAGTTTCTCTAATTTGAATCTTTGCACTCAAAAATCTTTTCAAGTCTACCTGAAAGGAAATTTCTTGGTTTTGTTTTGTAGCCTGAAGAGAAACAAAAAGCTTTTTTATTTCCTTGAATCTTTTTTATTATTATTATTTGGCAGACTGAAATATCTGTCATTGACACTTATCCCATTAAATTTGCTATGATTTCATTTTTAAATCCCTTCTCTTTTTCCCAGTAGTTACATATCCTACATGAAAACTATAATCACTGCAACAACACAGTTATTCCAAGTAATTATGCAAGTCAGTTTTCTCATGAAAAATGACCCCTCAGGCATGGGAAAATTAAGTGTGAGCCCTTAAGTTTTGTTATGTACTTCTTAAAGTCTTACTGTTGATTTGGAGGTAAAACTAAGAACTGAAACAGATCTCCTAAATCCTACCTACAATACCAAATTTCTTCCCATAGGCAAATTACTTGATTGCCCCTCTGACTCTTAACTGAGAAGATATAATGTGTGGCCTGGTGAGCTAATAAGAAGCTGAGACTATTTTTATTTTTGTCTTTTTAATTATTGCTTCACTGCAATTGAAGATGAAAGTTAGGCTCCTAAATCATTTTGGTATCTTGACGTAATGGTGAAATCATTACAAAACAATCCAGTATATTTTTGTGGATAATAGTTAATAAAGGGAAAATATCCCCAGGAAAAGCTATAGTTTTCAACCACACTTTTAATGGAATGACTTGAATGAGAGCTCTGATATTCTGATTATGTCAGTGAGCTTTCTCTACAGTAAATGTTTTCATTCTTCCCTTGAGAGCTGTGCTCTCAAAAAGGATGTCATTAAGGGAATTCCCAAAGGTTAATTGCTAAGAATTTTAGGCTTCTTACAGAATGTTTTTCTGTCCTGTGTTTTGATTTGTGTATTTCCAATATATTGCAGTTGTCACAGAAATCATCATGTGAGTTATGCACTTCTTGCTCCATATCTACACAATGCAATTTTTATCACCAATAATTTAGGCTCAAATTGTTTCTTTGTTTCTGTCTACATCTGGAAGAAATCCATGCATGGATGTCAGCAGAAGCCAGCTGGATGTGTGGGGATGGTCATCTATCTGAAGAGGGCTTTTACTCTCTTGGTTGCTTCAAGCTACATGCATTCTTTGTTCAAATCTTTCTAAAGAACTGGAGGCTTCTGTTACTGAGCAATTCTCCTTGGCACGTTCTACCTATCATCTTCTGGTTGGAATATGTGGTAAAACCTTCTTTTCTTGGGGAAACATTTGTAGTGAGATCCCAGTTTTCATCCATTAGAGGCAGGGAAGTTGTCTGGTGCGAATTTTAAAGCAAAGTGCAAGAGAATCTCATCCAAAATACCATTGCAAGCCTTCTATCAGTAGACTTTTTCCAGTCACCTTTGACTTGTTTGTGCATCCGTTGGAAGTGTGCATAGACACAAAGTAGTGTTAAGCTCTCTAACACCTAGCTTGCACAGTTGATCTCATGGACTGATATAAAATAATAAAAAGTATATTGGAACAGGTCCTAGAGAGGTTATCTTGTCCATTGCATTTTTGCAGTACAGGATCAACTCTGTTGCCACCATTCCTTGAGCATTTCTCTAAACTGCTTTGCAATGAGAAATATCCCATGATGCACACAGACTGTCCCAGTGCTTCAACATCCATCAGAAAGTTTCACCTGTTATCCAACAAGAAACTATTTTTACTAATTTCAGTGCATTCTTCTTTTACTGTTCACATGAATGCAGAAAAAAGTTTTTTTCTGTCTTCAAAAAGAAATTTATGAAAAGAAAATGTATGTGTTTTGAAATTTATACCAAGTTTTCCCTTGAGCTACTCTTCTTTAGTCTAAACAATCCCAATTCTAAAAGTCAAAAAGCTTTTTAAATAGCTCATCATTCTTGTAACTCACTGAACTCTCTTATTTAGCCCAAGTCTGCCTTGAAATATGGTACCCAGACCAGGACACAGTTTACAGTGGAGACCTTGTCAAGGCTGTCAAGGACATATTCATGTGTCTTGAAAGCTATGCTCTTATTGATATATCCCACTGTGAAATTTGCCTTTCTAACAGTGTGATATTTTCAGTCATACTTAGTCTGTGATTCATTATAAACCCTTCCACTAAAAAAATCTAACTAGTTTTCTAGATCTTGTATTCATACAGAGTGTTACTCTTATTCATCAACATCATTCTGACTTCTTACTTCTTCCTAACTATTACAGTCTTTTTTATACAATAGAGTCACATATAGAGTCTCATATACTGGGCTACCCTTGGATTCAATTTTTACAGCCCTTTGACAAGTGCAATTGCAATGTGGGGAGTCCACATAGTTATGTTAAGCCATCACAACACTGTCTGCTTGCTGCTCTAACTGCTCCCTTTGATAAATGTATTGCAAGGAGCTCAGCTTGATGGCACATCATTCTCTACTTTCACTCATGTTTTCAAAACGCCTGTTTTTGCTGTAGCATCCTGGAAGAGACATGCTTTGGAGTTTCTGCAAAGGATTGTTGCAAGTATGGTCACTGTGAGAAAAGTCAGACTATTGTCTAACGTTAGTCATGTTAAAAGGGAATGCTGGATGAGCAAGGCTGCTGCTGAGCTTGTCCCTGCTCTCTTCATCTTTGATCTGATTCAGATGCATCAACTAAACCTTGCTGTTAATCTGGAAAGTAGTGAACATAGTTCACTATGCTTTACAGAGCAGTAAACGAGGAATGACAGAGTCTGCCTCTGTTGCACTTCATACCAGCTTTACCAGTGATATGTAAGTTTGGAGAAGGAGCTCCAGTATAGAAAATATTTAATTTCCCCACTGTTCTTCCTTCAGTTTCACCTCTGCATCACAGAGGTGAAAAGCTGTTCCTGATAATACCAAGGGGAGAAAAGGAAAATAAAACTGGACAAATACAGATTTGGGGTTTAGCATAGTTTTAAAAACTACAATGAAGAAGTCAAGCTATGAGATAGAAGTATTGTATTCCCAGCTAGTCAAAAAGTTGAAGAAAGTTTGAGTTCAGTTAACTTTTGTTTTGTTTTGTTTCAATTCTGAACATTGTAGGAGTTCTAAAGTTAAAAGAAAATTTTAGAATGAAAAAAAATGTAAAATATGTGGAACTGAAACATTTTCAGCTTTTAGAAACCAAGGATTCCTCTCATTTGTTGAAAATGAGACACAATGCAAAAAATATTAATGTCTCCAAATCGTCCTTCATCTTCCTCACCCAAAATACCCATCATAAAACTTTGCTTGCATCTTATAAAGAAGAGAGATAGTACGAGGAGTTAAACACAATAAGAAGCAGAAATCCTTAGCAAATGGAAAGGAGACTGATGGGTCGACTTTTACTCCCCAAATAAGAGGATTGTTGAGTCCTTGGGGAAAATGACTAATGTAGAAGGAGCAAAAGACTCTCTTTCCTGGAATAACAAAAATACACATATATTTTAATCTCTGTTCTGGCTTTCATAATGCAACTACATGCTTTTGACTCTGTGGTGCTGTCAGCAAAAATTAATTTTAAAAGTAGCACACATGAACGACTTCAGCCTTTGCCTTAATTTAGTTTTTCACTAAGAGCCGAGATAAGACGTAGCAGTGCTGAAAGAAGGATGGACGGCTGTACACTATATTGTAGGAGACGACAATGCTAAATTAATCATGTTCTATCTGGAATTTGCAATTCTTTCAGAGATGCTCAAGACAATATAAAAAATTTAGTGGTAACAGTGAAAGTAGGCAGGAGGTTGTGAGGCAGAAAGCTTCAGAGGGCACTTTAAATGTGAAAGATGCATTACAGTTTCTCACACATGAACAAGATAGCATGCCTTACTAAAAATATAATAAATAAGGAGTGTATTCTGCCAGATGCAGCTGTGAAGGGAGCGCTCACCCAGTCAGATGTACCGAGTGTGATTGACGCCCCCTTAGCTTTGCTGTGATATGACTAAATATGAAAATGAACAGCCTCAGAACAATGTTTGCGTTAGGAACAACATGTCATTCTGTTACTTTGAGAAGCCCAGCAAATATACCAGAAGTTTTTCTTCATGTACTAGAGGAGTCAGTCTGTTCCTCAGCTGTAATTTCACTTTTCATTTGTTTTCCTGCTTTTCCTCTGTTTTCTTTTCTTTTCTTTTTTTTTTTTTTTAACCACATTGTCTCATTGCTTGCTCCTGCTACAAACATCAGGTGCATAAGGTGAATGAAGTGAGATGTAAGTTATCCCATTAGTGGCTCACTGCTGATAGTCTGCTGTAATTTGAATAAACCAGTGCATGCCCGGCTGCTGCAGCAACAGGAGGGGAAGACAGATGTGCAGGTCTTCAATCCTCAGGTACCACTGCCATCCCTGTGAGGGCTTTCAACACACACATGGGCTTTGCAAAGCTCTTGCAAGGCTCAGTACTACAACAGAGGCCCTCTCCTTCCAGAAAGTAAAAAGCAAAAGGAAAAACGCCCCTTTAGGTTTTGAAATAAATAAGCAAATAGTGAGCTTCCTTTTTCTTGCAAACCTACCTGCCAGGGTCAGTGGATTACAGCCAGGTGTTGAGAGTTGCTCTGAGGGTTTTCACAGCACTCAGAGGCTCTTAAGGGGACCCTCAGCACTGGCAAGGCCACACCTTGAGTACTGTCTTCAGTTTTGGGCCCCTCACTACAAGAAGACGTTGAGGTGCTGGAGTGTGTCCAAAGAAGGGCAACAAAGCTGGTGAAGGGCCTAGAGAGTCTTATGAGGACATAATACAAGTCTTATGAGGAGCAGCTGAGGGAACTGGGGTTGTTTAGCCTGGAGAAAATGAGGCTCAGGGGTGACTATCGCTTTCTACAGGTACCTCAAAGGAGGCTGTAGCAAGGTGGGGATTGGTCTCTTCTCTCATGCGACGAGTGATAGGACAAGAAGAAACGGCCTCAAGGTATGCCAGGGAAGGTTTAGGCTGGATATTTGGAAACATTTCTTCACTGAACGGGTTGTGAGGCATTGGAACAGGCTGCCCAGGGGTGGGGTTGAGTCACCATCCCTGGAGGTATTCAAAAAACATGTAGATGTGGTGCTTAGGGACGTGGTTTAGTGTCAGACTTGGCAGTGCTAGGTTAATAGTTGGACATGATGATCTTAGAGGTCTTCTCCAACCTAAATGATTCTATGATTCAAAGCCTCCCCCTTTCTGAGGGAAGGAAAGATTGTTGCTGCCTTGATCAAGATTAGTGAACAAAAGGCTAAGTTCCTACTTTCCCATCTGAATGAACTATTGATGCCTTTGTGCCGCAGCCTCTGCTGAGGATCTGTATGGGCTTTTGACCGTAGGGAGGGACCTTTCACCACGCTGGTATCTTTGAAAAATATGTAGTCTTCTTTTGTGTGAAAAAAAAAAAAAAAAAAACAGTGACTTATTTGGGCTAAGATCCTAGCTTGCCTGGTCTTCTAGAAGACTGAGATGAACCGGACATATTCCCAAAATTTTTACCCGTGATTGTGTGAAAATGGCAAATTTTCTATCTTGTCTTCACTGGGATTTTACCTCACGGTAATTACAGTATATTTGCTAAGTGGAAGGAAAAAGTATATCTCTATGTTGGTGCGCATTAAAACCATGTTTCTTCTTTTTTTTTTTTTCTTTTTTTTTTTTTTCCTGGTATAAGAGGATCTGTAGGAGCTCATACACACCCAATGCATTTTCTGTACTCCCAGTGAAACATCTTTCTAAGCAAGCTGTCCATATACGTGACTTAAAAAAAATATAATGAGCAAAAATGTTGCTGTTCATGCTGCTGTTGATGTCTTATTTTAACTTAGTGTTGCAAATTAAATTTCATATAACCTGACAAAGTACACCAATAACCAAAGTGTCTTCAGTCAAGGTTGAAAACAAATATTTAAGCCTTCAAAACTTGCATTGGGGCAGGGAAAACAAAAGTCTTTCTTGATGATTTCTGTGTTGGTGTGATATAGGATTTCTGCTACTGTGTTGCTATTATAGACAGGGTGGATGAGGAAAGAGCCAATCAACATTGGCCAGAGCTTTACCCAGAATGTGGAAAAGATTTCACTTGGCGCATTTAAATCAGAACGAGGCTGAAAACCTTGTTGCCTTTGGCTCCCAAACACATTAAATAAATGAAATTAGTTCAGCCAATTCTGCAGTATTCTCACCCACTTGGAGAGCATATTCAATGTCTCCAGTCACCTCCATCTCCAGGGATATCCAGCCATATGCTTACAGTGGGACGTTCAAACTTTGTGCTGTGCTTCCTTGCTTCTCTTAATGACCATGATTCTGCCTGACCAGCTGAGAAATGACACTGGTGGAAAGTGAGTCACACTTGTATAATAAATGGTCCTAGAAAAATCGCTGCAAGACTGCCTCCCAGTCTACTGTCTTGGAGAGCCCTGCTCTTCTGCAGGCACAGTGCTGAGGCACTAGTGCCCTCAAAGCACCTTCTCCTCACATCCCTTCCAATTCCTCCTCTCCTCTACCTCTGCAAAATTTCTGTCATTACACGCCCAGTGCCTTATCTTTTTTGGAGTCCAGTAACAAGCAGATTGCCCCAGGGCTCAATACTGGGTCGAGTCCTGTTTAACATTTTCATTAATGATCTGGATGATGGGGTAGAGTGCACCTTTTTTTTTTTCTTTTTTTGGTAAATTTGCAGAGATTAATAGTCAGTGAAGGTTGGTGATATGCCCAGGGCATACCTTGTGGAAAACTTCTCCAGCTGAATGCATAAAATATAGGAGGGATGCAACAGCAAATAATTAAAGAAATGAACCGAAGTATGAACGTAACAGCCTTGCTCTTGTTCTGTATACAGATATATAAAATTGAACATTATAATGGCATATGTAGCCAAATGCATGCACTGCACAGCTGTTTAAGGGCATTTATTTATTTATTTGGAAATAAATGCCATTGTTTGGCATAATCATGAATGCAATCTGGTACTAGAGGCCTAACTCATAAGGCCTAACAAAGAGTATGATCTTAAGAGAGCAAGAATTCAAGGTCCCAAATTTGTGAGTTGGTTTCACGTGTAAATATTATATATTGTAGACATGAAATTGTTTATTACAATGTTAGTTAAAATCTAGTAGTGGATCTGGCCCTTTCTTTTACAGTTGTCTAGAACTCTTTCCAGCAGTTTGATTTTTTGGGCAGATACTATTCATGACTGATTTTGGTCTGAAGAGTAAATGTTTGGGTTTTTTTTGGAAAGGTGGAGCTAAAGTGGAACAGCCTTGCTGACACACCGATATGTTCCAGCTTACTTCACATGGGAATGGAGCTTAGTTGAGAATATTCAACTGAGGTTGTTTGCAGAACTCATCAAAGGATGCCTTGCTCTTGTGACAGCGATAGTAATCCCTTCTCGTGTCAGTTCCCATTGGTAGTGCAAACTTTCCCTTACTGTGAGTGGCACAGATGATAGAAAATGTACTTTTTAATTAGGAAATATCATATATGCAGACATAATCTGGGCTGGAACTCTGTTCACGGATGCTTCATTTATGCTACTACTCCTCATATCCCATTCTGTTTGAGTGAACTTTCTAGTCTTGAGTTGGCACTGATTTGAGGTATGGGGGGAGGAGAGGCTTTTTGTGGTGACAGGAAAAAAAATTTAGATTAAATTAAGCTTCTTTCCATTAAATAAAAGTGCAAGAATTCAATTTTATGCTGAATAAAAAAAAAATAATAACTCGATTTTAAGAGCTTAGGATTAAAACAAGGACATGAAAAGGTAGATTCACAGAGAAAGATTCTTTGCCCTTTTTTTGTGGTAACTTATTGATTAGGGCATGCATCCAGAGTGTGAGAGATCTGGACACCAGCCCCTTCTCACATTAATATTTAATAGTTATACAAAAGGAAACGGCATTTTAAGAGAAACTAAGAACCTGATACCATTGCACTATCATCAAGCCAGTCCCCAGGGAAATGGGAGACTGATAGACAAATATCGTCACACAGAAGAGTGAGTTGAACCTAGGGCTCCCATACCCTGGCGTGTCCTAAATGTCAAGTCACTAAGTAAAAGAGGAACATAATTTCTGCCAATATATCCTACAAACATTCATCAGCTCTCCTCTCTACTCTTCACCCTTGCTTACTGCAAGGTAAACAGGTCAGGAGAATGCTTGAAGAATGATATCTACATGCCTGAAAAATAATTAATGAAAAATAATACACAAAGGCTTATCGCATTGCCTCTGCCCTTGCTCAGCACAGTTAAGCAGTGGTTTCAGAGGTATGCAGACATATTATAGCAAAAAAAACAAAACTGTGATTCAAATTAATATAGTATGTTTCATGGAAAATGAAATCAGGAAAAGCTAGTTGAAAAAGTCTCATTTAAATTTGTTAAATAGCTTTTATTATTATTATTATAAGCTAAAGAAATACCATGCAAAATAACTGAAGGTAGTATGAATTTAGAATTTGAGTACCATTAATTCAGGGAATGATGAGCCCTCATCCTTCATTCTTTTCTTTTATATGAATGTGTTCGTATATGTATATATATATATCTATATATATAATATGCATTTCATGGCATTTATTTAAATGTTCTCAGCTATGTTAATTTTCCTTTTGTTGTTAAGTTTATCACAAATAGCAAATACTACTTAGAATGTCTATCTTTTATATGCAGGATATCCTGTTCTACATTATCAGGTAAGATTGGTAAAGAAAAAATGAATGTACTTATTTTTAGCCTTGCTTGCAGGTAGATGTGATCAATCCATCTGGGAATATCCATATTAATCCTTCTACCTCCTCAGAATACATTTGACCCCTTGGCCAGCTTCAGACACGGTAGAGAGAGGTTTCGACAAGTAGGAGTGCTCTGCTCAGTGCCTAACTCAGATCCTGAGACAGGATGAACCTAATCTTTGCTTAATTTTAAGGTACATGGGAAAGCAGTCTTCTTAAGTTAGTTGTTTCCACTCCACTGGAACAGTTAGGTCCATTGTTTCCTCAGTGGAAAACAGTGGCTATTGTTCAAGGTCTCAGGAAACAGGAGAAAGTATCCAAATTTAGACAAATATAAAGTTATTTCCTTTGGGATCCTTTGAAAGCATCTGCATCCCTCCATTGACTTTATTGGGAAATTAAGTGTCTACTGTTGTTAGGAGTAAGTTGCTCATATGGAGATTTCAGGTGAGGTTAAGTGGCTGTGTTAAGCAGATTGTTTTCAATACTGCGTTTCAACAAGTTATGCAGGTAGAGCCTGGGATTCATATATACACAAGCTCATCCCATAATAAATTTGGATTTGTGTGTTGATAGATGGAGTCAAAGCAGTCTACATTTTTCTATCAAAATACTCTTTTGGATGAGACCACAGACATGCATGGAGATGGTATGAAAATAAACTTCTTTACGTCAAGTGTTCATCATTACTTGCTATGAGTACCAAAACAGATTATGGAAATCTTTTTAAGAAACCCACCATGTATATTCACTTTTTATGTGTATTTCTGAGGTTAAAAGTTAGGTATGCAAAACAAAATATATGTTTCATATATTTTAATTGTAGGATTGACCTGCAGTTCTTTATGAGACTTTACAACAAAGTATTCACTCATTGGCTGACTCCCCTTTCTCTTCAAGTAATGTCTTCAAAAGACATTACAGAAAGCTCAGACAAAGCAATATAAATGGAATTCCTTGGGAAGTGCTGCTTTACCGGCAGCAAACCAAAGCACATGGAGAGGTTTCCAATATTTGTATTCTGCATTTTGCCCTAACATGGGTCAAAAGGAAGTGGACTGGAAAGCATCCCAAAAATTGGGAATATGGATACCAGGAGGTTACTTTTACATGCATATGTCCCTTAGTTTGAACAAAAACTCAGAGGAGTGAACACCTCTCTTATTCTGGTTGAGCTCCTAAATTATGAATCTGTAGAAATTTGAATCCTGCAAATACTTGTGTTCATGCCTGCTTAATTTTAAGCACAAGCAGCAGAACTGAAATCAGACCACTGACACACCTGGAGTTCAGATTGCAGAAGGTCTTTGTAGAGCTGGGCAGTCTTGCTCACTGTGCTTTTTAAGTGAGCCAGTATATAATGCTTGTGTCAAGGGTAAGACATGGGGCACTGGCAGTAGCAAAGGCTGCAAGTAATAAAAGCGCTTTTCTAATTGGCTGCAATAATGTTTACATTTTCTAATAAATAACATTCACGCACAACACAAATAAGCCCTGGGTGGAATGTTCCAATAGAGATATTTATTTGATACACTGAGCGGATTACATTTAGAGGGTTATACTGTGCAGCAGGGAAATCACTCTATATGGAGTGACAGGGCAATGGCCTTATAGCCATCCAGTCCCTTTTATAACAAAGCACTTAGGCGTGTGAGTATTGATTTCAGTGGAGCAGCTTGAACTTAGTATTATGGATGTGTATTGCTGAACTGGGTCACAGAGCAGTGCAGAAACCAAACAACCTTTAGGAAAATATTTATGGGATCCAGGTGGGGTGTGATAAGCCCAAGTTCAAGTGAAAGAGGAACACTGATTGTTTGCTTCCTTGTTGTTGGTATTATTCCCGTATATTATAGGTAAAACTGTCAGAAAGCTTATAATTTAAATGTGCTAAGAACTGCATTCTCCACAAGCATAAATGTGCTCTGTCAGGAGAAATATACTCACAACAATTAATTCATTTTTTAATTAAGAGATTTCATACTATTTGGTACCTTAAGCCATGCAGCTGCTAGTGTTTACTGCATCTCTCTGTGTATGTGTGTTTGGCCCTTACTTCCGTCAAAATGTTCTCCTCAGAGTATTTCTTTTTTCTCCTGTTCTGTGTAGGGATGCATGAGGGAACAAGATGAAACCTGACTGATATTGTTTGGTAATATGGTTGTTTGCAGTTTATTTGTTCTCTGGTGGATTTTATTATAGCTGCTGAATTTTTACTCATTAGTTTAATGGTGGTTATTTTGAAGATTTCTTTTATCCTGTATTTTTTTTATTGAATCCTTATTCACAATACCACAGTGATTTGAATATGCTCTTCATGATGCAAAATTTAATTAGATACTAACTAAGTAAGTGGCCCATTAAAATATTATTCAGATTGTTCAGGGAAATGTTTTGGTAAACATTTTCTTTGGAAGTTGACTTTTTGGTAAGGGAAACGGAAGAAGATAAATGAATGTTGCTGTTTATTTTGTCTCTCAGCATGCAAAGGGTGAGACAGATCTGAATTACATCTCCATTTGCAGTGGGGGAAAGGACCTTGCCATTAGAGGAATCATAACATCCATTTATTATGCAGCTCAGGTCTAGACTGGCTGTACTGTAGTCCATCAAAAAGTATTTTAGGTGAAAGATGCTCAAAATGTAGCAGGGAGCTCCACTGTTTGAATGATGATGATGATGATGCACTGCAGTTGCTGAAGCCACATAATACACATTGCTGGAAAACATCCTCAAAAAGATTTGAGCTGGAAATAAAGATATACATTGTGTGTATTTAAGTATGGCTCCATTCACTAACAAGAGAGGCTTTAATTATACATGGGTTTTCACAAACAAGTTAGTTCAGAGAGTGTTCAATTCACAAAGGTCTCTTTCTCTATACTCTGGGCTCCCAGTTCTAAGCAGTTTTGCAGCTATTGAAACAGCTGCACGGTTTTTGATTTGGTCATGGATACTTTTAATGTGCACATAAAATGAAGAGGAGAGGGAGGGAACATCTCTCTGCCAGCTCCACACGGAAGAGTGAGCCAGCTTAGTGTCTGAAGAATATTGAATGGGTCTGTACTGACCTCATGGAGCTGAAAATCAGACCTCCCTAAATCACACACACAGCTTTGATGGCGAGTAGTTAGCCAAGTGGCAGCATATCCTTTGGTGGTGAGAGGGAGGGAGAGAGACTTGTTAAGTAGAGGGGTGACTGAGAAGAGAAAAAGGTCAACTGTTAGAAGGAAATGTGAACAGCATGTGAAGCAAAGGGACTAGAAGAAATGTCAGAAATAAGAGGAAAGAAAATTTCTCAAGACAGTGTATTGAAACCTTTTAGCCAGAGATCTGTGGTCAGAGGCTGTCCTGCATCCCTGGAATAAACAATTTGCTTTATTACCACAAGGCTTCTTTCTGCATTCAAGAATGCCCTGGTGCGAAGCATCAGCTGCTCTCTGCTGAGGTGTGGCCATGGGGAAATATCATCAACATTTTAGTCATGATGATCATGCAGACACAGAGTGTGGAAGCATTTATATCTAGGAAGCATGTCTAAACCAATGCTACGGATAACAGGAAAGTTAAAGTAGGAGGCAGAGCTCCAAACTGGAAGACCACCAGCAGGAACTGCTATTCTTTGATGCTACTGTTCAGCACATCAGTAACCCCCTTGTGGGAAAAGTTCATCTGGGACTTGAACTGCAATGAAAGACAAGGTCTTTGGGGGATATAGCAGATGTAAGCCCTTCAGCATGGCTAGTTTTTTGTTTGTTCGTTTGTTTGTTTCTATGCTAAAGGACATCTTACTGGACCAAAAAATAAGCCAGATCCAAGTAGGATACAGAAGGCTCTGGATGGGAAAGATAGCCACGTCCAGGAAAGATGAAAGAGTCTCAAGATACTTTATAGCCAAGATTGGTTTTTCAGAGAACTAACCTTCAGGTTTTCTGGCAGTTCCAAAACCAGGAAGATTTTCTATCAGTGGAATAGGTGATACCTCATTTGTTATGAATTTACATCTTCAGGCTCACCTCTCATGTGAATTGTCTGTAGAATTAGTGTTTGCATTGCAGCCTTTCTCCTCTGGGGCAGGAGTAGGAACTCCTAGATATATCTATAAGCACTTAATTCAACAAAATTTGTTAAAATGTAGCACGTCGCCAAATGTAGTAAAAATTGGATAATGTGTTTGAAATTATTATGGTGAGAATGAGAAATACATATGCATACAAATGTGAAAAGGTACACATACATAGATGATCACGGAACACCATAATGTCAGATACATATCCTTGGGAATTTATCCTTCCAGATAAATTATAGCCTTTCAAGCTGAAGAAAAGACTTAGGTTTGTCTTTTGTTATTCTGAAATTTTGAGAGTTTGAGTTGTTTCAATAGTATCAATAAGATTGTAATAAATCAAAAAGTTTGTGAATTAACTGCTTATTTTCAGGCTTTTTCCTCCAAAGCACTTGCAAGACTATCTTGGTATTGCCAACTTTGGGGTTTTCAGATCCTTCCAAAGCTTTAGTGGAAAATGACATCTAAATCTGAAAAAATCCTCCCTCCTGAAAACATAACAAAACAAAACAAAAAGCAAGACCAAAAGAATGTCAGCTGTAAATGGAGCTTTTTAGACACTTTTCCCTCTCTCCCACACCTTGTTGTAGCAGGTGGAGTCCTGGGGAATCAGGATGCCTTCCTGCCATAGAGATTGTATACAAGGGCATGCTGCAGCCTTCCTGCTTCCTTTACACAGATGGACGAGACAGCATCTTTTCTGGAAACAGGATCTTCTCCATTTCCCTCCCTTACCTTTCCAGAAGTGTGTGGATAAAAACATAGCAGCTGTGGGAATGTGTGCCTGATCGCCAGGGGACTCATTGAAACTGTGTTAGAGAGATCCTAGAAATCATTCTTTCTGTGAGAGCCAGATGGGAAAGACAAAAAGGCATTGCAGGAGATGAAGGTGGAAGAGGGTGACTATTAAGCTCCTGTTATCCATCTGAGGCCCACTCCCTCAATCCTTCTCTCCCCAATGCAAAGACATTCAGCCAACAGGCATTTTTAGCTTGCAAACAGAGAGCAGCAGTTTTCTCTTGTGTGTACTGTTTTAGGATTCAGCAGTGCTTGAGTAGAGTTGCTTTTAAATGTTTATATTTTATTCAGAAAGCTTAATTGGCAGTTTTTCCTATCCTGCTGAAGCTAGGATAGGAAAAGTTAAAAACTGCTAGCAAATTACCACTGGCAAGTAATTTTTAAAGCATGAAGCAGCACAAATTCTCTTTAGAAAAACTAGCAGTTGAGGACCATGGTGAATGAATAGTGAAGTCGTATTTTCATTGCACTCGTATCAGAACATTGTCAGAGACAAGGGATCACTGACCTCATCTCCCTTTCATTCTGCATAGTTTAATCAGGTAAGAATCACTATTCTTATACTTTGAAGAAGAATAGAGTTATTTAATGACTCTAGAGATATTCTCTATTAGGATGAGTGTTTTGGTCAGGTCTGCCCCATTATGGACCTTTATAAAGCACATGTGATGCTGCAGATGATATGCTTGAGATGTCTGCTCATATTTCATCAATGATTCAAACACAACTGTGGGATCCCAATTCCTTTCTTCTCCTCTCTTCCACTTTTCCTAAATGCCTGGCAAAATTCCTCATTGGAGACACTGCATCCACTGTGTCAGATATCCAGTGCTGCAAACAGCTGTTACTTTGCCAAACCTGCCTTTTATATTGAACTACATAGTAGAGGTGCCTTCTTCTTTGAGCTGTGGATGTTTCCCTTGTGGTTTCAGGGTGAAGCTGTCTAGATTATTCCCCTTCCTCATGTGGAAATTAACCAACGAGGTTTCAGGAAAGGTTTTAGAGAATGGATCAAATAAGAAACTATAGAGAGTTCAAGGATGTTTCAGTCAGAACTGGGCCCCTTCATGAAGTGATTTGGTCAGGTGCATATCTGCAAACAAATCAGAATTCACTGTATGCCTCTGCTTGTACCTGTCCCTATATACTTTACCATTAAAATGGTGGTTGTGTGCCAAAGCCGTAAGTTTTCAAGAGAGGTTGGGGATGTGGTTTCTCATGCAGGTTAGCAAAAGTCTCCTGCAGAAGCAACTGCTACAGAAATTAGGTAGGTCCCCACTGAGTCTACCTTGGTCGTCTACCTGCATAACTTGGGATCCTCTCATAAAATACACTTCCACTTAGGTCAATATATTGTATTGTTACTTCTATATTTAAGTACTATACCATGTAGTTACTTCCAAAAAGTAATTTCAGTGCTTGTACTCTGCTGGTGCTTTCTGTTAACTCCTCTTCCAGTATTTCTTGAGTGATCAAGCTACTGCAGGAACACTAAAACCAAGGGGCTGATTTGGATACTAATCCAAAATACAAGTCTTCGTGTTAAAACTTTACTGAGTTATAGGGAAAGTCCTATAGGGAAAAGAGAGAAGCATGAAACCACTCGCAAAGCTGCTGTGCGACATAACCATTTTCTTCTAACTACTTTTGATCTCAAAAGGTGGAGACATGGGAAACCTTTTATTAAATCAATAGGTTGGTAGTTTTCTTTGGAGTCAGAGAAAGATGTGATGTTGGCACGTAGCCATTTTAGGTTGTGGAAAAGACAGATGGACATGGCAAGCTCGTAGTAATGGTGCTCTCTGTATATATACTTTAACATACTGCCACTTAGTGATAGGAATGCAATATGGCAAGAAAAGCAGCACTGCTTCCATGAAGTAGACATCTGTTATAAATTAGCTGATTCATTTTCACTTTCTTAGGTGTATTCGTGCAGGGGGAGGGAGTTTGCTTTCATTTGTTTTTTTTTTTTTTTTTTTTTTTTTTTTTTTTTTTTTACAGAAATGGTCTAGTGATAATTTTTTGTTTCCAGTCATTAGAAGTTATGAGGCTGTTACTAGTTGAAGTCAACATACCTCTTAGATCAAAGACTTTTACTTGTGTACTTACACGTTCTCTTCATCATTTCACACATCTCTCTGTCATGCTTTGCCTGCAGCCTGAGCCTTTTAACCCAATTTTATATTTAAAGTTGGTTATGGGCCTAACGTGTGGAGAGAGGTCATCTCAATCTTACAGACTCCAGTGAAAATTGGCCTCAGAAACAGGGCAGTAAAAATGAGCTCTTAAATTTTGTCTTGATCCTGTTTTGAATCCCAAGCTATGTTCTCTGGATTTTATCCTGTGTGAATTTTCCAAGACTATAAAAATCCCTTGTAGGAGGGATTAAAACTGATGTAAGATTTCATGTTTGACATTATTGTCCTGAGCATGAGATTAAATGACTCATCTTGGTTTAGTCACAAAAAATGTAATATTCCCTGACTGTATTTTCATTATGAAAATTTAGGACTAACAGGGTCTTCCTGATCTTTCAATCCAGTGCCATATTACCAAGAGTTACTAGGTTACTTACATTCCCCCTTTCATGAATTTGTCAAGCTCCACATTAAAATTGTTCCTTTAGGGGCTTTGCAACCATTCTTCATGTTGGAAAGCTTTCTTTTTGCTGCCGTAATCCACAGAAGAAACTATTGTCACCTCCTGCATACATTTATTATGAGCTACTCTTATTTTTATGACAAGGCTGAAACTTAGTTCTTTTTTTTTTTTTCCCCAGAAGTTACCCCGATACACTTCTAGAAGATGGTCTTATCTTGTTTTGGTCCTTGCTTTGGACTTTTAATTTCCTCTTTAAATATGTGCTTAGACCCAATCTTATTGTCCCCCATATTATGATAAAAAAGTGAAGATCAACACTCTTCTCCTTATCATTTATACAGAACAAGACTGATTTGGAAAGAGAAAATGCTGCTACTATGTTTTAAATTTATGTTGGCTCACTGATGAATAAAATGAGATAGGTATCAAATTTTGGGGCAAGTTGTTCTATCTCTTTAGTTTTAGAAATGATAGTAGTCAAAAGATCTCTTCTTGATTGCTTGTACTTTTCCATCGTTTACTGAAATAATTGCAAAAGCAAGTGGTAGAATGGGTTTTAACCCATATTTTATGGGTCACAAATGGGCTCTAAAAACACTGCAGTCTTGCAATTTCTTCTAGAGATAATTATTCAATAACGCCAGTAGTAAATTATTTGCTGCTCATATACTTTCTAATATTCACTACCTATTCCACCATTTTAAAGAGAAAGTACATTTGAGACTATTTGCTAGCACTTTTAAGAATTGCACACATAATGAGCATACCATTGCGCCAGCATTGAATGCTCAAAGTAGCCCTAACATTACACATGCTGGGCTGTAACCAGACGTACTACTGTCACTCCAGACCAAGTGTCCTGCAGTTACTGACCTCCATGGATTTGCCTCCTCATCCCTGACAGATCTTAGTAGAATTGCTCTGGGTTCACATATGTAAGAGGCCAGAACCTGTTTTTTTTTTTGTATCCTTAGCATCATTGGAATAGATAAATTTGGTGATCACAAAGTTCAACTATTTTGAGAACCCTTTATCTGTGAAAAGAGATAGATCCCTGAAGGAGAAACCCATCATTATCATGCATACATTGTGTCCAGCTGTTTCCACCAGGTCTCATTAAGTGCTGAGGGTGTAAAATGATACAGGTTTTATACTCTGGCACAGCTGGTAGCAGTCATCTCACCTAGCTTCAGGCATCAGTAATGAACAGTGGAGTCAGTCCACCTGCAATTTGCCTTTTTGTCAGCAGTGAAAAACGGGAGTGTTGCAGAGCATACTTCTTCTGAACAATTTTAAACCTCTCCATTAGGGTGAAGGTAATCACGTTCTGAATGTCCCTATATGTGTCCATCAAATGCACAGGAAATTTCTGGTTCAGAAAACCTGTTCTGGTTCAGTTTGTTCAGATGACTCTTACCCAGTATGGTAAGAACTCATATAAGACTTTTCTGTTTTAAAATAGAAGTCAAAGACTGCAAGAGAGGCCATAAAATCATTTTGACAACATAAAGAATTTAAACTTGCCTTTTCCTGGATAATATTGAAAAAAAAATGAGGAGGATTATCAACTTGCTTTTTTAGAGAGCTTAATTCACTTGGTGATGACTGACATTAAATCTTTTTACTGCAGAGTAATCAACGACATCATCACTTGTGACTTACATGCAGAGTAGACTGTGCATTATATTTCTAATTAAATCTACATTCTATTTGCTTGTCCATTCCAGAGACATCAAAACCACCTTTTCTGTTTTAAATTATAATCAATTCAGGCAACTGAGATTGTTTCCACACTACCACAGACCCAGCTACTGCCTGCAAAAGAGTTCTCCTATGGGCAAGTAAAATTAAGTGATAAAACTAACAGTAAATTCAATTAATCCAAACCACATTCTTTACCTCCAATAAAGCAGGATTGGAAAGAAAAATATGTTGACAGCAGTTTCACTACTAGTCCATTGTGCTAAAAGTTCTGCATAAAGTTGTTTCTGCCACTGACAAAATAGTTTAATCAACAAAAGTACTAGTGTAGTCTTGACTGAAGCTTTCAGTATTTCTGTGAGTGAAGGTGTTCCGCAGAAGTCTTTGCAATGTCTTAGCATTTTTAGTAACAGCATCCCAACTCCCTTTGTAGACAAATGTTTTCTTGTTAAATCTAGATCATGATGCTTCACATGTCTTTGCATGAGGATCTGGAACCCTTCCAAAATCTAAAAGAAATCCTCTAAAAATCCTATTACATTGTGTAAAGCCTCAAAAGAGAAAACATCTGTTTCAATTCTGACTACCAGTAAAAATGGCTGAGTCACACTAATAGAACTATAGCCAGTCCTCAAAACTGGGGCTTAAGGAAAAAAGAAGAATCCCAAATCCAAGGGGAATCTGTATCAGTGTCACCTTTTTTTTTTTTTTTTTTTTTTTTTTTTTTGTGAACTCCCCCTTTTTCACAAGACTCACTGCTCAAGCAGATGCCCCTTACTAAGACTGCTGCTGGAGAGCCTGTCAGATGGAGGGGACTTGTCAGAGCTGTGCCTGGAAGCTCACAAGGCACACTGGCACGGTATCTGTGTTAGCTAATGCCATCAGCATCTCTTTCATGAGTATATAAATCATCCCAAATTTTTTTAAAAGACTTGTCATTGTTTCTCAAGTAGATAAAAGCTTCATTGCATTTCAGGCTACCGATGCTGCCTTCTTCATGAGTTAGGTGATGTTAAACACCACTAAAAATTGATAAAGAATCAAATCGCTGCCTAATTTACAAACTAACAGTCAACTGACATCACATTAAAGGGCTGATCAACCTTCAAAATTATTGCAGCATGTTTATTTTTTAGATCATTTTCAGTCTTTGAAATGTCAAATGCAGTGATCCATCTGAGCTGTGAATGTGGATGAACATACACAAGAATGTCATCCGCTTGGAGAAGAGTTGAAAGCAACTGCACATGGATTCATCACAGAACTTATACCTGCTCTGCATAAAATTCATGAAGAACAATGTAACCAGTCAGCCTCAGTGCTGTTACTTAATTGGTTTAACTTTTGAGAAGGATATCCACCTTTTAGCTAACATGCCATTCAAGCATTCAGGAAAACCAGGGTCGTTGTATCTGTCCCCTCCTGCCCCTTCTGTTGCTGAAATTCATGAATCTGCTGCTAGACCCTCTTCTCACACATTCCTGATGCAAATCTGAAGCTGTGCATGGTGATACACTTTACAAACAAGAGCGTAAAATAAGCGTCCTTAAGCCATATTTCAGGCTTCATAAAAGGCTTGAGCTTCTGCAGATGGAGGTGTCTTTAAATAGAGTATATATACTCACCAATTCTATGTACAGGGGTAGTTAGGAAACTAGTGAACTTTGGGAAAATGCAGCCCAGCTTATGGGCTCTGTAGAAACAATTACTGCTTGTGAATTGTAACTGCGTTACATGAGAGTTTCCACTGACTTGGTGAGGAATTCTTCAAAGGCCCTGGTTGTTACTTGCTTTGGTGCAGAGGCTCAAGCTGTAAAGCACTAAATAGCTCCTTGACCTCAAGTGATTGCTGAACTCTGTCTGAAGCTGGGAGAAAACAGAACTAAAATTATACCACAGTATAAGAGTGGAAGAGTGGAGTACTTAAAAGCCCTAGCAGAGCTGAAGCTTTGAGTATGGACAGCATCTGGAGAAGGTTGTGAAAGTGTTTCACTCTTTCAGTGCAAACATTGGGTACCAACAAAAGAAGTTAATAAGGAAGAGGGTGGTTTTATTTCTGATTTTTTTTTTTTAAGAGTTTTCTGTTAACTGGGGCAAACATGATTAATTATAAACTCATACTTGACATAGCCTGGTGTGTAATGAATTTATGTATATGATAGCATCTAAATTGCAAGACTAGGTTGGAATTATTTTCCAGCGTTGAGTGTCTTGGTACACTGTGGTTTCCTTGAATGAAGCGGTGTAAAAATAATTCATAACAATGTCAGCTATTTTATTACACTAAAAAACAGATCCTCTTTATCTCCAGTATCCAATTTAAACAGCTTACTGTTACAGACAATTTAGGGAATTTTAAAATGATGTAATACGAAATATGGTTTATGTCTTTTCAAAGTAATCTGAAAAACTACATTTTTGATCAGTCACACAGAGAACAGGTAGAGAACTCATTTTAATCAACAATTTCTAAAAATCATGCAAGCAAGAACAGAATGATGTGTTACAGAATGATGGATACAGAATTCTGCCTTGGCAGTACTGAAAACATGCATTTATCATCACTAATGCTTGTTATTAAATGTAGTTAATAGACTAAAAAATATGACATTGTTGATATTATTAATGCTACACAGAAAGCTTATAATAAGGGTCTTATCAGCAAAGCACTTAAGTATCTGTTTAAATCCTGGTGAAATTAATAGGTGTCAAGATCGATTGATTTGACACTTATTAATTTGTTGAACATCTATGGACTCAAATGTTATGCCCTTCTGAGTGTGGGTATCAATGTGAACTTCATTTGAATTATTTTTTCAAGTCTTGTAATTACAGTACAAAACAACAGATTCAACGGATGTATAGTTTTGGTCCCAATGTGTTATCATCAATAAAAATTTACCAGAAGCAACAGTGTCAAGAAACATGTTTTTGGAGGCATCCCAAGTAAAACTCTGTAATTAGTAACCATTTTGTCAAGTGTCTAGAATAAATGCTTTATTAGAACTAGGTTTAAATGAAACAAAACAAAACAAACAACAAAAACAAGAAATAAACCATTTTCTTTTTCTCTCTAAATTTAACTTTTAAAATGATAACCGTTTTAAGCTTAGATTTGAGCTGTTGTCATTTCCTATGTTTCTAATCTAGAGTGTTGGTACTGTTTCACAGTAGTAAATATTCACAGCGTATTGGTCTGGCAACTTTTGATACAGATTTCTCCATCGTGGTTCAGATTCATGGATACTGTCTACCTGAACTTCAGTAAGGCCTTTGACATTCCCGCATGAGATCCTTATAGACCAGCTGTTGATGTATGGGCTGGATGAGCAAACACTGAGGTGGATTGAGAACTGAATGGCTGCGCCCAGGGGTTGGTGATCAGTGTTGCAACATCTAGTTGGAGGCCAGTAATGAGCAGTGTACCCCAGGGGTCAATAGTGGGCTGAGTCCTGTTGAACACCTTTATTAATGATATAGATGATGGGGCAGAACGTACCCTCGGCAAATTTGCAGATGACACAAAACTAGAAGGTGTGGCTGATACGCCAAGAGGGTCGTGCTGCCATCTAGAGGCACCTCGACAGGCTGGCGAGGTGGACTGACAGGAACCTCATGAAGTTCAACAAGAAGTGCAAAGTCCTACACCTGGGGAGGATCAATGCCAAGCACCAGTACATGATGGGGGCCACCCAGCTGGAAAACAGCTTGACAGAAAAGGACCTGGGAGTCCCGATGAATATCAGGCTGAACATAAGACAGCAGCGTTCTCTTGCAGCAAAAGCAGTTAAAGGTATTCCTGGTTGCCTTAGGCAAAGTGTTGCCAGCAGGTGGAGGGAGGTGATCCTTCCCCTCTGCTCAGCATTGGTGAGGCCACACCTGGAGTACTGTGTCCAGTTCTGGGCTCCCCAGTACAAGAGAGACACGGAGCTCCCGGAGAGAGTCCGGTGAAGGGCCACCAAGATGATCAAGGGACTGGAGCCCCTTTACGATGAGGAATGGCTGAAAGAACTGGGATGTTTCAGCCTGAAGAAGAAGAGGCTCAGGGTGTATCTGATCAATGTCTATATGTATCTGAAGGGAGGGTGCAAAGAAGACAGAGACATGCTATTTTCAGTGGTGCTCAGTGCCAGGACAAGAGGCAATGCACACAAACTGGAACACAAGAGGTTCCCTCCAAACATCAGGAAACACTTTGTTATTGTGAGGACAACTGAGCACTGGCACAAGTTGCCCAGGGAGGTTGTGGAGTTTCCCTCCTTGGAGATCTTCAAAAGCCACCTGGCCATGGTCCTGGGCAACGTGCTCTAGGTGACCCTGCTTGAGCAGGGGTTTGGACCAGATGACCTCCAGAGGTCCCTTCCAACCTCAGTCCTTCTGTGATTCTGATTCTGTGGCTGTTTTTCAGAAAAATCTGATATATGACCAGGCATACACATGCATGTTGAGCTTCTCTTTTTGTCTAATGTCCTTTAGGGGTCAATACACCACAACTGAAGACACTGTACCAGCTGCCACATCACTAATAAGGTAAGCTACAGTGTCATTTCACTGATTTCAATACACGTCTATTTGGCATTGCCTAAGGCTTAATGACTGGCTGAAACATTGCACTGAAAACTTGCATTCAGTACATTGTATAACAACCCTCAAAACCTTCCCTCTTTGTCATATTTATTGGACGTATTCTGTCTTTCAAGGTTGACCCATGCAGCCCCACACAAAGTCTTTCTCTTTTCTCTTACTTCTTATACCCTCAATATTGACCATTTTTATTGAGTTACTGTACAGTTTCCAATCCATTCACTGCTAGTTCTGTATTGGTTTTGTAAAATGCTAACATTTTCATTGCAATATCACTGATGTAAATTTGAGTGCCATGCAGAAACCCAGTTGTCATCACAGTTCAGAACAACCCATGGTGAATTTCTGCTTTCAGTCAGAAGAGCAAGACCAGTCTTATACAATAAAACATGTTTTCCATAAAATTACAAGAACACCTGAAATTAACTTTGCTATTATACTTTCATTCTTTATTTCTCACGTTCCACCTCAACTATTTTACAGGAGAAATCTCAAGCTAAATGGCCTACAGTGATCCAAGCTCAGCCTCTTGGTTTATTGTCACATTTTTTTTCCTGCAGTTATTCTTATATAGAATATTTCATGTCAAAACAAAGCACCAAGCATTAATCATTAAAAAAAAAAGTTGCTTCTGTCCACATTTTTGTGTATATTTTTTCCACTGTAAACAAAGAATTTTGAATAAATGAACTGATAATTCTCCTATTCTGTGTTCATACAATTCAGAACTAGTGAATTAAGTCCATAGATGTGTAATACCACTCAGGAGATGGCATTAGCTATTGTTTTAAATAAATTTCTTAGCTAGCTATGTGACAAAAACAATGCACTCACATGTACAGACACATGGATGATTTTTGCTTCCAATTCTCTCAGATTAAGGAGGGATTAATTTCAAAAGAATCAGACTACTTTACATTTAAACACTTAAGAAAAAAGTTATTGCCAGTTTTTCAGTATGTACAAATATGGTTATTTTTGATAGATCCCCCAAAGTGTGAGAAATTACAGATACTGACCACTCAATAGAAGAAATAAAGGCATTTAATTTTGTTCATAAATGAATATGCTAGTGGATGCATTATCTTCACTTTAAGAAGTTAAGAATAAGGCATAGGACAGTCGTCGATGGACTGCTGATTCAGACTTATAGAACACTTTCTGAATTTCCATTGTTTTCAGCCTGTTGAACTTTGCTGCTACTTGTTCTTTCCAACAAAGAAGAAATAAACCCCATAAACTTTGGGGGAGAAGAGAGGAAGAAATACACTGTATTTATCATTTAATTTATAGAAAATTAAGTATAGTAGTGTGTTTTGCTCTGTGAATTTCTCTGCTAATGTTACTTTATTCTTTGTCAGCCATGTTGCAAATTTTGCTCAGCCCACAAATCACCAGGTTCTTTCTGAAAAGCCTTTTCTTGCCCTGCCTACCCTGACAAAACTTGCGTCCTTCTTGCAATTCTGAACCATGTCAGGACGGTGGAGATAAAACACGATGTTTTTGAACTAGCTGATAGACTCTTTCTGAAATGATGGAAACAGAGGAGGAACTCACACTGAAGCTTTCTTGTAGTTCAAAGTCAATCAACCATGTGACATGGTTCTATTGGAAACTAGGCTTCATTAGTTCTGGTACTCATGGTACTACTTGTTTTTAATTAAATTACTAAATGAGGGATTACGTGCAGAGACTGCACTGATACTGTAATTGCTTCCAGTGATGAAATTCAAATTTCAAGCCATGAGCTTCTGTAATACAAATGGATCCCTTATTTAGCCAGAATGTAGAGCTGCAGTCAGTTAAAAATAAGGTAATAGCTTCATTCACAGCAAAAGGGCTGCTCTGACATTAGTGTCATGATTGTTCTGTGACCTTTTCAAATAAACATACATTTAAACAGGCACTCATACCAATGAATGAGTTGTACAGAAATTAGAGCCAAACTTGACTAATAACAATAGCAGTTAGCTTTCTTCAGTAATAATCTGAGTTTATGAGACATAAGTATACATTTTAACAGATTCAGAGTTTTCAAAGGCGGTAAGAGCCACACGAGCACAAGTATTCTCTCCTCTATCGTAACACTGGCTATAGAACTTCAGCCAGTAATTCCTGCATTGCGTGCAGTAATTTATGGTTGAATTACAGCTCAGCATTTAGCAAAGAGTTGCAGGAAGAAGATGCATCCTGCCCTTTTGGGTCCTCGGTGTAAAACACAAGGCAAGTTATTCCAAACTTCCAGGCTCAGGAGCAGAAAATGCTCGTGTGCAAGAGTGGAACACGGATATGTTGAAGTGTCCCTTTTCTTATTCCTTTACTAATGCCTTTCTTTCTGCCATATCAATATATTCATATTTGAGTTTGAAAAAATATCTGGCAACTTTCTTGGAATATAAGAACATAAGAACTGCTTTCTCTAAGCTGGTAAAGCTCATTCAAGTTCAAAGGCATCTTCTGCTAAACAGGTAAGAAATACCACTGTCACCTACACTGTCTGTTTCTTTACAGCTTGCTGATAGCATTGCTCTGGCACCACACATGGAAGGAAGGCAGGCTGTTGAAATAAACTGTGTATGGCATATGTAGACCCCATTTACTTTAGTATTTGCATTAACCTCAGCTCATTTTCCTTGTATGCGAATATTTTGATTCAGGTATAAGGCGGTTTTTATTATATAATATGTTTTATTATTATTTTACCACCTTATACTCCTAAAGGTCCCAGCGGCCTCCATTTCTACCATTTGACTATTAACAGTGTTTCAAAGTAACCATTGGGTGCCTGTCCTTTTAGCATCTAATTACACTTTGTAAGGGCTTGATTACCAAAATGCATTAAACAATAATTAGATAAGGATAATTTACATCTAAACTATAAAGTTGAAAAGAACAATATGGCTAGTAATTGGCCTTGACCAAGGTAAATAATGTCCTCTTTTTTATTTACATTTGGTTTTCCCCATAAACTGCCTACTGGGTTGCACGGAAGTAAGAGGCTAGCAAAAATCTGAATCCCCATCCATCAGTATTAATCTCACACTTTACTGAGGCCCCATCCATTTATCTTTCCGACACAAATTAGAAATTCAAGAGTTTTAACAAATGAGCCTGCAAATGTAAACTTATTAGGCCATATATTTTTACTACACACTGTGCAGTGCCCTCCACAAAGCTGTCCCTTCAGAGAGTGTTTTCCTATTTTGTGTTATTGATGGCAGCTAACTAATCACATTTTTAATGTTGTCTTTGGGGAGGGCTGTTTGAGTGAATGTGGAAACTAAACTACCCAGAATAAATCTACCTTATTAAATGCTTGAAATTATGTGTCTTTTACAATAAAGAAACTCTCGAGCATTGTTACATTTGCTAACCTTCTTTTTGCAGAAATCAAAAGACTGGGATTAATTAAAATAATACATCAAAACAGGGGTTTGTACAGAATGTGTCTGCATGTGAGAGAAAGGCCAAGAAAAACTGGTTAATTGGTCTCTTCATCCCTGCTCACTTTCCCCCTATCAAAATATCTTTAAAAATTGCTTTTAAACTAACCTTTTTTTTAGCTAAATGTTGTAATTGTCTAGGCTCAAAAAATTTACTAGTGAGTGGATCAAAATGCAAACCTTGAGACACAGCCCTCCTCCTGCACTCATCACACAAGTTTGTCAAAGCTCCTGCATGTCAGGGAGATTCTCTGAACAAAGCATTTCAGATTTTACAAAATCAAGTTGTTTTACTAATTCCTGAAAGTTTCTGTTAAGTGACACATTCAGCTTCCTGTCTGCTTTTTTCAGGAGTAGTTGTTCATGTAAATGTCTTTAAATTCGTAAAATTTAAAGATGACCGGGCAAAGAAGGGACTGATCTGAATGGCATAGGCTTTTCTACAAGATCACATTTAAAACCTTTTAACATGCACAGATAAACATCTTTGACCAATGATATCCATGCAGTTTTATCTCATCATTCTTAATATTTAACAAAATGATGTAATTACTTCAAGGATCTTTATTACTTTGCTAAAAGGTGGGTTAAATCATTTTAACCAATGATCAGTAGAAATGCTAATTGTCCTTTTATTGCTCCCTTCCCAGCAGCAAATACAAACATGGGCAACATCTAGATTCTTGTCTCAGAAAATCAGGCATAATATCTCTTTTCAAAATCTGAGCAGTGAAGGTTTGGTTTGATTGGGACCTTTAGGATCACTCAAAGTAGTACATTTCATTAGAGACTCTTACAGAAAAAGCAGAAATCCTTCTCTGGTTTTCAGATATGTTGGAAACGAAACTTTAGAACTAATAATTTTATTCTTTCGTAAATGGAAGTATGAATTTTAAATGTACTCCTTATATAAAGAAAGGGTGATAGTTTTGCAGACAAGGCCTGAGATGCCATTCAGTTTGCTTTACATGTGTAACAGCACAGATGTCTACTTCTACACAAGTCACCAGTCAAAATCATTTTCCACTTACAGCAGTCACAGTAGTTCCATGAAAATCTTTTTATCCTCCAGACTAACAGCACAGTAACTCTTGATATCAGCCTAAAGGGAAAAGAAGCTTTAGCACAGGACAAGAGTGAGCAGTGTGACTTTTGTTTTAGTTTTCTTTATTCTTGCTCAAATATTTTAGTTAGTGCAATGGACCAGTTAGTCATCACTTTTCTTTTTAAGTAGGCTTCAGATTCTGCAGGGCTTTTTAATTAATAAATTACTTGGATTATTTTGTAACATCTGTATTTTCATGTTAAACATATGGTTTTGCAGCTGTTGTCCCAAGCAGATTTACTAGGTACAGTCATTTTTTTAGCTAATTATTTGAAACTCTGTTTGAATTTTATTTATTTATTTATTTTTTTTGAACACTAATATTTACCAACTGAGAATGCTGGAGGTGCCACTATAGTAGTAAAATTATCTGGCAATGTGTATTCTGCCATTACAATATAACATATATCCTATAAATAGCACTCTAATGCATATGAAATTACAGATACTGTTATGTTGTCAAAACCCTATGGCTTGTGCTATAGAGGAGGTCAGGCAGGATGATCATAATGGTCCCATTTGGCCTTACGATCTATGAATTTCCAAGAGTTATGTGTGTAGTTTAAGTGTACCCTGCACTGGGTCTGGCTGGGATAGAGTTAACCTTCCCTGCAGCAGCCCATATAGCATTGTACTCTGCACTTGTAGCTAGAACAGCGCTGGTATCACACCAGTGTTTTGGCTACTGCCGAGCAGTGCTGGCGCAGCACCAGGACTCTCTCCAGACCCCCCCAAAGCCAGTAGGTGGGGGTGGGCAAGAAGTGGGGAGGGGACATGGCCAGGGCAGCTGACCTAAACTGACCAAAGGGATATTCCGTACCATGTGATGTCACACTCAGCAATAAAAGCCGGGAAAGGGAAGGAGAAGGGGCGGGGGGGCTCTCNATTTTTTTCCCCCTTTTTTTCCTTTAATTAAATTATCTTTATCTCAACCCGTGAGCCTTTTTTTTTCTTTCCATCATACCTTCTTCTTCTCCTCTTCTTTTGAGGAGGGGGAGTGAGAGAGCGGCTGTGGTGGAGTTCAGCTGTCCAGAAGGATAAAACCACTACATACCCTCAGCATGAGTTTCCTTATTATTTAGCAGAAAGGGGGGAAAGTAACCTTATGCATGCTTATACTGTAGTACAGTGGGTCAACACACATTCTACCCATAGGGTAAATGTTTTCTTTTTTTGTATAAAAAGAACAGGCAATTTAACATGTCTTTCTTTGCATATACCCACAGACTATGGAGATGTGTATGTGTAACCTGCTAATCCTTTTATGTGTGTGCTTATTCGTTTGCATTTTGCATTTAGCTATAATCAAGAGCTAAACTCATGGGAAGCGGTCAGCTTGTGTAATAGAACATATAGGGAAGGATGGAGCAATTGTCTCTCTTACATGCTGATGAAGTCAGTTGCAATCTGAAGCAAAACAAAAAGCAAGTTAATGGAAGTTTGTTTATTCTAACATCCAACCTAAGAGACTGAGCTGAGGAGAAACCTTTATTTACCCAAGCAGACCTGGGAAAATGAGAAAATCCCCATGAATTACATGAAGGTACTTACAGAAGCCGGGGAGATTGTTTTTAATCAAACATCAATAGATATCTAGTTGAAGGATAAATGGAAAGTGTACATTTTATTAGAGCTGAGGGAATATAGCAAAACATTTTCCATTAATACTTGTTCAAAATTTTAAAACACATTTCCTGCACTTGCTCTGTTGTATTTCTCTGGCTTGCCTAGCAAAACGTTTTATGGGTAAGGATATTGAAGGATACCGGACTTGAAGAAATTTTGCAATGTATTTTATGAAATTATATATCAGGCATTTACATCAATGAATTATAAGATTCCAGGATTTAATAATAGAATTTCCATGTTCCAATATCATTAAATCAGAAACAAAGCAAGACATTCACATCTTGTATTCTTGTTGAAATCTGAGAAAAAGCACAAGATAGAATGGTAACTTCATTTATGTGTACGCATAGATCTTCCTAAGACCAATATGGTGCGAGCCTAAATATTTAATTCAGTTCTACCAGTTTTAACATAACCATGAGATTTCCAGATCAAATCATTTCATAGTAAGTAGTGATAACAGTTTATCAATAGATATTAATCCCACTGCTGAAGAACAGGGTAACTAAGGAATTTTTATTCTCTTAATACGAAGAAAATGGGTTTTGAAAATAGCTCTTTCTTTCCTGAGTAGATAAATCTTCTGCCTCTTTGGTCACAAAGATATCTCAGGACATTTCATCTACCAGGATGTATTTTGAAAATGGGAGAAGCTGGGAAAGAATATTAGGTACACTATGGACCATCGAGTTGAAGGTTACTCAGAGTAATCTAAAAGTTGTAACAACGTCCTGGAAATCTGCTAGCCATCTTTTTGGTCTGGGTCTTCCTACAGTGATTATAAGAGCTGCTACTTCACTGACATTCAGAATCAAATCTGTTGGCAGTGTGGCTGTAGTTTGTCAAGTAGAGAATGAAGTTTCTTTGTTAGCTACTTTCTTGAATTTCCGTTTCCTCTTCAGTTTGATGCTGACATGCTAGTGAACTGTCTCCTTCAAACACTTCTGACTCTGCCTTTTCCAAAAACCTTATTTTGTAAATATAATTTGTGTATTTAACATAATTCATTGGTAAACTTGAGAAAGAGGGCAGGAGAGGAGGTCAACTTTTGAAAGCAGTTAATGAGGAAAGACATGAAGTAGCGTGATGTGAAGGAAAGATGTGAAGAAGGAAACTGATACTATTTTAGTAGTCACAAACAAGCAAAATGTATTGAGCATAGAGTATAGCATCAGTTATTTCTCCAGCTGTGTTTTTAATGACAGTAGAATTCATTGTTAAAAATTCGAAAAAGAGCAAAACTTAATGAAGAAGGGCAGTGATCTCCAACACACTGATCTGTGAATGTTAGTAGCTTAAATTGCTGCTGTTAAATACATCAGACCTTGTCTGTCAAAGACCTTTAACAGTTCAGCCTGTTTAGCCTAGTAAAATGAAGTCTGCGATGGTATATGACAACTGTTTATGAATGTATCAAGGAAGTAAACACAGTGAAGGGAGAAAAGCTATTTAAAACACAGGATAGTTAACCATAGTTAACCTGGATGTAAGTAAGTTTAGGCTTCGAATTGTACAGTTCCTAATCATCAGAAAAATATTTGCATTTTTTGTGCAATCTTACAGGAGAAACAGATGAAAACATCCAGCAGTTTTAAGAGAGGCCTCGATCAGTTTAGGAAAGGGATTATGCCATATGACTACCACTGCTACCTAGTGAACAGTACTTGACATGAAGGTCACTTCAAGGACTTTTCCCTCTTCAACAGATGAAATTTAAATGCATTTTAAGCAAAATTATTTAATTTTTTATTTTTAAACAATATTTCAAACATATGTTTAATTTGGTGACTAATCATTTTCTTCATTCCAAAATAATTATTTTGATATTTTAGTTCAGCCAGAAAAATATCAAGTATTTGTACATTTCTAAATACCAGCTTTTATCGGGTTGTTTTCAAAGGCTTTCAGTGGTCTTTATAGATTTGTATCCACTATGTTCATGTTACTATCCAGCTTCTTAAATGTTGACAGTTATGGACATTCAGAGTATAACCAACACAGATAGAAAAGGAATGGATGATTTCTATATGTAGGTGGATGTTTTTGTTTTGTTTTGTTTGTTTGATCCTTGTATAGATGATTTTGTGGCTGAACCTCCTTTCCCATCACAGAAAAACAAAAACAAAAACACAACATGACATTCAACTGTTTTAATTGGTGGCCTTCTGGTATACATTATAAGAAGTGACATGTAAATTATACAGGTAAGATAAGAGAAGGTGATTTGAAATAGAAGCATGATAGCAGTTAAAAGCACGCTTCAAAAGCTAAGTCAAAAGAAGAGTTTTGAAAAATCACAGTAATTTGAACAGTACTTCATCCATGAGCTTTCATACCAATTCAAAAACAGGTATTACTATCAAATGAATATGGCATCTCTGTAATAGGCTACCACAAATTACCCAGAAATAAGAACGTGTTATTTACTATTCCCTTTTGAGAAGAAAATCTTAAGTCTTCATTTTGAAATAATATAAATTCCTCCTATATGTAATCAAATGCAAAGACATTTTCAGGGTTTATAGGAGGACAAGATAAAATAGCAAAATGCAAAGGCATATACCAGTAATAGACTGCAAAATCAATTTAAGAAGTGCAACTGCAGTTGTCTTTCCCAGGTTTTTAATTATGTGTTTGTTTGCCATGGTGGCCTAATTTAGTCAAGTAGATGAGCCAACATTAAAAGCTGGTAGGAGAGGTAAGTAATCCCCAGGGTGGGCTGCTTGTGTAGAGAGTTTAAAAGCTACATGTACAGAAGCAGAAGCCAACGCAAATTTGAGAAGGGGGTCCACATGATAAACGGTGAAAAGCCAGCAAATCAAATTTTTCACAATTAGTTGAACAACAACTGTGACAGGTTCAGCGCTTAGCATTTTCATTTGTGTGCTCAAATTTGGTTATCCGTCCTCTTTTATGCAAATGTGATGTGACAGGAGAAGCTGGGAGCACTCAAGCAGGCCGATCACTCACAACAGGAGCTAGGTCTGTACAGCTGAGAGGCCTGGATTAAATGGACTGAGTGCTGATGGATAAATGACATAAGCCACGCTGAAAGCCTCATGAAGTGATTTAGAACTTCTTGAAGACGATGCCCAGAACAGAAATTATACCTTATCCTCAAATTTAAAAATAGAGAGAAGAAAAAACACCAACTTCTACCGGTAAATAACCATGCTTATAACCTCACTAAATCCAACATGCTTGTTGCCTAGTAGAATACAATAGTTACAAAAACTCTAATAATTGCTTATGCACCACCATCTAACTATATAACTCACTGTGGTGTTTTTGTGCCTAAAGACCCAAAAAGCTGATTAAGCAATTAAAGCACTCATTTGACTTTGACAGATGGGAGTGTGGCTGATGAAATACATGTAGAAACACAGAAAATAACTTTCACAGTGTAAGTGATTTGGAAACAAAAAAATATCCAGTCAGAGAATTCTATCTTCCTGCAGAAGGTATAATAACCAAGGTGATGAGTTGAACCAGAAAGCATACTTACACATGAAGAGGTAAAGGACAAATTATCTGTGTATAGCTCCCCCTTTGTCACTTTATAAGAAACTGCAATTCTGTACGTAGGTTTGCCAGAAAATATATCACAGCTTGCTCCTTTGATTACAGCATTGCATTCCGGCTAGGTTAATTTTCAAGATGGTTGGTAAAACTTAGTGGGTAGTTCAAGAGACCTCCAAACCTTAACAATGATAGGAAATTTTGAATATAATGGCCTATTTGTATTTCGACTTTAAGATTTTCTTTCTTTCTTTTTTTTTTTTTTTAAGAAGACAATAAGGTTTCTTCCAACTCTTTATCTCACAAGACCATCATGTATTTTACACTTTCATTAAATCCAGTAGCTACCATGGTCTAATAAATTTCTGATAGCTAATTGCCATTTATTTGTATGCTAGCAACAGTACAAGCAATTTTTTTTAAAAAGTACTCTCTCTCTTTCAGATACCGACATTTATTGCTAGACAGGATGGATTCCTTGCAGAATACGGTTGTCAGTTGTGACTGCCTTTCCAAAGAACAGATCTTCCTCAAGACCCTGGTCTGCTGATGGAACTATATCCCATTACCTGCTACTGTTGGAAAAACTTGGCTTGTAAATATATTGCACAACTGAGACAACATCTGAGTTACTAAAACAAACAGGTCCAGCATATGTCCTACACACTGGAACTCTATTGTCAGTACTATTAATCGTTAGGCCTTATCACAGCAGAGACCTGGATCAGCTATCCCAAGCCAGACAGCGTTCCCAGTCGTGAATGTGGTTGTCCTGTTTGTAGTGTGTACAAGAGTTGTTCCATGCCAGTTGGCCTCAGCATCAGAGAACAGTCCCAGCCATGTTTAATTTACTAGTATCGATGTAGACTAAGAGTACCAACCAAGTAGCAACATTCAGACCTAGAAGAAGGCACTGAAATAACCTACATCTCCAGTGAGTTCTGCTAAAAGCAGAAGCTACAAAGACATGCTGAAATGTGATAGTGCTGGATAGGCAGCAGACTAAACCACAGCATGACACAGTATGACATCAAGGTATTCTGAAGTCACCACAGTCTACCAACCTTGCAAAAGCTTCAGACAAGGTGCTGCAGGCAGAACAGTTTGTGTTGCAAGAACATTGAAGGACTTTTCTCACTGCTCATTTGATTGTTGGGGTAACGTGCAAGTTGTAAGCAATCATTTGTCCTTTGTTCCATAAACATTTGGTGTAAAGCTCAGAAGGACCTGAAATTCCTACATCATTTAAAATTTCATTCAGTATCTTTGTAAACGTAATTAGAGAATTCATGCTCAGGGTTCCTAACACGCTCCCCTAACCACTAAAAATACTAAACAGAGTGGCTACAGAAGACTACTTATTTTTTGTTTGTACATTTGGGAGGAAATAAACTGTTGAGTTCTTCAAAAGGCAATGCATACTTTAGCAAATAACACCATATATGACATTTGGATACATTTTAGAGATTTGTATGTGTTACTGCAAGCTTTGAGATCTCTGTAAATTGATCAGTGGATCCATGCAGATAAAAGAAAATTACTTTTCATTGTGATTTTTGGATTTCAACAAAGATATAAGATTATAGTCATCCTTTCCTTTCATAATAATATTTTCATTATTTTTCATTTTGAATGGTTTTTGATTACCTGATTTTAGAAAGCAGTCATCAAAGCATACACAACTTCTCTCAGATAAAGATAATACTTGGTATGGCTCCTAAACCTTTAAGTGTTCAAGATCACTTGCCAATCTTTTTAGAGAAGGAAGGGCAAGACAGGACCATTGATTCTTTGGACAGTTGGCGAGATATCTGAAAGGAGTCAGGCAATGAAATGCTTTGCACAGCAAAAGTGTCCACTGCTAAAGGTTCAATTGACACAAGCTCCTATTAATGTAACTCTAAAAGCTTAGACCCACACCTTCCAGCTTATTCTGCAGCCATGATGACCAAAGAAGATCCTGTACTCCTATACTACAATAGCTCATCATTATCATTCATTTTCCCATCTGAAATTATGATGTGCCTGTTAAATTGCTAGTGCAACCGCTTCCTAACTTGCTTAATCAGGCAACAAGGTTAAACAGTTTAAATAACAACAAAGATCTATTACTTGGCCTGTTTAAGGTAATTGATCTAACTTGGGCAAACAGGTTTGCTAGTCTTTCAAAACAGCAACCGACTACACAACATATTCCATAGGGATTCATTATAAATGGCAATGCATTCTGAGATCCCTAAGCCATCCAGAAGGAAACACCAAAGTGAGGTTTATCTAAACTGTTAGGTATCTTGGATGTTTAAAGTTCCAGCTGGAAGCCTCTGTGAAATCACAGCATAGAAAAACAGTATTTCTTTGCCCCATTTTGTGGATTTAGTAGTATTTCCCAAATCTTTTATAGCAAGTCTTTTCTTCTGCAAGAAACTGGGCTGCCTCACAGGTGTGGCAGACAGCAGGTGGCTTGCAGGAAAGAAAACATGTACATAATGAGAGTTGTTTGGCCTGCTTCAGAACATGAAACCTTAGCTTCCATTTCAGCACCTCGTTCTAGCAATATAACATTGGTAGTTTATTTCACCTGCACCCAACAAACTTCAACAAAACCAGCCATGATGGTGTCTAACCTAATCACAAGTTCTATACATCATTGTACATCCCTATACTTACTCAGCTCTCTTCCCACTTACTTGATTCCCTGACTGGCTCAGGTCCCTAAATACTACCAGGATTGCTTATATTCCCTTCCAGCTTGTCTATGCAGATCCATTTGTGGAAATGATGTCTTCCTGCTGCAGCCTTGCCTCAGGACAGTTTTATGCAGCTGGCAAAGCTGAGTTCTCCTCGGAAGGGAAGTGCAGGCACCGTGGCTCATTCTTTCAGCTCAGCTTTCCACTGTGCAATGGTGAGTGGGAAGTGGAAGCAGCTCATAAGTAGCTTGCTGCTACTGCATTAGCACAGCACTGACAAGTCTCACAGCCTTTGACACAAAACTAGTATAAGATCTAAAGTGTCTGACAAAATTCTTCCAAGGCTTCTCACATCACCTTTGCAAGCAATCCTTAACCCATTTGAGAGACTGCCTTTCCCCCCACAGTGGTACCATCAGTACCACTGAGGTACATGCTGACAGGAGCCAGAGTTACCACAGCAGAATCCCTGTTTATACGGCTACAAAGGCTACCTTTTACCGACTTCCAACTGGTTACAGAAGATCAGCTCAAATGCAGGGCAGCGCAGCTTTCAGTTCAGGAGGTCATTGTTGAACCACAGCATTGCCTCATGTTTCTGAGGAGCCTCTGCAAGTGCAATATTGTCAGTTGCCCTTCTCAGCAATTACCCTTCCAATCTTCTGGGGAAGCTCTTCAGCTTCCGCATTCTGCTTGCTAAAGACTTTGTTAAATGTTTTATCCTGGGTCCTGTAAATCAGGGGAAGAGAAGAGAAAAAAAACAAGAATTGAAGCCAAACACATGCAATGGAGAACAGCACGGTGGTGCTGTTTTTTTCCAATGAAAGTAGCTCAGGTTGAATCAAAACTGCGGGAAGAAGAGCTCTACTGATCCCAGCTGCTCACTCCTGCCCCAGCATCCCCCACCACAAATGTCTTTTCAGCTACATGGTGAAGTAGATTAGGAAGGCAATTCAGTTAGACTACCCCATTTTTAAAAGCATAGCTCAGCTCCTCAGTCACTGTATTATCACACAAATACCTGTGTCAGGCACAAAAGACAGGCAGGACTGACCATCCAAGCTTTTCTTTAATGCTGGCATGGAACAAGAAGACATCTTGTGCAACTTAGTCCTGGCCATGAAAGAGTTACTCCTGCTATATCTAGAAAAGGAGTTTTTGAAAAACACTATAAAATTCAGTAGTGGGCAGAAATTATTTAAGAAAAAGATTCAAAAGCTAAAAGATAGTTCAGTATTTGTTAATTCAGGGTGACTTCAGAGAGTAATTCATAAGCTTCTAAATTAATATTTTTAAGGAGGTCATAAAATGTGAACTTTAGTAACTGCTATAGCCAATCAAGATGCCATCAATCCTGCCTTAGACTACTAAAACACTAGTAATTACCTACTCAAATTACTTTAAAAGTTTAACAAAAGCTTATCTACAGATAGTATGTAGCATGATAAACTGTCATCTTAAAAATGGCATTGTAATGAATGCTACTGGTTAATCCTTTTATTGTTTTAGATTCCAGTTTCTGGAATTTATTCTCCAAATGCAAAGCTATTTCTTCAGTGTTTTCCAGGTAAGCTGTCTTAAAAAAAAAAAAAAAAAAAAAATCAATATTTAGTAAATGTGAAGGAATTAGTGAATTTGAAGGGAAAGGCCAGTACAAGAGTAAACACATCAGTATTTTCCCTACATGTATCATTACAGTAAATGAGGACGGAAAAGAAATAGCACTTTGACTCACTTGAAAGGGCACTTAGGGAGAGTTCAACACAGAAACAGAAGAAACTAATATTTTTAGAGAATTTAATACCAATGTTATCAAAACATAAATTTAGTTTTACCAGTAAGTCAGTCTGCTAACCAGCAGTTCATATGTTAATCGTCTCTCAGCTTCTTCCACCGTAAAGGCTCTTTGCTACTTAATCTCACATTTTTTATTAATAGAATACTCCCCCACATACATTTGGCTACGTCACAGTAATGCAGCTAAGTACACAACATACAGGCTGTTGGTTCTGGGAATGAGATGTCTGAGCTCTAAAACCAGAGAATGCGCCTTTTTCAGATTCCAATAGGTATTTTTGCAAACTGATAGAATTTTACCACAGCAGAAAAGCAAGAGAAGTAGCCTGTAGGACTACCAGGGTTCAGATGCCTGAATATTGGAAACGAATATTCTCCAATTATTGACTTAGCATTTTAAATGTAGATACTTTTTTTTTTTTCCTGAACAATACTGAACAAATACTCCTGGATGTAGTAGCAAAGGAAGTTTTCTACTCTCTCTATAAAAAGATTAACCTATTTTAAAGGCATTCTAGTAGATAAGTAGTTATGGTTCCATATCCATCCCATTCCATCACTGGAATAATGTGTGGAAGCAAAATTTTCAGATATGAGCAGTACCATTTCCCACCACTGCAAGAATTAGTTTGAAAGACAGTCATTACTTAGGTATGGAAAGTCCACCTTTGAGAATATCTGTACTGTACAGTTCTATACTGCAGCAAAGTTTTCTAAACCTGCTCGCTTGCAGCCTACTTGGGTATTTCTATCTTTGTGTTCTCGATAAAACTTGCAATTTAAACTTACAAAACTTTGCTTTATATGCGAATGATGATAATGCATATGGGGAAGTTTTGAAAACTGCAGCAATGAGAAAGGTTAAGACTGTAGAACTTCACAAACCAAATAAATAGTATTCTACCATATTTTCTCTGCTTTCTAGGGTAAAATATTACCATGGAGATAGAAAAACATAACTAAAAATTGTATCAAAATATATATGAACATGGTATGTCTCTCCTACTTGCTATCAAAGTGGTAGAAATATCCCATGGGAGATATATTATGTTAAACATTATCTAATACCTCTCTGAGAACAGCAGTGGGTAAACATTAAGCATCTATCAAATCTGAATGTAAATAGATGATTGTGATGAATGAAACCAAAGAATTCTTTCAAGAAGAACTTCTCCTCTGACAATCACTTCTAGTAAGCAAAGATAATAAGCTCAAAGATACTGACTTCTTAGAAGTTTTCCAGGCCTTTGTGATGTATACTCCACGATACAGCTGCCATCTTGTAAGAAAAAAAAAAAAAGCATATAGTAATGTCCACATAGTTGAATTTGTAAGTTAGGAAGAACATAACAAAATTAGTGATATTAGTACTTTCTGGTACTGCACTTATCATTACAAAGGAAAAGAAAAGAAAACACCACACAATAATTCAAATGAGTTTCCTGCGTGTCATCGGCCTGAACATGATTTCTGTGCATGGGTGTTGCACATTCAGAATTCCAGGTGTAGAGATGCATGGGCTACAAGTAGCTTCCCGATTCACCCAGGCATATTAGTATATAAGAACTCTCAGGACGAACAAGTGTTCTGTATTACAGTTGAAAAATTGCTTTGTGTACTTGCACTGTACCAGTTGGTGGAGCTACAGTAGTAATTCTTTGATGTATTTAACGTGAGTCTACCACAAAACAAAGGTAACTGGCTACAGTGGTGAAATTACTTCACATCATGTTAGACTAGTAATTTCTTTTGTAGTTTATATAAAAATGTAACACCATCTGCCCTGCCCCACCCCTTTCCAACAATTAACTTCTCTGTTCACTTTGTAAGCCGTACTCTACAGCATAAACACAAAAGGTTTTTATGAAAAGCTTTGACAAATAGAATGTAGCTACCCAAAGTTTTCTATAACTTCAGCTGTAATCTGTGAAAAACTAATTCAACTCCCAGAGCAGAAAAGCAGATGTATATATGCCTCTTGTAACACAGAAACGTGCCTCTGTTTTATCCAGATTTAAACACCTGGAGTCATCTTTTATCATTGATACCTAAATCCAAAGAGAGATACCTTGTTTCAGTTCACACAAATAGAATTTCTGCTGACACGGTACAGATGTATACAGGTTTCTGCAAGAAATGCAAATATTAGCATGAGAACTGAAACAGGAAAAATATTACAGAAGTATTGAAATGGGAGCAAATTACTTCCAGTTATTGTCAGTTTCACTTGTGTAGCCACAGTGCCCTCTAGCATTCAAAAGAGAAAATACAGTACTTTATCTCAATGAAAAGAAAATCCACAACATCAGAACTGCTTTTTTTTTTTTTTTTTTAAGCAGAGAAAGGACAGTTTGCAAACATGAGAAAGAACATTTCTTCATGTTAAAAGCAAGGTACTTTTAAAGGAAAGGACAATCATCTCCGCTTTTATGCATCAGAGTCCTGCAGAGCTTAGAAGCTCTGTAAAATGAAAGTTCTTGTACCCTAAAGGCATTTCTGTACTCTGTGTCTCACCTATGCTGTATATGCATTAGCAACATGCACATGACTTTGGCAAAAAGGATATGGATTTTTACATGCATAGATCAACATACATATTTGTGAAGTCTTTGTTTTCTCTGCAAAGAGGAAACATTTTAGTGCAAACATCTTTACTGCACAGAATCTTGTGCATGATGAAGAATAAATTATGACCTTTAAAACCTAAGAAACTTTTTTCATTTCTCTAGAGAGCAAATTTTCTATGGAGAGAAGACTTAGTATGCCTTAGAGCAAAAAAATCTTCTACCTAGCTGCAGATCATTTTGGAAAACATTTTGGAGAAGTTTGTGGTTCCTTTTTCCTTTGCATTTAGAAGAATACCAAACCTAAGAAGCAGAAATTATTCTTTATTAACTATGAAATGGTCATCTACACTATTTAAGTTTTGAGGCCTGTAAATAAAATTCATATTTCAAATAATCTCCATAGCTAAATTGTAAATTCTGGTTTGCCTTTTTTCTTCCCTTTTTAAGAAAATTATATGCTAGGTGATATAAAAAGATCTGATTTTTAATGAAAATATTTACCTATCAAATTGCTATCCAAAATCTTATGTGAAACTACAACACAGAAAATACTGTGCACATTAGTTTAAAAAACAACTTGAACAAAGTAAATGATTGGCTGTTAGTAACTTTAAAGATAATTATACCCTCTCTGCATCTGAAAGGTCAAAATAAAAATAAATAGTGACAGCAAAAAAAAACATGGCTACGGTAGATGTTTATAAGAAAAATGAGTTTTGAAGAGTACATGAAGAGTACATTTCTCCCAGTTGATGACAAATACTAAAATCCAGCTTGTCAACTAACAGACAGATTTGTTAAATGTAATATTCCAGTCTTTGCCAGAGAAAGATAAGAAACTGAATTAGGGATGATCCTGGAATTCAAGTATTCAAATTCTATGATCAAAAATATTACAAAATACCCAGGGTCAGATGAGATGATTTTCAAAGACATCAACTGGTCTCAGCATTACAAGCTTACTGTAAGTAGAAAAGAAAATTAATCTTCACTTATATGGACATAGAAAAAAAGTATTAACACTCAGGTAAACTTCAGCAATAACACATGTAGAAGGAATTTACAAACAATGATCCATTAAGAAAAAAAATATAGAGAAGAATTCCTTGTGTAGTATGTTCTTGAAATCCCTCTCATTAGCAATCTTTTTTTTATAGATCTAAAGAGAATTCAAATAAAGATGGAAATCAAAGTCTATTTTTGTTACAAGTATTTTTGATGTCTACAGATTCAAAGCAGTTCAGAATAAAACATGCAAATACATTAATATAAAAAATGAAATTATTGTTTTTAAAACAACCAGTATTCAGGCAACTGTGTGGCAAGCACACTAGGGGATTTACAATGGTTTCTATGAGTCCACAAAAAACAGTAGTTCATTTTCATCAAGAATTAGTTTATAGTTTTGGCTGAACAAAAAAACAGATTTTTATTTTTCTTTGTGAAAACTTGATCAAGAATGCCTAGTTTGTCTGACTTAACAGATGTATTGGAAAGTAATCAGATGCTGTAATGTTAGTACAGTAAGAAACAGCTCCACCCAGGATAGAATGGTAAAGAACCATCAAAATTGTTCACTTTCATAATTAATTCCATTACTTTTTCCACTAAAATGTCAAAATTCTGCTATTTGTTTCAGTTGTTCTAATCTTAATTTGTTAATTGCAACTTCAAGTGTTCATTGCAATAAAATTTAAGCAGTATAGGATTAAATCTGACCATACCATCTTTAGCTGCAATGTTAGATCAATGTTGAATTACAGTAAATTAGGCGTGTCATTGAAGGTCTAATGCCCCTTCATGTTACTTTGTCTATTGATACAGAAATGGTGTAAGACATTTGGGGAAAAAAAAAAAAAAAACTGCCCCTCCCCACACCTGTATTTGGTGAGACCACCTAGTTCAGGATATCAGTTTAAAAAAATACAGGGGACATAGGAAACTTCCATTTAGAACTACTTCGAGTCAAAAATTCTTGTGCATCTTTTGGTGTTCTTTTATGCTCTTGAGACAACTGACAATTACAAACATGCCCGTTCTACCTTAAAAAAAAAAAAAAGTATGGTTATTAGAAGCTATCCAAGGGACAACACCAATAGTGAGCTTGCCTAGTTTGGGGACCTCTTCAGAGTAGATGGTCAGCAACAAAACTGAATCTTTTAAATTAGGTACAATCATGTACGCTGTTGTCAGACACCTAAGTTACTCAGATAATATTTTCGGACTCTTTGTCTAGTTAAGGAAGAGAGACTGTTTTCAGAGTGGTTTAGAAAAGAAGTCTACTTTAAATGCCTAAAGTTATATGAATATTTTTCAATGGGTCCTTTCTCTATTTAAGAAATAGACTTGCTATGACTTGGTTGTAAAATCAGTTATGTGCCTTTGTGCTTCAGTAAGAAATAACTTGTATTTCTTCTGTGGGTTTTCCAATTTGAAATAAGCAAGTTTTAAGAGAAGGAAAAATAACACCACCACCACCTATAAGTAATGCTTGAAAAAGGCATTCTTCATGCTTTACTGTTTTGTAGACAGTCTGAATTACTGACTCCCATTACTTAACATTTTCTGTAAATTAACCAAATTTGGTTCACCACTATATTGCCATTGAACTACATATCAGATCATATCTTATTCAAGTATTTTGGCATCTAGTTGGAAAAGAGAATACCTTCTTAAATGTTTACCTTTTTTCCAAAGAAATTTGGAAAAGCTTTCTGGAGAAAACCAGGGTAACATGTTCTTGGTGTTTCAGACTAGGAAAATCCATTTGTGGAACTGTTAAAAGAATACAATGATTTAGCTAAGTATGGAGGCATACTTCAGAATGCATTCAGAAGGATCAACTAAGTAAAGAAGGGAATGAAAATAAGCAGGATGCTTGGTTTGTTGGGTCAAACAAGGGAGGATGCAGCTCCAGGTAACAAGAGTTTTCACTGAATGCTATCCTAATAAAGATCTGACTGATCTGAAATGCTAAGAGTCAGTTAAGTTAGTAGCAAAAAAGGGAGGGCAAAGCTAGGCAAGGAATACAAGGACAAAACAAGCCAAAAAAAAAAAAAAAAATCAAGAAAGCTATTTGATAAGGACAGGAAATACATACAAAATCAATTTATATTGCAACCAGGACACCATTACCTTATGCTGAATGAGATCCAATCACAGAGTAGTTTCAACTGAAACAAGCATCTGGATTTTTAAGGTGACAGTAAACCAAACTAATCTGATCCAGGTGGTTTTCAGTCACTCAAAATGACATAGTAGGGGATAAAACATGACAGCAAGACTTTCCCCTGACACCTTTCTTTGATGGAAGTTTGGCTAAGGAAGGTGCTGAAGACTTTTTCCCCTTACAGGTAGACCAGGTTGCAGGCAGTTATTAAGAAATGAATCTTTCATGCACGCTGAATTCAAAACAAGCAAGGAAACAAGGGATAATCATTTTAAAAGTACATGATACAGCAATTTCATACATTTCATAATAAGCATGCATGTAAAGAACACACTAATATTTATCATTAGCTTGTGTTATGATTTACTGCTAGTGAAAAGGCAGGTTTGAGCAGCAGACGAAGCACGCCACACTACAACCTTAAGGTAGCATGCATGGTTGTTTCCTAGGCTGTACCTGTTCTGCAAGACAACACACTAAAAACTTCCAGCTTCTGGACTGTCAGCCTGGCAGCCTTCAAATGTACTAAATTATTAAAAAAGAAAAGTAGAAAAGCTTGTATTTAATTCAGTGAACTAGAAGACCTCCTTGGATAAAAAGGTTCTTAAAATATTTTATTTTGCCTTAAATTCAGTGTAAAAGGAAATCAATTTCCCAAATACAATTCGTTATGGCAAGATTTAGAACTTACTGTAACAAGCATGGCAGTCAATTGTGATATTTCAATGTGAAACTAAGTCTGTACAAAATTTTTAAGTGCATATTTTTGCAAGAAGATATGCATGCACACAGGGACATAGAAAAAAGAACCAGGATCCAGGCCTCAGAAAACCCTCAAACAACTGAAAAGCACAGAACAAAACATCTACAGTGGGAGCTCTTCTGTCTGGGATACTACTATTTCTAGTTTCTTCTGCTCCTATTACGGAATTACAAAAAAAAAAAAAAAAAAAGTGGGGTGGGAGAGAAGGTGGTGGGGGAGCAGCTCTCTCTCACCTCTCCCCCAAAAAGGCAAAAAACAAGGACTAAAGAAAATATACTGTTAAGTGAAGACTATCTTCTGCACCTATTTGATAGATGTGATAGTGGTTTTACACTGCACTCATTAATGAGTTGACGGAAAAAAAAAGAACTAGTATTTCATAAATGGCTTTTCTTTTGAAAACAGCAGAATGCCACTGAAGGGAAAAAGAAACAAGTCCTTTAATGCGAAGAGCTAGGGAGTTCCTCTTTCTAAGAAACGGAGAAACTTCAGATCTCACACAACAGAATGCCTTATTACAGCCAATTAAGTATTTCTACAGAGTAAGAACTCTACTTACATTTCATATATATACATTTTCACATGATGAAAACACACCGTAGTATGAACTAAGTATCTGCCAAATATTACTTTTGAAATAGAAAAAATGGAATTATAGAAATAGAGGAATAAAAAAATGCATTAGTTTGCATGGTCCAAGTTTTTGGTTAATACCTACCAAATATTCCACTTCTAGTGTATTTTCCTAAATTACATTCCAGTAGAACACGTTTTTGTGGGACCAAGTTTTCTTCTACAGTTGTACAGTGCAGGGATAGAGAATAAATTCCTGTTGATTCATTACTCTATTTATAGTTTGACTTAAACCATTTTTAAGAAGAAGACATCCAAAAGCTTTTATATGACAGCATACACAGGTGTGTTAAATGAAACTTCATTATTTTGAGATTTTTTTTTTATATTTGAAACTATTTTCATGTGATAGTGATTAGAGCTCCTTTTGTGAGTATGGGGGTGGGGTTGCCATTTGGAATGGTCTTTTTTCTTTTTTTTTCTTTTTTTTTTCTTTTTTTTTTTTTCATCATGAAGGACCATTGCCTTAGCTTTTTTGGTTATTGCTTTTTTTTCTTTTTTATCTTTTTTTTTTTTGAAGACCATTCCATTTATTTATTTTTTAACATCTTAAAGTCATAAGGACTTATATGCAAAGCAGTCATACACTTTATCATTAAAACCCATAGGTAAAATACGTACACAAATCCAACAAAAGGCTAGTACATAGTAAAGCCTAAGCATACTACTATGCAATATTATGAATACATAACTTTAGAGACTTCAGTTTAGTACTGTTATCTATTCATTTCTGAAAACATTCACAAAGATTTTAAATGCAAATTTTCATTCCGTATTTGGAATAGAACAAAAATTATCTATGTTATAACAACTTTTGGTCATTTGTGCTTGACCAATTCAGTAAATTACAAAGAACCCAAAGAATTCTGTAACTTTCTGTAGAACTATGTAATAAAAACATTGCATATGTTCCTAGTATGATGTCTTTAGCAATCATTTACTGAAATGTAACTCAAACATCAATCTCTCAAAACGTGTAACTGATCAGCTGCTTTTTAGCCTATATCCGAATTCAACTTCATCACAAAACCCCTTTTAATACAAAGATGCAGAAGTACATTAGGTAATACTAATGCAACACAGGTGCAGTTCTAGCATTGTCATTGATCAGTTGAATCATCTTCTCCATGAACGAGACTCATTATCCTCCTCCTCTTCATCATCGTCTTGAAGCAGTGAGTCATCCACCAAAGACTCTTCCTGAAACTTCAAGAGAAAAATGGGATAGCCTCTGTTATGTCAGAAAGTGTAAGACATCAAAAGGCAAAATACAATCCTCTATCCTTTAAGATTTAACAAAGAACATACAAATTCATTTTTTTTAATAGGTAAACAGTAACGCTTTCAAAAAAGCATACTGTGTATGTGTATATATATAATATACATATATTAATAAATGGCAAATGCAGCCTGTTTTTTTTTCTTTTACTGGACTTCAAAACGACCTCATACATCAATAGATCTTCTGATTCTTCAGCATGTCATCCACAGCCAGGCTTTAATGTTCTGATGAAACTTAAGATGCTATACTGAAAACTAATGTTAGGTTTTCCAAGTTTATGTTAACTATGCCTCTTGTAATCCACGAGCTTAATCTACCTGTGCAGTATAAGAAAAATTCAAATATGAGATATTTTAATTTTGACAGCTTAATCAAGCTTAAACCCAGTATCCCCAGTATCATAAAGATTTTAAAGACAGCGTGTGTGTGTATTTACATAAATTTAGAAAAAATATATTAATGTATTTTCAACTACTTTCAGCAACAACATAATATCTCAATAGAGTTCACAAAACAATGTTTAACAGTTAGGTAAAGTTAAAAAAAAGAAAGATAGTCAGTTACATTTTTATTTTTCCCTACACGCAGGCACAGGGGTGAATATATAAGCTTTCCCCTGCCTCAAATCTTTTTTTGATGATTGTACATATCATGGCAATTTCTGCACTAACTAAAGAAAGGACTAAAACTCAAGGATTCCCTTCCCTAACCAAGTCTCCCAGCTGTTCAATTACAGTTATGTTCTGTCTTGCTTGCTCTTCTTGTCCAAGTAATTGTAGTTTTTGCTACGGATTTCCAAATTCAACAGGAAGAGTGAAGGTTGATTTGTGAAGTTAGAGAACCTCCCAGAGAGATAATAAGGCTGTAGGCTGAAGAATGCCTATAACTAAGCCTTCTCTCTCTCCACTAGGCTGTTTTACAAGAGGGAGAAACTACTATCTTCATTACTTTTGCCTATAGAAAGTGCATTTTAAAAAGCAGCTTTGTCTACACCTTGTCTATCAATTATATGCTTGGGTACAGTGAGCCAGAATAAAACACAGAAGCTTTCTGAGGACTCAGTGTCTAGATGTCCAGCAGACTAAAACATGATAGCACTGCTGAAAAGGAGGACAGTGCAAAATGCAGAATTCTAACGTGCACAAGGCTAAATGGCAGCAGGGATGATAATAAAATCTGGACCAACTTCCATATGGGGGAACTATAGGGACTAGGATTCTCTGGACTGAAGAAAAAAGTGACTGAGGGGAAGTATCACAGGAAGCGTCTTAGAGAAAGTGCAGAGAGAATGATGGATTTTTTTATGATGGCTGCAAGAGCAGGAGAACGTTGAAATTAAACACGCAGGTGGCAGGCAGGTCCAGTAAAAAGATACTTATTCTGGGTATTCAAAGTTAAACAATAGCATTCCCTGTCATAGGACATTATAGATGCTAAGTTCATTCAGGTTCCAAAGAAACCTAACAAGTCAATAAAATAAACACTTATCATGGGCTTTCAACTACAAAACACCACACCTGACTCGACAGGTCCCTGAACTGCAAAGCACTGATGATAAATGCTTCTCTCTACATATGTCTCTCAGTACTCTTCCTAGGCATCAGTTGTTGATTCAGCAGAGTCAACTCTTGTTAGGCACCTGGATGCAAAAGTAAGACATCTAGAAAATTTAGGTGCTTTCATAATTAAGTGGTTAATCACAAGGGATTTTCGAGAGCATCCAAGTCCAGAAGACCTGCCTCAAATTTTTCTAAACAAGGCGCCCTGTTTCATTATTGTTTAAGAATGTCAGTATGCTGAATGATCTAGCTCCCCCATCCCCCACAAAAACTAAATCACAAAAAAAAAAATCCACATCAACAACAAAAAGAACAACAACAAAAACCACATTGAGGTATTTCTTCATTTCATTCAAGTCTTAAGCCTCTTTATCATAGTATTCCTTGGGTGAACTAAAATTATCGATAGTTTAGACCTGGAAAAAAGGAAACCTTTTTCATGTGTGTACAATAGCGGCTATAAAACGAAGTTATATAAATAGCATGATCAATTGTAAGCACATAGAAACTCGAAATGTTTTACATATATAAGGAATGCAAGACTGAAATTGAGGCCACTGACTATAGGAACCTCCACCACCCTGACCTAATCCTGCATAAATTACAAATTTTAAACAATAAAACTACATAAAATTTCTTTTATGGAATTGGTTGAACTTCAGCAAATGAACACGAAGTTCTTGAACTTGTCCATCCAGGACCTGGGGTTCTTAACACTGTACTTAAATACTAACTTAACCAAATGCTAGAAGCAATACAAAGCTCACACAAAGAAAGAATAACATTTAAATGCAAAATGTCCCAAAGATTGCTGAAAGGAAATCTATCATATAAAGAAATTTTGTGAACATCAGGGGGACTAATTCAGCTGTAGAGAATTCAAATAAAATCCAATCTAATTAAATGAGGAAGATAGGAGAGCTACATGTACTTGGTTTGTTTTGAAAATGGAAAACGCTTAGAGGCAAGTAGAGGTAAGCATGTTAACTGAGAAATCTGTAAACACTAGGCCAAATAAGAATTCGGCAACACTGTTAACAAAAATACAGATAAAATAAGATTTTTATATTATACATTTGGTATTGCAAAGATTTCAGCAAGCACGCAAGGACAATAAGCCTTTTTGATTTTTGATCCAAGATCAACTCCTACACATCTTCTACAATACTTAGCTGAAGACTGACCACAGAAACATTCCAGAAAGACAGATAAAAGCGGTTAAATTAAAAAACAAAATAAGATCTCAAGAAAAGTGTTAGAAGAATAAATGGTCAGAAAAATAATAGAAGACTTGCAATAAAGGTCAACATTCAAACCATGAAATTATTTCTTATTAGCAACCCTCCCCCCAAAAAAACCCTATTACCTCATTTTTTTTTTTAACTTAAATCTTGAAAATTTGGGAAGTTTTAGATGGGTCCATCAATTTACGAGTTACAGAAAACAGCCCCCTGCAGTCTTTTCCCTAAATTATATTTCCATACCTGATGACTCCTGTTAAGGAGTACAACCATCACCTTAACTAGACGTATCCCACTACCACAAACACTTCTCAACAGACAAGGAATTGTCAAGCATCTAAGCCCGAAGTCTTTTCAAGAGAATGTAAATCTGTCCTTTCCCTTTGCCAGGGCAGCCAGTGCACTTAGCTTGTTACCATCTTCATTCCCTTCCACTCTCTACAACCCAGAGGTTCCCTTCCACACTCAGTATCTTCAGATGGGGTTAAAAGATAAATCTCACTGTAGATCACCTACCAATGAATCTGTACTTTCCTTTCTTTACTTTGCCAAAGTGTTTTTATATCCTTTATATCATTTTTATCCCTTTCCTTCATTATGTAAAATGAAGAAGTCTCAATGAAGTAGCTTCTCAATGAGACCTTCCAATAAGGTAGACTCCTTACAGCAACAAACATTGCTGTTGACCTTCAGAAGCAATACATCTGTGATGGAGAAGTGACAAAATATCAAAGAACCTCTGAAGATTACTCAGCATAGCCTCTTGTTCACTCACAGCTCATTACTATTTGACAACATATATAAGGCTTGTATATAAAAGAAAAGCTACATTTAGTAAGTCAGAACGCACAAATGCCTGAATTGAATACTCAGTGGTGGAAGCAGTCTACTCTACCTATCTTTGTTTAACATGCTAAAAATAACCAAGCATTTTTAGAGACAGAAAGCAGGCAGAAAAACTGCCTTTCTTTTTCAGAAAAAAAAAAAAAATCCAACTGAATGCCAAAAAATGTAAAAAGACTAACTGGATTTGGTTATATCAAAACAATCTTGTGAAGATGCTTCTATGTTAGGTTCACCAAAATGTCATAGGAAAAAGACATGACAACATACAACTGAGTAACTCAAAGTGTACTTCTGCTTTTCTATGGCAATCATGTATATACTGTTAATTGGCAGTAAATTAATTAGAAAAACGGCTGCTTGACTTCTTCCCCAAGTGACACTCCCCGAATTCACAAACACGTATTTTGAGCATAAGAAGTTACACACACCAAGAAATGTTGCCCAACTATTCCTAGATTAACACAGTAAAGTTATTTGGACAAGGCTTTAATCCCATGATGAAGACTGACACTCAGCAGGGGTACTTTAGATGTCTAAATGAAGTTAGTAGACTATCTAAATTATTACTTCACCTGCATCCTCCAGATCTCTCTCTATAAAGGAGAATTAGACTCTGAAATTTAATCCTGTAAGAAATTATTGCCTAAAGCAGATAGTACAAATAACTATATTTTGGACAAAATCTTTGGTATTTCTCATGCAAGCTTAACCCCTCCACCCCCTTTCATTTTCTAGATATACCCTCTAGAAATGATACATTCCTGCAATGAAAAGTAAAGTATTTGGACTGTCAATAGCCCATAAAACAAGATTTTTTTTAACAAATAAATCCACTTTCTGATATTAAAACATGAGTCAGATTCAAGGAGTATGAATCAACAGATCATTTTCTTCTGAAAAAAAATTACTTCATCTTAAGAAATAAAGAAGAAAAAAAAAAACAAGCTTACTTCTTCTTCATCAGGTTCAGCTTCTTCTGTTTCAACAGCTGACATACTAGCAACAGGCTTGTTCCACGCCAACTTTAACTCCTGTCCTTTAAACCGAGATCCATGAATTGCAGCCTAAAACAAGTTTAAACTTCTTAGTTGAATATTTCCTCGTCAGGGGAAAAATTAACTTCACTGATACTTAAATACTTCAATAATATTTAAATGCCAGAAATAAGCCAAGAGTCTGCTTTTTCTGAAGAAAATCCAAGTTTTAATATGTTCATATTGAATTACTGTTAATAGTCTATAACAGAACAATTTTATTAACTACACATGGAATTCACACATCCTTTCAGGAAAATGATCAAAACATATTCAGAACAAAAGTAAGCTTTGAAAATCATGTATCATTTGGTGATGTAACATACTGAACCTAATAACTTCCTTGTATTTTAATACTATCCCCATGGGTTCTTCACCTTTCAAAGACTGACACAAAACCGTTAACACATTACTTACTGGAAGAAATAAGGCATCTCACAAACACAAATGATTTCATATTTAAAAAAAAAAAAACAACCTTTGCGATTACAACTTAATCTACTGGAAAATGTTCTACTTCCTGTAAAGTCTTTGTAATTGAAATGTAAAAATTTTTTAACTTATGGGATATTCATGCCGTTGTAAGTACCAGATGCATTAAGTGGCTGCTTTGGAAATAGTATGTTCAAATTAAAGTAACATGAACTAGCATAAATCAGCGTTAGCAACATTCCGAAATAACCGTCACAGTCACAAAAGATTTATAGTACAATCTGAAAGCACAGCATAATGTGAAATGTAGAAACAATTACATGTTCAATGACATCTGAACATGAATTGTGTGATATTAAAGTCCCCAGGTATAAATTTTAAATCTGTACATATAAATTTATGATAAATTTAAAAGATTCTATGCCTATTAAAATGCAGCTCAGGAGCTTTTTGTCCATGGTCTCATCACAATGTCACACAACTAGAATTTTTAAAAGTACTTATACGTGACATTCCAGTCCAGAAACAACTTGTAATTTTTGGAAGAAATTACTACTACATAAAAATGCAACATTTTACAACAGGGAATCCTCTTCTTCCTTCCAGGCTAGAACACGTATGGTCAGAAAGCTTAAGCCTGTTTTTCATTTAAGGTAAAATATTTGCTGCATTTACTTCACAATTGGCTTCAGCAGAGGTTTCTAGTAACTACATTCTATGTCTACAACTTCTTCAATTACGAGTCTTAAAGTCTGCTTTACTTATAAACACACAAATTCCAGTGGAAATATATTTAATATATAAGAATATCAAGAAAAATATAAACTTTACTGTATTTCACCTTGCACAGTTTTCATAAAATTTTAATTTAAAAATGAAGGTGCAATTAGACAGTTACACGAAAATGAAAAGTCTTAATGCTACCTGGACTGTGGACATATCACACATTGATAAGGAATTCTAACCCAGTTAAAAACTCCCCACTTTCCGGATCATACTCCAAACTTCACCTTGAATACAGCTTGAAAACTTCATCTATTGGACTTGAGAACAATTAAAGAAAAACATGCTGTTTTTCAAATGCAGTGAAATGTATCGTGGAAAAATAATAAATGTATGTACAGTGTTAAACTCAACTGTTCCACCGCCCAGGTCTCCCTTCTCCTCTGCCAATTCCTTTCCGCATTCTTTGTGCTATCCTCTTTTTCATGCGCTTCATATATCTAGACTTCTGTATTTGGCTCCAAAGTACTACTGTTCCCTGCTTTTGGGGGGCAGAAATTTAGCTAAGGCTGAAATGACTCTCCATGCCAATTTTTCAACAAAAGTTGTAACATTAAAGCTGTCTTTTGATGATAAACAATTATCTGCAACAAGATCTGTCAATTTCCTTGTTACGAATTATACTCCATATGGGAGAAGCAGAGACATTATATGGACAGTCCATAAAAACAGATTATTGTTCTAGGTCACTTATTTTTATTTTCAAGGAAATATAAGCTACTCTCAATACGTAGAATGTTTCTTATACAATATTTAGAATATTTCTTATATAAGCTACAACTATAACATTAATTAATATGAAGGTGCAAAATCAAGTATCCAATGTTAGGAAGCAGCAAAATTAAAATTTTCGTCCGTAACTCAGTACACTTGTGAGTATACTAATTATTACAGCTTTTACCTGTGATCATGCATTTTTTAGTCTCCACAGAACTTTTGTTCACTGTTGAAATGTGTTCCTTCAATATAGTTGTACAGTACTGTTTTTTTCTTTACCAACCATTATATACTATTCACATTAACTACACTTCCCTTTGCGCAGATTAATTACAATCTCCATACAGTTAGTGCTCAACACTGTTGAATCCCAAAGTTTCACAAACAATATTTCTGTGTTTCTTTAGAACATCTTTGGCACATGCATCAAGTTATTTCTCAAAATACTGAACCATTATGATACTGTAAGTGTTCAAAACTACTTGGCTTCGTTTGCATTGTAAATATGAGTATTTCTGTCAATCAGGTCACTGGTCTCTCAATGCAAAGCACACAGAAAGAGTCTGGCCAGGCATGAAAATTCTGTTCAAGTAACATCCACAAGATGAACTTTGTGCAAAAATATATACTTTGTTCAAAATATAAATATAAAACGAAATCTTTCTATACAACCATACCGTAAATATGAATCCATTCTTTTTCTTTCTGGAAGCCCTATTACTTTCAGGATACTCCTTCCCCACAGTGATGCACGGATTTTAAAGAAAACAAAATCATTTGCAGAACAACTATGTTCGTTATTTTGTGCAGGTTCATATACTGCCTATATTATTGCCTGAGTAAGGCAGGAATTCTGCTGAACCAAATGTATAAAGTCCTAATGATCTGTATGTAAGGATGCTGACTTACAACACATGCTGGATTTTAGTCTCTAAGAGTTACTTCTGTAATTCTATGCTTCTATAATTTCATAAAGAAATATGCTTTAAAAACAACAAAAAAAGAAACTATCATTGCATAAAATTACATTTACACTGCCATATATTTTCAGGCATAGGTAAATCCAACAGATACCAAACAATATGCATAGGCTCAGTCTGCAGGATGTCAGTGAAACTACAGAATACTGTGAGGTCTTCAGGTGAAAATAACTTGCAATTAAATAAAGACAAACCAGGACATCCAGATATGAATTCCCACGTTTGTCTTGATTTCTCTCTTACATCCTGTATTTCCCTGGTTTGTTATAAGCATATTCATTTCATAAGAATTTCAGTCAGACTTCTTTAAAAACGCTTTTCAGTAATTAGCTGTATTAAATGTAATCAAATATAAGAGTATAAAGCAGTTGAATGTTGCTGAGTATTTTCAACAAAGAGTATACTCACAGCTTCAGCTTCCGCTCTTGTCTTAAAGGTAATCACCGCATGGAGAGAAGAGTCATCTATCTGGCAATCTTCAATTTCACCATATTGCTTTTAATATGAAAAAGAAAAAAAATAAAAAGCTTAGTAAAATAGTCGTCCTCCTCTGTGCTCCGCCTCTAAAAATTATGTCCTAAATGAAACGCCCTCGAAAAGAATATAAAGTTAGAATAATGTACCCCTTCACAGCCTTTATGCCAATCAGAGTACTTTGCATGGAATAGTGTTACTTTTGTCTCCTTTTCTAAAACATGAAGTACTGTAGTCTTTGGACTTCCCGATTGTAAACATACAGGAATGAAGCAAAATTTCAACAGAAAAAGAGGTTCTTCTGCTTCAATACTTCTTTCTTGATCAAAAAGAAAGGATCTTGAGATTATTCCCTTAGTCTATTACGAAACGCTTCTACAAAACCATTTATTAAATACAGAAGAGGTAGCAAAAGTTTCCAACTTAGCTTGATTTCAGCATCTTAAGATCCTGCCCCATACATTCCTGTAATGCTCTCTAAGGTTCTTTAATGCTGCCATCAGCGTAAGCCGCAATATCCAACGGATTTGTACAGGCAGAGTGCACTGCTGAAGTGCAGAGATGTGATATCGTAACAGCAGCTTTCAGGCTTTGCAAAACAGAAATGCAGCTCACTACATTTCCATGGAATTTGGAGCAAGTTTAAAAGCAACAAATGCCCAACTTGTAAAACAAAATGATTAACGTTTTTTCTCAGTGTTAGTAGAATAATACTGTGAATAAAAATATAATTGTTGACACTAGTAAGTTTTTTTAATATTTTTGTTGTAAGTTTAACACTCCCTGCAAAAAAAAATGACCTAAGTATAAGAAAACACTAAGTTCTGAGCAAAATTATAGCCATAAACAGATGCCACATAGCAAGTTTTCAACGGTGACAGATTCTCCATCTTCAGTTTTATAATTCTTTGCAGTCAGTAAGAGAACAGTACTCAGTGAAATGAAAAATATGGAAGGGGGCTATCAAAATTTACTTTAGCAATAGTATTTTGGAGACTCAATCACAATATAAGGCTGTGGATTAAAAATAAGTTTATTCTTTTTACTCGTCATAGAGACTGGACTCACAATGCCTTTCAGTTGACCAAGTGCATTGTACTGCTTTGTTTTAAAGTTAGATGTTCTTAGTTTTACACCAAAAATTTATAAAATCATCTATGACAGACTGAACATTTGAGCAATATCTAAAGAAAGTTTTTTTTCCCCTTGCAGGTATGATAGTTCCCCTTTTGTTCCCCAGTATAGGTATGATGCATTGTATTTAAGGGGAACAAAATATATATGTATACGTGGCTATATATGGCTCCTGGAAACACAACACCTTAAAAAATAAGACAATAGTGTTGGGGAGGCAGGACTTTTGTTAGCTCTTGTTCTTTTTGAAAGCTGCTTGCACATCCGCCAGACAGGAAATACTAAGTACAATGAGTGGAGTAGAATTTACCAGACTTACTGGTTCTTGAATTTCTAACTTCAAAGATGACCACTGAAATTAAATATTGGAAAAAAGGAAAAAATGGGGTGGTGGCGACAAAACTTACTTACACGTGATTTACGCCAATGCTGATATTCCCACAAAATAAACAAATATTCTTTTATAATAAGCTTTTTTTTTTAAATGGAGGATAATGTTTTTCTTTCTTTCTGTTCAATTCTCACTTTATTATACTTGCACATAAAATAAGTGCTTAAATTATGTCAATTTCTGAACTATCATTTTTTAGAATAAAAACAATTAAAAAAACCCTAAGCTTACGCAGAAACCTCTGGCTGCCCTGCCAAGATTTGCCAGTAGTTGCATAGTTCTCATCTTGATTCTTAAAATCAGAAAGGCAGAAACACTGAAAAATTTCAGGTCATCTTGAAATCATGACAGATGCAAAACAGATTTAAAATACTACAGGTACCATAGAAGAAAGCAGCACATATAAACAGAACCAATAATAATTATTTTTTATAAGCACTTAATAAGACACTTAAGTAAAGATAAATGAACTTCAGATTATTGAAAGTTTGGCACTGAGTCCTTCTTTGTTCTCAACATTCTTTCAGCTATTTTATCTTTTTATACTTAAGGATTTATTTTATACCTAAGGATTATCTTTACAATTTTACATACCTGTTGTTTGAACATATAAATACTAGAGGTCATTAGTTTACATTCCAAATTAAAAACAAATAAACAACAAAAGAAAACAAAAAATAACACCAAGCCCACTAAATGGTTTGTGGTTAGTTATAACCAGTTCAACTAACAGTACAATTTGTTTCACCTTTTTCTGTTTTTTTTTCCTTTTTTAATCATGAACAGGTGTATCATGCTATAGATTAATTCCTAAATAATATTTCCAGATGAATCAAATCAAGAAAAAACAAGTCACTGTTTTAACAATGTCATCTAAAGAACAGAAAAAGTGAAATTACAACATACCGCAAAATGAGGAAGAAGATCTTCTCTATCACTTTCTGTAAACGCAGAGATTTCTAACGCCCTAGGTCGATGATCTACAACAGCATGCACAGGAACTCCTCTGCCTCTACCCCGTCCACGTAGTCCTCTACCTCTGCTACGTGATGCACCCCGACCTCTTGCATGAACCCCTCTACCACGAACTGAAGAAAGAATCCCTCGTTTGGCAGCCTAAGATATTCATACATAACATATTGATTTGTTAAAATTCATAATCTAAATGTTTAGACAAAATTAACACACATATTCTGATGTTTCCCAAAAATACATCTCCAAGCAAGACTCAGGGCGGCTTAAAGGTCTTAAAATAAGCTGTTAACGAAAATATTATTTTTTAAACAACAGATCAAAAATAGGACAGGAACAGAAAAAAGAACAACATTAGAAAAAGAAGTCAGGAGAGCCCTCATTTGTGAGCATAATTCCTCAGAGAAGATTGGAACTGCAGTATGACATTTGAAACTTCTTGACAGGGTGACTAACAGTTTTCTCTTAATTCACAGACAGGACTTTCATTCTGACAAGAAAATATGGAGCACAGTAGCTTTTGGCCACAGGACTGTGAGGTATGAAACAGAGGCTCCACTAAGCACCTCCAAGGACAAAGTATTCTCTGAAAATTTGCACCACACAGCACCACCTATGGGCAACAATTTAATAATACTCCATGTTCTCAAGGAAGTATTACTACCACAGATCTGTAAAATACCGTGTCATCTAAAGTTACAGAATTTAAATAGATTATTGATCAAAATCAAAGATAATACTATTTCTCTACTTAAGCAGAACTCAGAAACTTATTTTTTAAATATTATTGCTAAATACCTCCATCTATAATTGCAACTTAATATTGCACTGAAAAAAGTTTTAATACATCACACAAGCTAACAAAAATATATGAAAATACTTCATTAAAAGTTAGTTGCTACAAAAGAAGAGACAAACATACTTCCAGCTGCAGCTCTGTGTATTTTCGTCTTAATTCAGTAACTTCCTCCCCAGCTTGCATCTTCTTGTATAAATCCAGTTCAGTATCTAGTAACTCTTTCTGCATCTAAGAAATTGTTACAACAAATTATTAGTTCCACAGTTTACATTCTGTAGCGAGGAAACAATTTTCTGATGAAATGCAAGAATCTATTGCTACGCTCCTATCAGCAGGCTATTTCAGAAATACACAGTGACTTAAGGACTGGCCAGTGTTGGCCTCCAGGTAAGGTAGAAGTCTGCCACAGCACTTCTATCTGGAAAACAAATTCCTAGAAACTCTAAGGAAAGGGAATTTGAAAACTAGAACATGTAGTGAAATTTTAAACTTAACCAAGTTGTGGCTTATTAATTTAGATCACAGCTGTAACTTTGGAGGTATACTGCTTACAATGCTAGGTTTCCACTTTCAAAAACAAACCAAGCACAAGCTTAGGAGCCTTCTTGGCAAGATAAAACTTCAGTGTGTAGTAGTATGTTTCTGAGCTTGGTGATGTCAAAGCCATCTAGTCTACTGCACAAAGCCAAAGCCAATAGAATTTGTTCTAAACTACAGATACACAAAATAGAAAATGCAAAATTATATGACTGTGATGATGTGATAAAAAGGGATTCTACAAAAAAAAATGCAGTAGAGTTATGAATGAATACACAATCTACAATCAATAATGATAAAAAGCTTCTAAGATTATCGCAATTCCATAATACAAAAAGCACAAATGGTAGTTCTGTTCAGATCACAGTAGAAAAAAAAAAAAATCACAGTAACAAGATCTCCGCTAACAAAAAAGGTTGGTCTCTGATGCACCCGGAGTTGCCCTCCAGCACACAGTACCTTAGAAAGAATTAATAAAAAGTTCAAAAATATGAATGAAACTGAAAAGTGTCTTGAATCCAAATTTAGACATGTTCACTGTAACCACTGAGGTGCAGGTGTTGGTACAGGTGCAGGAAAGAGCTTTATGTGACCATGAAAATTTTATTTGAAGTTTTGTTCCAAACTGGAAAGGTCTCTTTTTTGTTGTTGGTTTTTGTTTGTTTTTAACGGAAAAAGCAGCAGCCAAATGTTCTAATGACATCACAAATGAAGGAGAAAATTATAGATGACTATGAAACAGTTTTACATTTACACCCGTTGATTCAAAACCACAGCATGTAATGTATTCAAAGGCTGGTTGTCAAGAGATGAAGGTTTCGCAGTTGTGACAGTTGGAAACCAAGTATCACCACTGAATGATAAAGAAGGATTTTTTTTGTTTGTTTCTTTGTTTTTTCCTGGAAGCTTTAAAAGAAAAAAAGCTGGATTATTCAACTGGCAACTTCAACCTGAGCCCCTTTCATCCCCATTTTCTGATTATCTACAGCAACCACAAAAATTCATCTCCTGTACAATGGTTTTCAAAGTTTTCAAAATTGGAAACTGTTTCTCTCAAATTGCACTGTGTTGCAATGCGTCAATGACATGACAAAACAACCACTTCTGAAATTTAATAGTGTCTAGTAGTTAGAACTCACAAAGCAGCCAGTGACCCTGGTGTTGTAAAGTCTCTAGACTTTTGAGGTTTATTTCTAGTGCTCTTAATGAACACTTTTTTATAGAGCTGTGCCTGGTCTCAAGAAGAAAATGCCTCCTTCAAGACATACCAGGAGGCAGCAAAGGTTTCTACACTCAGGGGGAAGGATATTTTGTAATCTGCATGAACTGGAACAAGACAAAAATAAGTGAAGATAAAGACACAGTCACATGGGTCTCATATACATAACTAATCCTGCAAGTTTGCAGGGTCTTCTGAGCTGCCCAGGATTTAACAGCTACAAAAATGCAAGAGAATCTAGTGCAAATCCTTTCAGAAAATTGTCAAAGTAATAAATTTTAACTGAAGGATGCTCTTAATTCTTCACTTTCACAAAGTTCAGATGTTGTTTTTTCTCTCTCTTTCAAACGTTAACAAAACAATGCTCATAGTTAATACATGATCTCCCTGAGAGAAAAGCTATCAATAAAATCAACTTTTCTACAGTCTAGGTATTTTGTCTATTATGAAATGTGTTTGCTTAAAATGTTTCTTCACTTTCCATATTACAAAAGAAATGAAAAACCACCTCAAGAACTGCTCAAAAACCGTAATTCAAGTTAGTGATCATCTCACTTTACTAAGTAAAAACTACAATCACATGAGGAACTGGTGGACCAGGTTGCCAACCAAAGGGTGATATGGACTGAAGTGATGTCAATGTCAACATAAAGGGTTGAAGACAGGTAACCTCAAGCATGCACGTATCAATATATAGTAACAAAGGAGGGCAAACAGAACAGTACCACAGGGGAAGATCGCATTACTTTTCTGGGCAATCAGTGCCGCTCTGAAGAACCCATACACTGATACACATGACATGAAACAAAGAGGAGGAATTAGATGTCTGCGCAGTTGCAGGGCTACAATCTCATAGGGATTACAGAAGCATTGCAGGGTAACTCACACAACTGGAGTGCTGCAGTGGATGGATATTGGCTCTTTAGGAAGGTCAGGCCAGGCCAGTGAGAAGCAGGAGTTGCCCTTTATGTGAGAGAGCAGTGTGAATGCATGTAGCTCTGCCTAGGGACAGATGATGAGCCAGTTGAAAGTTTATCAGTTTAAGATGGCAGACCAATGTGGGTGACATTGCAGTGGGTGTCTACTACACACCATCTTATCAGGTAAAAGAAGTAAATGAGGCCTTCTTCAGACAATACGAAGCCGCCTCATGGTTCCAGCTAACTGCTGGAAGGGTAGGTTGATTTTGAGGAATCACATCCCTCACCTTCCCAAACATGCAGGAAATAAACAGCAGGAGGCCTGCATGAATGAATAAGGAGTTCCCAACAAGACTTAAATCTAAAAACAAAGTGTAGGTGGAAGCAGGCTCAGATCACACAGACGCAATACAGACACTGCCTGAGCATGCAGGTACTAGTAGTTTGGAAAGCCAAAAACCACCTGGAGTGGAATCTGGCAAGGGGGTAAGGAACAAGAAAAGCTTCTGTAGGTGTATCAGCAGCAAAAGGAAGACTATGCTGTGAAAAATGTGGGCCCGCTGCTGAATGTGGAAGGGAACCTGGCAACAAAGGACATGGGAACAGCTGAGGTACTCAATGCCACCTTCTCCTCAGTCTTTACTGGCAAGACTTACCTTTGTTAGAAGAGATTCAAGTTAGGAAACATTTAAGCAAACTGGACATTCACAAGTCCCTGGGACCTGATAGATGCAATGATAAGTACTGAGGGAGCTCGCTGATGTCACTGCAAGGCCAATTGTAATTATCTTTGAAAGGTCATGGCATTTGAGGGAGGTTCCTCAGAACTGAGAAAAAGCAAATGTCACTCTGACCTTCAAGAAGGGCAAGGATGATCAGGGGAAGTACCTGCTGGTCAGCCTCATCACAATCCCTGAGAGGATGACGGAGCAAATAATCTTGGAACCCATTTCCAAGCATACTAAGAACAAGAAGGTGATTGGGGAAAGAGAATCAAAAGCAACTCTGAAAATATTGCCAATTCCTAGGACTTTTATAGTCCAAATTCACTCTACAGCAGTTAACTTCTTTCATCTAAGACCTCTAAAAAATATTTTATCACCAGACAGCATCAACTCTCTCAAACATCAGAAAAATCTCTTCTCTCATCTACAAAAAAAGATTAATCTTATTATAGCAGTGTCTGAACTCTGGGGTTACCACCTTTTGTATCCCCCTCTAAACACAGTTATTCCACGGCAACTGTAGTTGTTCTAAAAGGTATAAACCAATTTCCAGTAATCATAGTCTATGTCCGTTTTCAGGATATAAATGCACTGCTTCAACTTCTTCCTGACTGACAAACGAGGTAAGAAGCTACAGTGAGTACATACAGGTCATTTCAGCATTTCTTTTTTTTTTTTTTTTTTCCCCCCACACCTGTATGTCACTAATTTATACTGCAATTACTTTTAATGCCCGTACTTCTATGTAAAATTAAGCAGTAGAAATGTTGCTTCAAAATGAAAAGTAATGATCCATTTAAACTAAATCTGGGTTGTAATGTTGAACCATGTTTTTAAAATAGAATCCCAAACTTTTGAAGAGATGATTAAGCATTCTGAAGATTTAAGAACTGAATGAAAACAGCAAGAAAAGATCAGGTGTTTCTGTGTTCTACTAGAAAATACAATGTACAAAAATCTGGCCTTTTATTATTACGTACTTCCTCACTTGATAAAGCAAGAAAAGCCTGTAATATATTTAAAATACCTCTTATTAATTCCTTAAAAAATGTTATTTCTCAAAGCCTCACTGAACTCTTAATCACCTTGTCATCTGTTTAGGGACAAATACTTGCATAGAAAGAATAATACTGGATTTCAAAAAGGTAACATAACTGCACCTTTAAGCAGAGTCAAGAAACAGGTTATAGCAATATATTAACAGAAAGTATAGCAGGGAAGAGAAACTCCTCTCACAAGTTCAACCCAAATATGGATAGCTAAATCAAAGGAAAACCAACCAGTATAATCCTGTATCTAAAATGTTTAGTAAATGTTTCAATTTTAGTGATGTAAAAAGAAAAAAAAATATTATGTACTAGTTCAGTAGTCAACTAGCCTCACGAAGCCATCGATTTGGGCATTCTGTGTTGCATAATGATAACCCTTTTGCATAATAATACTATTTTCATTATTTCTATTAACAATGTACGAAAGGAAGAGACTACACACAAAAGACTGGATAAGGCGGAAGACATAATCCTACGATTTCTGTTTTGGTATCTTCCGGATGGCATAGTATCTGTGTAGCAGTGGGTAAAACTTTTAGACAACAGCATAGTTTTTAAATTAACTATGCTCCTTTAAAGAGAGAGCAAAAACAATCTTACTTCACAGAAGACTTCAAAAGTAAAACAGCATACTTCTAAACACCTCTGATGTGGCTGCATATTTTCATTCTGCTAACATGTAAATGTAAATTCATTTTATTAAAAAGCTGACCAAAACCTGAGTACCTGAGTCTTAGTTTTCATGCTTTTTAGAGGAGCTCCTCCTCCTGATGATACACCTTTTAATTCATCCTTTAACTTGGTAATGCTATTAGTCAAAATTTCCAGTGTTTTCATGATTTCTGCTTTGTCTTCTGACTTCATGGCTTTATTTTTTTCCAGCTTCGAAATCAGCATCTGTCCAATTTAAAAAAAAAAAAATTTGAAAATGCTATTATAGATCTCTTTTACAGTACTCACTACAACCAATGGAGAAATAGAATACTGCATTTCTTTTGCTATGGTCTTCAAAACTCAAAAAAAAAGGTTTTCAACAGCTTGTATTCAGATATTTTAATTTAATCTCTGATGAATTAATTTGCTAATGAACATCTGGTATCTCCATTTTATTTGGACAGATTTGCTCAACATACTGAAATTATTTCAATATTCAATTCAGCCTAAATGACATTTTAGCCTTTTTCCCTTCCTAAGCTTGAGTGCAGTCATGCATACTTCTCTGTATCAACCTCTCCTGTTCTTGTCAAGTACAGGACTTTCTGGCTTCCACTTCTCCACAAAAAGCATGCATTTTGCACCCAAACCAGGTAATTTCAACTAAAAAATGCATCTAAACTGAAGATGCTTGGAGTTTAAATGAACTAACATGACAAGTTAGATTAAGACCCTAAACTTAAAATAATGTGATAATACCAATTCAAGAGAAAACGTGTTTATTTTATAAATCAGTTTTGTAGCTCATGCCTACAAATTCAGAAATATTTTCAAGCGACAGATTTTACAACTGAATTGCTGGCCTTCTCTAATACTAACACTTTACCTTTTGTGTTTCAATGTGCTTCTCTAAGATTTCTTGCTTCTTTTTTCTCACATCTTGTTGAAGTCGTAATGCTTCCTAAAAGCATAAAAAAATTACAGAAAGTTTCCAGATGTTGAAAAACAATTTCAGAAGAGTAATATACTACATCTGATAACTATAAAACAGTAACTTACAATAACATGAAAAAACTAGTAACAAATTCAAAGTACTGATAGGGAATATTTAAAACTATGTTTTGGAAAACAAAGCATCACCAAATTAGTGAAGGATCTAATGATCTTTATTTGCATATTTGGTGGAAAGACCTCATTACTTACATACAATGTAACCCTTACACAACTCCACTGAAAGTTGAAAGGCAACATAATAAACTACCACAAGAGGTACAACATACAAGAGTTTAAACTTGCAAGGATGGTATCTTGAAAGCAACTGTAAATCAAGTCCATCACACACTCTCCAGCATAGTTTCAGGCCAGAAAAAAAAAAAAAAAATCTATTTTCTAAAACTAAAATGTTACCCACAGAAAATCGTATCTTTCGCATCTGCTAAAACCAGAATCTTGACATTGCAATGAGCAAATCAAGACCAATTGAAACTGATTAATTTGTGACATATTGCACTCAGAAGGAAACATAGGAGGAGATGGCCACAGCTGCTGTGCTCAGCTGTTACTAATGACTCTTGTGAGAAAGCAATTGCTCTCAGATACAGAATGTAAAAAGGTCTCAGGTACCAGCACAGTTGCAGGAAACAATAAAGAGCTTTGATACCAACATATTTAATGGGATAAAAGAGAAGTGGCAGAAGATGATTTTGATCAGCAATCAACTGGTATCAGACTGCAAGTGGATTACCATATACAAAGTGTAAATGCACAACAGTCATAAAAAAAAGAAATAGTAGTAAGGTTTGTACGTGTCTTTTCAAATATTGACAAATTCTGCTGCATGAAATGGTAGGTTTGCAATATAGTGTGCAATTATTTTTCTGCAGGGAAAGGGAAGATAAGACAAGGGGATGAATGCTAAGAAAAACTAGTGAGACAGGAAGAAAGAAGGGATTGAGCCCCACAAAACCATGTTTTTCCACAACCGCTAGTGTATAATTTCTGAAGACAGGAAAGATCACAAGATAAAAGAACCAATCATTGAGCACGTCTTCAGTGTTTTCTCTCTCAAAAAAAAAACAAAAAAACTATAGCTTTTATGATGAATCAATAATTTCACTCCAAGTTTTTCAGCATTTCAGAAGCACTCAGTTTCTTATCTTGAAAGATAAAGGTTCTAATCCTGAAAAACATGTTTTGGGAGACAAATATGAAATGAAATTCCCAAATTAGAAGTGATTTCTTTAAAGTCCGGACCAATGCCACAACTGACCATGCAGCTACAAATTGCTATTTCAAATTGTATTAGACATTAGATACAGAACTTTATCAGTAGGCTAAAATCTTTGTTTAATAGTTATACTAGTTTCAATACTTAAGTTTGAATCTAACTTAATATATAACTCTTAATTTGTGATTTGAAGCCAGTGAGATAAATATTGTCCTATATTTAGTTTATATATTTATGAAGGGTAAGAATAAACCTAAAAAAAGGAGCTTTACTGGGCTCTTCAAAAATTCTAAGCAAGCTAAACTACAACTAAGTGACCCACTCGAGGCCAAACACATTTCTGTTGCACTTCCTCTCCAAAATGAGAAATTCTAGTACTATGCAGAAATAAAAATGGATGCAAGACAACTATAATTTAGAAAAAATAAAATGCAGCCATATAGTTCTCAGTTCTCTCAGGTGAAGAAACAATACTGGTCACTGCAAGTACAAAATATAATGAGAATAAAAGGACAGTTTAATGAGAATTAAGGCCAGTTCCAGTAAGACTTAAGAGAGAAATATAGCTACAATATTATACTGCCTTCTCACTCACAATAGACAATTCATGCCTCAACATGGAGATTCTGTTTCCAGGAAAAAGTGCTCCACATTTTGAACTACTAGAGAGTTTTAAATCTGCTTACACTGCCTGAACATGCACTGAAAAAATAATAAAACAATACTGAATTTTCTTGTCCTTTGAAAAGAAACCATTATAGTAAATTTAATCTTACAACTAGTTTCATCTATGCTCTTGAGATGAATATATATAGTGCACTATCTCTAGTGGTCACAAGCTCCCAATCTAGGTCCATTTTATAAAGAAGCATATTTAATTTACCTGTTTTTTCTTCTGTGCTTCATTAGAGTCTAGCACGGAAGTGGAAACAACAGGCAAAGATTTCTGTGCTGCCTTCAAAGCAGCAGGGTTGTACACAGTTTTTGTCAAGCCAGTAGAAGTGGATAAAACCTATAGAAGGAAATCATTTTATTTTTTTTTGCCAGTGAATTTCAGTGTTTTTTTTTTTCTTTAAAAAAAAACATGACTGCTTAAACATATGTCTTTTCTTTTGTCTGTTGTGATGGTATGGAATATAAAAATTTGGTGCGACAATTATATTTGGAGTTGCTGAAGTTAAACAATTTTTAAAGAGGCAGCATCACATCAAATATATAAGAATTATAAACATCAGATTATAAATCCTTTTCATTGAGATTTCACATGTACTTCCAAGTTTAAAATATATAAAATTTAAGGTATTTGAGCATAATTAAGGAAACAGAAGACTGAGATTTGCCCAAGAATAACTGAAGTTTTTCTTTATTTTGAAGTTTAAAATACAATTTTTCATAGCTGCATGAATTTTCTAGGCAAAATTTCAACCTAATTTTAGAGACTAAGGTCCAAATAGATAAAATAGCTCCTTTTCATATGCAGTTTGTGCAAAGTACAGCTTGCATAATCAACAAGAGGTAAGACGTACAGGGAAGTGTTGAACATTGTACAGCAAAAGACTCCTATTTCTCTCTCTTTCCTATGTTTCTAAAGAAGTACGGATATTTCTCCATGACTTACTGAGAGCATAGTTGTCTGCTTTACAACCTCTCTAACATATACTATTTACTTTTCTACAACACCTGAGGACTTGGAATGTTCCGTTTCTTATCACATTCCTTAAAGTACAGTTTGGCCATGTTAGTATTGAAAAATCCATGACTAACTGCTGGAGATGATAGAGACATGATCTTGTCTGCCTTGTTAGCAAATCACAACAATTATGCAATTGGTATCATCTCCAGGAGTTAAAAAATACCTTATATATACATGGAAAATTAAAAGATGCATGCAGAGTCTGTTGGTCACCATGCACTCCATAAAATAGACACAAAGCCCAACAACAGGAGAAAAAAGGGACAGCCAAGAAACTTCAGAAAGACAGAAAAGATCAAGAGAACAGAAGAATAACAGGTACACTTCATATAAAAGATTTTCACTTCATTGTGCAATTGATACTATTTCTTCCCACGGACAAATATTATCTAGAATAGGCAGTGCAGATAGAAAAACAAACAAAAAAAATGAAGCATGTTATGGGATATTATAAAAGCTGATATAAAACGCTCTAAAGCAGGCCATCAAAAAGGAGATGGAGTAATTGTATTTATTTATTTATTTTAACTTACTGAAGCACATCAATGTATGTACATCCCAACCGTGTAGTTCCTTTTACACAGTAGCTTTAAGACAGGCCACATCACAAAGAGAGGACCGAGCAAAGAACAAATATATGGACACATTCCTTTCTCCCTGAAATCTCTTCATGGATGAATGAACCACACTTACTTATCTCGAATAATAAGGAGAGATGCTACAGCAGATGTACCTGGCCTTAACTAATACAGAAGAGCAGGAAGCAACACACCATTGGTCTTGTAAGTCTTTTAATGCTATTCAACAGAAAGAACATTGTGAAACTCTTCACAAGTTCGTAAACTGCAAGTCCCTATCCAGATCTTAAAAGGCCTAAAGATGACTGCTTCATCTCCCTTTCCTCCTGCTCTTTGGGAGGCAAAGCAACCTACTTTCTTATTGGAAAGTTCTTGTCACTCCCTGCACTCAGTCAGAAGCAGAAAAGCATGTAGGACATGATATCTACGTTTTTGACAGCTGTCAATCTAGTAATTTCTAATGGAGATACAGAGCAAACTAAGCAAGGCGTTCCCTTGCAAAAGGGAAGTAGTAGGTAAAAACAGGTCAAAACAAGTTTCAGAACTCTACTAAAAATGCCAAAAGAAACTGCTGCTTCATAACCAATCCACTGAACAGCCCACCAGCTAATCAAAATCAGTCTGCACTATAAGACAACACAGAGGGAAAACCTTGTGTAGCATGAATTTGCTCTTTGTCAAAAGGTGGTAACTCAGGATAACTCAGCTCTTACAGAAAGAAAAAAAAGTATTCCCACTCAAACTGAAGCAGACTTCCTATTTCTAAAGTAGACATATAGTATACATGTAAAATGTAGTTCAGGAATACACAGTAAGGGATTTATCTGCAATTAATTTAGGATAACAAGAATGCAACAGAATATAGCCAAGAAGCCAAAATCAGTATATTTGGGTAGACTGCCTGGCTTGGAAATGAGTCAAAGAGACATCTATATTTAAAACTCAACGTTAAATATCTACCTTTGTGTTTTAAGATAGCATTGTATCTTTGCAGTGAATTTTACTATCATCATTAACGGATATACTGTAAGGGGGGGAAATGCAGTGGATGCTGCAATCATTTCAGGCCAAGCCAATTCAGAACAGAGAAGATATATAACCAGGCAGAGGAATTTTGTTACTGTATAAAAGTTACTGCCTTTCTACCAAAAGTTGTCTCAAATGAATGTTATGAATACTGAGGAAGACCGCGCCCTAAGGTGCTAAATAGATCTGGAAACATTCATTATGAACTTTACTACTAGAGCAGTAAACTTCATCAACAACTGCTCTGAAAATTGCTACCACTGGGCAAAATATATAACTCATAAATACCGTTCAGATGCACCTCTCCTACCTTACCTCTCTTTGTCCTTCCTGCACTGATTAATTTTCACTTTTATCTTTTCACAAGTACTGCAAATTGTAAGACCAAGTAAGACAGAAAATGTTCACAGCACCACCTTTTAAGGGACACAAAGGCCTAAAAGTGGTTTGGTGATTTTTCTATGTGTGTGCTTTTTTGTTTTGTTTTGTTCTAAGAAAGACTTTCAAAACATTCATATGTAGTTCCAAAATTTAGTTATTTTTTGAAATGTATTTCTGCATTCTTCTAACAACTCAGCATCCTGGAACTTTTCTAATTATTTTCTTGACGGAGTAAATGGAATCTATCATATTAAAACAAAATACACAGAATAACAGCTTCTGTACTAGCATGTTTTATTCTTATTATAATCATTTTTATTCTTATTTTAATATTCTTATAATCATTTTTATTCTTATTATAATCATTTAGCCATCAGCTAATCAGAGTTTCTATATATAGAAAATTTTCTCCATAAAAATTTTTTTAATATTTTCTCCATAAAACTAACCTTTAACAAATGACTGTATTCATACTTATGAAACAAACTGAATATTGACACAAGGGGTTTTATAACAAAAATAATTCTTTTGGAATTAAATGTGAGAGGAAGGGAATATGAGATATTCTCTTACCTTTTCAGTTGCTGGAGTAACTGGCTTTGACACAAAACCCAGTCTATCCTTCACAGATAATTTAGTCACATTCTAAGAAAACAACATAAAATTATCCTTCAAATATGTTTAACATTATGAATACAATAACTTACGGCTTCCTGTATAATTCCAAATGTTAGGAATTTAGAAAAAACAGATGTACTTAATAAAATCATAGACTTCTGAGCAACAATATAAGCAAAATAATATAAAAGGTGTTGAAAAATGAATTTTAGATACAGGACTTCACAGATAATATGCACCTATATCTTGTAAATATATCGGAGAAGAGACAGATATAGCCAAACTTGTAATCACACATTTTGTTACTTTTTTTTTTTTAAAGAAGCCCACGACATACTAATAGAGTATTACCAACACAGGCCCTTTTAAATATACTTATATATAATCATATATAAATATAGTTTTTGTGTTCTATAAGCTGCTATTTGCAGGCATCATTTGCAAGAAGTTGTGGTTTGCATTTAAAGTCACAAAGTCAAATCTTTTGAATTTAAAAGACGCGGCCTTCTTCCTTTTCACAAGGAAAACTGAAGTTGTGGCACAGTCCTATTTATGAGATACTTCCAACATAATCGAAATTTAAAGGCTATTTTATATGTGAGTAACATGCCAGATTTTGTCTTGAATTATTTTGGTACTACAACTATCCTCTTCCTTAAGGGTGATGTACAAATACTGAAAACACTTCCTGATGCTGATCATCAGTCTCTAATGGGTTTAGTTGTTTAACAGATATGAAATTAAAAAAGGATAGCTTTTAGTTCTTTAGACAGAAATCATCTTCACTTTGAAATCTGAAAATTGCAATTTAACACAACATTAATGAAACATTTTCAGAGTCTTTTGTTTTTTAAACTAAGCAAGAAGTTATGATACAAAAAATTAAGTGCCATGTTTGGGTAAGAAAGACAAATATCATTGCACCTTGGAAAACCTGTAATATCAGAACACCACTCACAATCAAATTAGATGTACTTACAAGTAGTAAACGTTTATTTGCAATGTATGAGTAACTGTAATTGATACTTTTCTTGGCATGTATTTATACACTATGGGACCTATTACAGAAAGAAAAATGTGTGCGCACCATTTTTTTTTTTTTGATGGATCATACATACCTGAGTGACTTCTGTATTGGCACTCTGTGCTTCTGTAGGTTCAATATTACTTGCAGGTACTGGACCTAATCGTTCCTTGACTGATTGTTTCACTACCGGTAAACTAGGTTGCTGAACTAAGGGTTGTATTACCTGTAATACCCCCCCACCCCAAGAAAAGCATATCATAATATTAATAACAAAAGGCTACTATACATGTAGTTCAATAAATACATGAGATTCCTGCAATGGCATTTAGATTTACACTTTTTCCTATCATTCAATAGCTTTTCACCTGACAGCAAAAATAAACACTTAATGAGATTTAGGATGTTATACTGACTGTGCAGTGCATACAGCTGTAACATTTATTTGGCACATGCAGTTCACAGCAGTGATCACAGGATTGTTTAATCCTGGATCTGTTTCCATTAATCGCGTCTACTTAAGACTATCTTAATTTCCATCTAAAACTGAGCTGAATAAAAACTGGCATCTGTGATTCCTTTCACAAATCAATCTTTCATCAGCCATCTACAGAAAGGCAGAATACTAACTTGTATCATAAAGATTCTCACTTTTTACACTGATATCTTTTCTTCTCTTAGGTGTTTAACTTGCACAAGAGAAAAAGAAGGAAGAGTATGGAGATGTGCACTGCTGGGACTGAGGAATCAGAAAAACAGAGCAGCTCACCTTTGAACCTATCATGGATATAACCTGACAGCTAACACTTTGTCTTTTTTTCCTTAACAAAGACATTACAGTTAAATACTTAAGACCAAAAATACCTATGCTTCTAAGCAAACTTCCCATCATACTTATGGCAAAAAAAACAGAACTAGAATAAACCCTCAGGAGGTCGTCTAATCCATTCCTCCATTCCAGGACAAAGTCAGCTATACCTAAAGCATTTACAATACTTGAAATACTATAAAAAGTACTGTAGTACTTGAAGTACTCTAAGAAAAGAGCTCCCATACTAAATGTAGCTATGACAATAAATATTAATTTAAATAAAAAGGGAAGTAAATATTCACACCCTCAAAAGGCTTATGAATTAAAAATACCTGTTCACTCATTAAACAATTTGATAATTTTTGTATTTAGGGGTAGAAGATGAAAGCATTGCATTTAAAACTTTAATTTCCTGTTTAAACTTTTTTTGTCACTGACCATGTGCCCCCAACCCCCATAGTAGACTTCAAGTTGTAGTTTCTTGTCATGAGATGAAAGGCTCTTCTTTGTGAAGCAGAAACCTTTAATTCTGTCACCTGGCTTTGGGAGGAATTCAATCTCAAACCACAAAGGTTTACACGTCAAAGGTGCTGTGTTGGGAAACTAGCAACATGACTAAAAACCATAAGACTGTTTATAACTGATGTTTTGCAAAAATCACAAATATAAACATCAGGTATCTGGTTATAAATACATATGATTATATGGTATATATATGGTATACATATATGTATTATATATGTATACTAATACTCCAAGTTGGATAGCATAATCAGCAAATAAACTGATGGCAATAACTATTCAAGCTATCCTACTCAAGAGAGGTAATGTCTGTATTCATGCAAATGACATACTCCACTGCCCTCTTCTGGCTGATTAGATGTAAATCAAGCTCAGAAAATAATAACAGCACAGGTTCAGATCAAGTATCAAGGATATTTATAAATATTTGAATCCAAACTCAAACCTAAAGGATTCTAATGGCATAGATAGTGAGGTGGGTGTCTTCACCTACAAAAATGGAGTTTTAGTAAGCAGAACATTTGTTACAAAAGGAGACAAAGGAAGCACTTTACGGTTCGCGTAACAGAGCACTGGCACAGGCTGCCCAGAGAGGCTGTGGAGTCTCCTTCTTTGGAGACATTCAAAACCCGCCTGGATGCGACCCTGTGTAACATGCTCTGGGTGTCCCTGCTTGAGCAGGGGGGGTGGACTAGATGAACTCTACAGGTCCCTTCCAACCTCAACCATTCTGTGAAACTGCTACCTAAAATGCCCTACAGCAGGATTGATCTGGAAAACTGGGTCATTGATTCTGAATGATGATGACATACACCATCAAGAAAAGGGAAGGAACTCAAAACTTAGAGCAGCAGTTGAAAGAATCCTTTAATAACTCCCTCGTTTATTATATCAGCATATACAAGTACATGAACATTTCTTCTACAAAGCCTCTGTCATGTTTTCTAAGTGTAGAATGTATTGTTCCACACTGACAGCAAATCCAATAAGGTAGGATACACAAGTATTTAGAGGGAATTGCTATACCAGAAGCTAACTGACAAAACTCTCTATCCAATAGGCCACATGACTTGGGAGAATCCAAGCTTCCCCTTATGTTTTAGTGGAACCACGAGGCCTGCTAACAAATCTGACTTGGCTTGCCACAGTTTATGAATTTAAGCTTCATAACAGTAGTTACTGTTTCATATTCTTAAAAACTTGCCAATGCTACTATGCACTTGACAACTACCAACAGGTGCTCCACTGTGCAATTCAGTCCAAAAATGTAAAATGTCCCTATTTGTTCCCACAAAATTAGGCTAATAGTTCTCCTCTTACAGTGGAGTATGCATTTCCTCTCCCTCTCTACATGTATATAATATGTGTATGTATGTGCGTAAACATAGGTATCTTTCAGGAAAACCAACTCTACTGCTACCTTCTATAGCAGTATGCAAGCCCAACAGGAAAGGACAAAGAGACTAGAAAAAGCAGCACCTTTTGGAAGAAAATGGAGATCATCTTTCAAGAAAATAAATATAACTTCACTGTCTGTCTTATGTTCCAGAGGAAAAAAAGCCTATACTAGTTAAAGCAAAATAGAGGTTATTCAAGCATATAGTAGCATCAAGCCTTGCTTCACATAAGACGACAACAGAGCATAATCCTCCATAAACCAGAGAAGGGCTTTCATTCAGTACCTTCAGTCATACCTTTTGCTTATCAGCTCCTGAACCTTGTATATAAGGTCAAAGAATCTACAATTAAAGAGTAACTTCTGGAAAGGAATGACATCAAGTATTCCTTATTTTAGAAGTACCTAGCTTACTTTCTGCAAACATTTTAAAATAATATTTAAAAGAATGTATTTTACATAAAACTCTAGATAGAACAAGACTTAGATCCTCTACCTTCTGTGTGGTAGTTTGGATTTGCGGTGCGCTGCCTTCTCGATGCCAATAAACTTTGATAAAACGATTATTTAATACTGCTTCTGTACTTGATATAGCTTTCTTTGCTTCCTCATGTGTGGCAAACTGAATAAGGGCACCTTCTGGATCACCTTGATATGCAACCTAAGATTTAAAACAGAAGAACAAAACTTACTGTATGTGGGATTTTCATTTGTGTCATGACTACTACAAAATCACTTGTTTCAGAGGGTCAGAACCTTATAATTTAAACCCAATATGGGTCAGCAGATGAATATTTCCCGTTTGTGATTCTATTTGAAAATCCTGGTGTCAAGAAGCAACCTTGAGATTAAGCTAATCAACTTTAATAGTTGAAAACCACTTTAGAACACCTAAACAGTCCAACAGGTTTTCTAATTGCAAATATGTGTCGCTGTTTGAAAGACAAGAGGAAGCATCACTGGAATATAGACAACTGCTATAAACAAACACAGGAGTTGATTAATAAACGTCCGATCTGGTATCAGAGCTAAACTACAAAGTTCATTTTGGTTTTCCTCCTTTGGTCATGAACATATTACCTTAGAAACCTTCAAAGAACAAAATTACACCTTTTGGAAGACGAGCACAGTTTGCGATCTCTGTCATGTTGTGTGTCCCCCCCTTCTCACTCTTTCTTTCTTTCCCTCTCCACCCCCAGCCTCTCCCTTACTAATCATACTGCCTGCTACACATGCATTCTTAGGTAAACTACTGAATGGCTTAACAAATATTTATTTGCAATTAAGAGAGATCTCAATTCCCTCAGTGTTCAGATGGGCACAGGAGGTTCGTCCTCTACTGTATCAGCACACACAAAAAATATTCTATTACACCTCTTCATTCAACCTCTCAGTGCAAAAAGGAAAGAGTAAATGAAAACACTAGTGTCTGAAACTTCTTGTTGATAATGAAGCATGATGAAAGATCAGACTGAGTAGCTTAGAGGTGAGGTATGAAATATTGACATTACACACACTGTCTACAGTATGCAACATTAACATAAGTTAAGCTCTAGTTCTTTGCATCTCTTTTGTACCTTTCTCTAATTGTTTGCTTATTTCTGTTTATAAATGTCTTTAAAAAAAAAAGTGGGTCACTCACATATACTAGGAAGTGTAAGGGACAAAACACTACTATTATGGGACTAGAAAGCAATTATATCACACGGACTGTTTTCTGGATGAGAAATACATGTTTTCTATATTTGCAATTTACCTCAAAAAATACAGAGGGTTTATAAACTTATGGAAAGGTAGGAAGGAAAAAACATTTCAACAATTTCAAATGTTTTAAATAAATCATCTTAAATGTCTAAGGAAAAAACATTTCAATAATTTCAAATGTTTTAAATAAATCATCTTAAATGTCTAACCTGATTTTTTTCAAAATCTAAACAACAANCTGGATGAGAAATACATGTTTTCTATATTTGCAATTTACCTCAAAAAATACAGAGGGTTTATAAACTTATGGAAAGGTAGGAAGGAAAAAACATTTCAACAATTTCAAATGTTTTAAATAAATCATCTTAAATGTCTAAGGAAAAAACATTTCAATAATTTCAAATGTTTTAAATAAATCATCTTAAATGTCTAACCTGATTTTTTCAAAATCTAAACAACAACTGGAACATTTCATTTCTGCTTCTTCAATGAAAATTTCATTACAAATAGGGAGATCATGTTTAAGACACAAGTTAGGAAAACAATAAGAGCAGTTTCAGGAAATCAGTTAAAAGGCATTTGGCATTCTTCTAGCAATTACCTCCAGCATTAATCCGAAGCATACTTGCTTTCTCTTTGTTGACTCTTACCTGCAAGTTGACTAAGTTTCCAAATTTACTGAAGTGCTCATTAAGTTTGCTGATATTGTTAAGTTCTGGTGGAACCTTCCTCAATTCAAGTTTTGTATTTTCATTTACAAACTGCATCTTCTTCTGGAAACCTGGACTATTTGTTCTGTTAAAATTTTGCCTGAAACAAATGAAAAACAAGCCAGAAATCCATAGCAAGCTAGCAAACACAATGTTAAATTTTATACTCTCACACAGGATTGTGTGTGTCACACAGATTGGCAGACAAAAAAAAAATCAAAACAATAACAACAAAACAACAAAAAAATGCATGCAGTTTTAGAAAACTGTAGAAGAGTGCAGTACACAGGCCCCTATACCTGTAGTTTTGCCCACTCATACTCTCACCATACCTCAGAGCATAAATCTCTAAGATAATTCACAATAATCTGCTTGTGTCAGTAACTCCTGACACTTGCCCAATGCCTCTCTCCAAAAGCTGCTACTTAACTGAATCACCAACATCTCAAATACCTGTTACTTCAAGGCTCCCCTCAGTCACAGCAGTCTCTTAAAATCCCTTCCAACCTTTTGTCACCCCAGGTATATCCGGACTGCACTCCACATTTTATGTCAGTAATATACCTGGCAACTCAATCAAAACTGGCAACGATAAAATCAAAAACTAAATCCAGTCATCCCTAATAAGTATCACATTGCAGGTCTCTGTTTCTTAGATCATTTCTGCTTTCAGTGACTAGATCTCAGAGTTGCTTTGGATGATACTAGCTAGCTATAGTTAGTATTTAGCTAGCTATAGTGCCTTTGAGAGAAGACAATCAAATACACTCTCCTCTACAGTATGCTTTATTTTAATACAGTCAGCTTGGTCACACTTTAACTTGCTTGCAATTTATATAATTTATATACTTTTCAGATTACAAAAAAGAGCTCCACTGAACTGCAACTATTAAGCCAACCTTGTGTTAATGATCACTCACTTGTCAAACCAAGTCTTCTTTGTAGGAACTCCACCATCCCCTGCACCAATTGTTCTTTTCCTGGATTCAGCATCTACCACTATTCTCATACTGCTTTTATTAGGAGGTTTTTCTGTAAACATATGAAAAGGTTCTATATGAATATTTTGTATTTTCTATGCATTTGACTGCAAAACAGTATTCTGCTCACATTGAATCTGCACTGAAAAACACAACTGTTTATTTTGAAATGACAACAATCGTTGTTCAAACTGGATCAAATCTTGGTTGCAGACTTATCTTCTTTATCTTAACTATCAACAGCTGCTAGGATGGATAAAAATAGCTAATAGCTTTCATTTTGTCACTGTAACATCATCCATAAGGAAAACAAAAGAAGTGTGACAGAAGACATCTGCCTCAAAATGACTACACTCACCCATTCACAATGTCCCATATAATATTCTGAAGTTCACACCATTTTTGCTAACACCTCCATTCTACTATTAAATGGCACACACAAAAATACTAATGATACGAAATGTACGGTGCTCCAGAGCACTGACAGCTAGGAGCAAGATAGAGGGGTGGGGTGGGAAGGCATTGGCTCTTGCTGAAGAACAGGAATTATACTGGGGGACTCCTCATTGAAAATACATCAACAAAAACATAAGAATATTAAATACAACTATATACCAATTTAAATAAACCCACATTAAAAAAAAATGTTTTTATTTCTATTCTCATTTTGTATGCTGCTACTTCTCAGGGCCATGGGAACTATGAGGTTAAGATTACTTATGGGTAACTGTCTCCTATGAGATAAAAATGACTGCCTCCTCTCCATAGCAAAAAAAAATCGTAAGATTCCGTTACAAAAACATTAGCGTTTTCTACATAAAGATGTACAAAGTGACCAGCTACCATGGCCAAGTGTGTAATCTGTAGAATTTTATAGTAAAAGATTTCATATTACCTGCAAAAATACACACACAAAACAAGAACGAACATAATTCCCTGTTCAATTAAACTTCTTTTAACTCCAGAAGATTTTCAAAAATGCAACATTTTCCAGCATTACTTTCTCTGAAAAGTGCCTCAATTTACACTAATGTAAGAAATGAAGCTAAACTAAGTATAGCTTTGAAAGCATACCTCTGGGTGGCAAATCCATGTCACCTGACGTGAGTCCTATCAAATTTGGTCTTTGGGCATGTACTCTATGTCTATACATAGGTCTTGAAGTGTTTGTTATGCTTGGAGCTTCTGGATTATAGCCATCTGTGTCATACGTTTCTGGTAACAAATAAATTGTCTAATTAAAATAAATTGCAGTTACAAAAAAAACAAAGTTGCAAATATTATACTTCATCTAATTACAAAAGATAGTTACAATGGAACAGTCTGTTGTATAACAACTATAAAACTGCCATGCCATATTTTTGCTTAATGACAATGAAAACACTATTCCATAGTCAAGATTCACATTTTACATGCAAATTTTACTTCCGTCCTGAACTAAGTTGGAAAAAAATGTGTTAACTTATTGTCACAGTCTAAATGATACAAATTTATTCTCCCAAACTACAAAATTATAATCTCTAAAAAGTACAGTATAATATGAATCAATGTTATTCTATTTAGCAAACCTTGTGGGCAAAGCCTCAGTACTACACCTGCTGTAAAAAGAGAGGGTGGAGCAGGAGGCGGCTGGTGATGAATACCCGTTGTTACAACAGTAGGAACTGAGCTAGTTGCTGAATTTGGGGGAGCATCCATGCCAGCAGGCTGCAATGGTGGAAGAGGAGGGGGTGGTCCTGTCAAAAACAAAAGATAAGCAATGCATTCATATATTATCCACTAGACTTACATTACACTCAACTGACTGATAAGGAAATTAATCTGAAATGTTTTTAAGGCTATAAAAAAAAAAAAAAACACATGATGCTGTACCATTAATTCATACGAAACCATCCCCACTGGCGAATGGCTCAAAACTTCGCTTACAAAGAAAAATATTTGAACAGTTTAACATTTTTCCAAGTAATGTTTGTCTATAAGCCAAAATTTCATTGCTAACCCAGTATTTATCTTCACCAACAGAAGAGCTTTAATATTGTATAAAATACCCTCAAGGAAACATATTTTTAAAAGATAGTGTAACAAAAATATTCTATGATGACAATAATGAACTTGATCAATTTTAACTCAGGTGGAAAGTCAAAGGATTCTTTTTTAAAATTGAGCTTTCTTATTTATTTAAGCAAAAGGTAATGTGACACTTTCAAAGCCGAACAGCCAAGCCTGGCTTTCAAATTAATCATTGGTAAAAACGTATTTTGGAAAAAGTCACATACCTGGACTTCCCAGACAGATCTGGAAATACCACCTGAGGTAGAACTGATCACCCCAGCAAGACAGTTACTGCCTATGCTAGGTGAAATAAATTCAGTTCTTACTTAAAGATACTGCTAACTGGAAATGAAAAGTTTAAGAAACTTTCAGGCAGTATCAAATACCAATTATTCTTGAGTAATTTTACCAAGTGGCACATTTAATTTAATAAAAAAAAAGGAATAGTCACATTAAACTAACACACCAGACAGTTTTTAAACCACATCAGGGATCTGAACACTGAATTGCTATTAAAAATGAGAGTGAGGACCCAAGTCTTGAAGTAATTTTCAATGCTTGAGCCAAAGCACCTTCCAGTGAAAGGAGTAAACAAACTGGAGAATTTTCTTTGTTACTTTACAAGTTCAGGTTTCAAAATTAATCACAAATGACATTTTCAGGAGCAAATTTGATGTGGTCATGAATTCTCATTAATTTTAGTATTACAAATGAAATGCCAAGCATCTGTTGCTTCCAAGGGTTTCCCTTCTTCTCTAGCAGTAGCCATTTTCATACAACTTCTCCTAGTAAACCCAAGGAGTTTAATTTTGCTATACCATGCCATGCTTTTGTTTAAACACAATTAAAATATTATTTCATATTCAAGATACAGATTTTATATGCAAATTTTACAATTAACATTGCAACAATTACCATTTAAAAAAAAAAGATAATTTGGGGGGTAAGCTATGCCAACCTGACTTTGAGAACATAGTACAAATTTTTAAAAAATACAGTTAGCTTTCTTAAAACAGCTTTCTGTACTGCATACAACCCAAATAACATTAATTTTTTTCTATCCAAAAATGTTTTTTAATCTTAACTACCTGTTACAGGTGGAAGGCTAGGTGGCAAGGGGCCTGGTGGTGGTACTGGAGGTCTAAGGTTAACAGGAGGAGGACTCAGAATTGGTGGAGGGGGAGGAAGTCCAGGAGGAGGTGGTCCTTCGACAACAGGGGGTTGTGCTGGAAAAGGCAGAATGCCAGGAAGATTCACATCTTCTACCACTACTGGATCGCTTCCGTGATCAAAAGGGCACATGTCTCCTCTCATACAGAAACCCTTTTCTGAAATATCAAAACCAAAAAGAATTGTTGTTAGTATTCGAGAGCTGTATGTATTACGTGTTCCTCAGGAAAAGGTATAGAACACAGAAGTTGAAAAGTTATAGGAAAATAAAAATTCCGCAGAGGGTCAACTAGAAAATGGGAAAGTGTAGATAGGAAGGGCAAGTATGCTGGAACTAGCTAGCCACTAAAGAGAAAGATGAGCCTATAAATTCAAAATACACAAACAGCCATAAGAAAAGCAACTGCAAGAGACATATACAGAGTGATTTCAGTGACAGTCAGAAATGTACCAATACCAAAAAAAAAAAAAAAAAAAGCATGTGTCTTCATGATTTTTGTCCAGAATCCNAAAACAAATAAAACCAAACCAAACCCCCCCAAAACAGTAAGGATTTGAGGATAGCTATATCATAGTTTTCTAACACATTCCCAGCTTCTGGGTACAAAGCAAATGGAACTAACTGCTATATAAGGTGAACTTCTAAAGAAAGAAAGTTCCAGTGTCGTACCTGGAGATGTTACTTCAAAAGCATACTAGTCTGCACATCCTGTTCCTTTCCAAAAATCTTATAGAGCTAGGAGACTATGACACAACATTCTGCAGCTCAGCTTTCATTAGAAGAAAGCTTCAAAACAACTACACTTTCACAACTATACTTGACATTCCTGCGACTCATACCTGCAAAACTATTCCTTATTAGTACAATTCTGCCAACACCTGAGACTTTAGCCACCTATTTTCTTTTTCAATATCATGTTATTATTCTAATCAGAGTCCTGAACATAAACTGGCCTAGATCTTAGACTGGTTGTGGTATACAGCAGAGGAATGCCTCAGGAAAAAAAAATTAGGGGGAAACTAAATTCTGTTGATTTAGCAGGTTGACTGGCTAGACTAAGTTAAGTCAGTGCAAACAGAAACAGCCTCTTTCACTGATTTCAGCATAAGATGTGCAAAATGACAGCATAAGATACAGATAAGCATAAAAAAGCACTCAATTTTAAGAAATACCTATTCTGAAAGAATGGGTTAACACAAGTCTGAGAAGTTGCAGCTCTAGACGCTTCTAATTAAAAAATAATCTTTCTTAGATAGGACAGAATAAAAGCAAAAAATGAGGAGATCAGTATGGTCAAAACAATCAAATATAATACTTGGCTTGAACAAGACATAAGACAAGAAACTTGGGAAAAAGTCCACTAGTATTTATATAAAGCAAATATACTATTTTTATCAATATAAGTCTAAAAACTAAAAAAAAACTATACAAACACTAATAAAGATATCTAAAATGCAAGCAATTAAAAAGTGAGGTAAATTTGTGTTCAATAATTGTATTAAAATTTAATAATAAAATAAAAAATAAAAATAAAAAAATTAAAATTAATGTTCCATGTATTAAAATAATATTAAAAACACAGTATTAGGGAAGAACAGGAAAAGAAAGAATGACCTTACTCTTTTCAGAAAGGGGTCTATCATTGCCACAGGAAGCAATTAAAATAAAATACAGACTTACCATCATAATCTCTACAGCGTTTCTTTGGCAGCGGAGGTCTTCCATAGGAGTTGTGGTCCAGCTGCTCTTCATGGAACTCTGACCAGCTTTCAGTAGTGTTATTTCCATGATGAGCAGGAGCAATAACAGTAATAGTGCTGCTCAGTGTAGGGACAGGATAGTGGCCAGATGAAATATTTGTTACAGAAGAAACTGGAGTATAATTGTTCTCTAATGGATCTGTTCTATCCATATCATATTTTGGCTTTCCCAGATCCCTTTCTGAAAAGAAAAAAAAAAAAGGTTATATTGGACAATTCCGTCTGCACATTTTCACCAGAAACAGACACTAACCTGTTTAAATATCTTTATTCCAAATCAATTCATTTCAAAATATAAAAATAATTGCAATGCTCTACAGGTTGCCCAGAGTGCCTGCTGAACCTCAACGCTTGGAGCTGTTTATAACTTGTCTGGACAGGGTCCTGAGCAACCTGTTCCATTTTGTCTGCTTTGAGAAGGGGTGTTGGACTAGATGTCCTTCAGAGGTCTCTTCCAACCTCAACTACACCATGATTCTGCATTCCAAAGGTTTAATCAGAAAAAATGATAATCTTAAAATTACACAGTCAACCACTGGGGTATTTTAGCAACAGCTATACCCGTAATACAGCAGAAACCCTATTTAACTTCAAGCAGAGTAGATCTTCCGTAGTGATCCATATATTCTAAGAACTTCAATGTAAAGTTATCCTGAATAAAGGGAAACAACAGCCAAGAAAAAAGGTAACCACCACTTGAAAACACTCTAAAAGTTACATATCTTTAAGGTTTCAAGACACTGCTATTGTTGTATCTTTATATTGTTAATCTTCATTTTATCTGCATCCAATTGCACATATGTAATCAAACAAAAGCTTTGCCATGACTGGAGAAATAATAACACTTGATAAATGAGGAAATGCTCCTGGCCATAGCAGTAGCATGATTTTTTTATTCTGAATACTATTCTCTTAATTTTCTAACATTACCATCAAACAGTAAGCATCCATATTAAGACAGAAAAGTTCCGTCATGAGATAAATAGGTAGACACAAACAACACCACATTAAAGAAACATTAATATAAATGTCTTAAAAATGGCAGACAACTATGGCTAAAACAGGCTTTTCCTTATGTCCTTAGAAAAAGGAACACATTTTTTACTCTAAGATACTACCTGTAAGATACTATCATTGTAGTAGATGTAAAATATTCTTTAAATTAAGATTTAATCACATTGCAATCTTTTAATTAAACTGCTGCATGCTACTGAACTTAATCGTTGATAAGTTGTTTGGAAAACATCTGCTTGCTTTTCAGGAACTCTGCTCTCTCACTTCTAAGGCCAAGTTGGCAAGGCCCACTATGAAATTACTATAGTAATTTCATCCCCTCCCCAAGACACCAAAACAAGGAGGGGACAACACAAAAAGAACAGAGCTGTACTATACTGTCAGACAAACAATTTACTGCCAAAGGGGTAATTTCTGACAGTCCTACCTCTGTAGATAGATATTAATTTCTGTATATTCCCAAATCAGATTCTGAGTTTCCTATAACTTAATGAAATGCAATTAACTCAGACTTTTCTGCCTCTTTTACAACATTGTTTAGAAGAGGCCAACACGGTCAAACAGAAGAATGGTGAGAAAGAGTAGAAAACAAGAACTGAAAACATAATCACATAAGCCTCATTTCCACAGAAAAACAAGCTAAAGTTGAACAAAGTAACACCACCACTAATGGAAATTTTGGTACATCTTGAACATAGTGTTTAAGTCTAGTGTCTAAATTTTGTAAGCAACATTCACCGTATTTTAGAGACCAACTGTTGGTACCTCTGCTTCGTGTTCTGCTCCGGCTTCTGCTGCGGTCTCGATCCCTGTCCCGCAATCTCTCTTTGCTCCAACTTCTACTTCGACTCCTGCTGTAGCTCCGACTTCTCCCTCTTCTTCTGTTATACCGATCCCTATAGGAATCTCTTCTGGGAGGATTTCGGTCATAATCTCTCTTCCGAGAACGCTCATCTTTTTTCCTTTCATCGCGGCTTCTAAACAAGTAATTTTGCTGGTTGTTACTCACAAGAATTAAAAATCTCAAAAAATGTCAATGGTAAATAAGATAAAAGATACAAAATAAATTTAACTTTGGGCCTTCCTTTCTTCTCAAAAGACTATGAAAATACTTTTGTTTGGTTTATGCATTTTACTTTTATCATCCAGAAATTTTTTAAAAGGTAAAATACTGTTTCTGCCCCAAAATACACCTTCCGCAAGTTGGAAATATCAAAAAGTTAACAGTTACTGAAGAAAAGGCTTCTAAATTAAAATTACCACTATTCAATCTCAATAGGGAACAGAGAAAGTGTTGTAATATAAACTACAAATCTAACATAAAAAAACCCAAAACGTAAAAGTCAAATGTAGTAATTGTATACAACTTAGAGACGGTTTACACAGTCACTTATATACTCACAATTTAATAATATTTGCATAAAAGCAACAAAGGTCTTATTTTTAGACGTAATAGGTGACTATATGGAAAGGAAATATTTGATTTAGTAACACTATAAAAATCCAAATCTATCTGATTACTGATACAATACGAGACGTTAAGCAAAATCTATTACCTGGTATCTCTGTAGCGAGAACTTGACTGAGGAGGGCTGTGATTTAGTCTTCTAGAAAACTTTTTCTCTCGTTCTTCCTCTTTTACTATCTGAATTTTAAGTATATACATAAGATCAAAACATGAGTACACTATACTTCCACACAACCAAATAAAAACAAAAATCTCAAATGCTGAACAAAGTCAGTAGTAACAACTGAACTGAAACAAGATTTTTACTTCTAATGCAATGAGGGAATCCTTGTAATGTATTAAATTTATAATTTCTGAGAATATTCAGAGTGCTGGTTAAGAGGAAATAAAGTAGCATAAGAAACCCTTATTAATGCTGCACATCTGCTTTTGATACAGGTGGACAAATCCATATTGAAGTGAATCAGTAGATGTGGGTGGACATGAATGTTCAACGATTGGCACAGTAAGGTCTTGCCCTCATCAGCAGGTTAGCTGGTTAAACACTGGTACATGGCAACCATGGTTGACATGGTTAAACACTCATACAACCACACCTAGGCTGCTGTTGAAAAGAGCCAAACCTACTCTTCCTCTCTGGCTCATAGAACCACTAGAATCACTAGTATCAGAATAAGGATGTGACCAAGATCAAGCAGCTGGAGGAATGGCGACAGCCACTTGGAATGGCAAATATGAAGAGCAGCATAATTAGAGCAGTCTCCTGAGCAAAGAACTAATGCAGGTTGTACCGTACTTCCTACAATTATCCGAAACTTTATTTGCATTTGCCTAGTCAGAACCATTCTGGTTTACCTATAAAGCGATGTTATAAAAAACTGTGCAGCAGTACTCAACATACTAGGCACAAACCTTCTGACATTTTAATGCTGTAGTGCAAGTTTTGGGACTACTATTAATAAACAAATAAACATGATGAAGTTGAACCACATAAGCAAACTGCAGGAATGAGGAAAAAAGGCATACACTTAAAGTCAATGCTTACCTCTTCTTTTTTTGTCTCTTTTTCCTGGTGCTGAAAAAACTCTACTTTTAAGCTTCCTGACGATGGTTGTTCTGGCGGAGGTAGATAGCTTTTTGTATTCACAGCATCGAACAGTTTTTCCACAAATATCTGTGTTTCTAAATGTAAAGTATAAAAATAAACATCCAATATTCAAAACTTCAGTTAATACTTGCTTTCTTTTAGAAAAAAAGTTCACCAAAAAGTTAAAATACTGAATAGTACTCTTTTTTTTTAATACTCCGCTTTTATACTTTGTATTTTAGAAGGACCTTTACAGAGTCAAGAAACATGTCAATAATGACAATGTTTCATAAAGCTTTTAAATCCCTGAATTTTTAATGTCTTTTAATCAACTCTCTGGAATAATGTTTTTGGAATATATACAGAGCTTCAGTGCTTCTAATTCAGGTAATAATTCTTAACAACCTCAATTTTCTTCCAGCAATACCAATCGACAGAAAACATACACTTAATAAAAGATACACATATTGTGCTATATACTCGTTTAAAAAAAATTACATCCTTCATGCAAATTGTATTACATAATTGCAAGTAATAAAGCTTTTAAAGAGAGAAACACAGGATTCTACATTAAAAGACTGTTTGCATTAAACAAGACAAACTCTTCACTCAAATGTAATAGCTATGATAAAGACCATACCTTTTTGAAGAAATACATCCAACTGATCAACACACAACGCCTTCAGTTCCTTTTCACTTTTATCCTTCTTTACCAAAGCCAGAACATATTTAGCTAGAGCAGATGGATCTGCATCACATCTGCAAATAGAGAACACATAACACAAAGAAGCTATTAAATTATCGAAGCGAATGTCTGTAACTGGTATGACCAATCAAGGACCAAAACCTTTCCTAGCAAAGTAACTGAAAAACACCCATGGGTATTTTCTAAGACTGAGTCCAGATATGAAAGATCACTAAGTATCACATTTTTTTCCAGAGAAGCGATTCCCTAGAAGTGAGATTTCCAAACAATATTCCACAGAGCACTTCAGAGCAAACCAGAAAGAACTATTTAGAGTGAAACATCTTCAACTGCCTAATAGTCCTAAAAATAATAAAAACTACAACAAATACCTCCATAATCTCTCAATAATTAAATCAGTGAATCTGTAATACTGAGTGACTGTTAACGGAGAAAAAGTCCGTCTATCTAATTATAAATTAATGCAGTGATATAGCAGAAGCGACTGACACTATAAAAACACAGGGAAGATTCAACACATGCACACTGGTCATGTGATACAGACAGCTAGCTTGTTTGGGTGATGATAAAAGTTAATACTGATGTTTTAAAAAAGTACAAGAAGAAAGAAAATTGCATTGATGCATTGTCCTTCACGACATCATGCTACCTAATTCCTCTCCCCAGAGAAGCTATGTTGTGTGCACCGCACACAACATCCTCCACACAACCGTATGCACTAAGCAAGGGAAGCAGATCTGTCAGCATACATCCTTAGAAGAGATTCTGGATACCCTGGGCCCAGCACGGAGTGCTCTGAAGTTAAAGGGTCAAAGCTGCAAACATAACTCAGCATCCTCCAGAAAGCAGGCAGCAACAGGATTTCATGCTGTAAAAGCAACTTGAGCTGCTAGGGGACATAGCCCAATTTTCTTTATTAGTCTGCATTATTCATAGATGCAGGAGATGGGAGTTCACAATCAGCCTGAACTCCAGAAGAACAGCACACACTAAACCAACAAAATGCAACTGCGTACTGTTCATCAAAGAAGAGGCTGCACGCTGACTGGAAATTCTTCAGGAACTTTTTTCTTCCAACTATCGCATCTGGTTTACCCCGTTCAGATTTAATAATTCTTTATCCAGAAGGAAAACGCTGTCGGAGCACCAAGTCATCTTGCCAACAGGCGCATCACCTTGGACACAGGGAACAGCAGGACCGCGCGTCTACCGCGGTTACGCCGCTAGTGCCCGAGCACACCATCCAACCAGACTATCTGGAAGCCCGTGCCGAACGGACTGGTCATGCAATTAGGTTGCAGTGAGGGCTGTCGTCCAGCAGAGCCCCCGTGAGGCCTAAATTCCAGCATTTCTCAACTTCCGAATGGTTAAATTTGCAAAATGGTTATCCTACTGTTCCTTAATCCAACTTCGGTGTCACTACAGGAGATCTGCGTTCCTCTCCAAGTTTAAAGCTGAAGCACGCCTCAGAAAATTACTCTGCTATTTTCATATTATCTATCAACAACCATGACAGGAAAACAAATATGGGGTGGAAGGGACAATTTTCACATGATAATCCTTAAATTTTTTCTTCTCCTCTCTATCCTTCACAAAAATCAGATAAAACACTACAAGCTGAAATTTTTTATTTCACTTTCCACAAATTTGGTTTTCATATGCTAATACCAGGTCAGATGTCAGTTAAAAACCTGCTCACACGCATGCACCCAAAATTATTTAGCGAGGAAAAAAAAGTTAGTTTAGAAAGTAAAAACCCACTGATGCCTGATGTTAGCTACTGCAGTTTATTTTACCTGATTCTCCAGCTGCTATAGTCATGCAACAGCCTCATATTCAGTTTAAAATAATTTGTTCTTTATACGCAGGGCAGAAAATATAAAACCTTGTCTGACACACACACGGCAGTTTAAAAATAACAATTAGTGCTCCCCCCCATCCTCCAAGGATATTGTCTGCCCAGCAATGATCTCAGAATTTCCTTCTATCCACTCAACTCCGAGATACTCTCAAGAAAACATCCTCAATAAAAACGTACACAAATGTACTTTTCATTTCCAAAAGACAGAATCACTTTCTCTTGTAGCATTGTCTGAGCATTTACCATTCAATATGCGGTATTACTACATAGGAATGATGCAAACCAAATGTACTGCACTCTATTATTACTCTTCAATATGTAAGTGTAGAAATTCCCCTGTACATAACATGAAGAACTTACAAGCTTTCAAGTTAAAACTACATATTTGGGTTATTCAACATTTTTTTAAGAAATACTAACAGACTAATTACTTCAAATTGAGGCCCATTACGCAATAATGAATATAATGTGTTGTACAGTTGAGTGAGATGGAGAAAACATTTCTGTAAACAGTATGATTTTGTGGGTTTTTTTTCCACTTTTTAAAATTAATCTGCAAATGATCTTTATGCTGAGAAGTTGACTTCCTTCTTGATGTACTAACTTGAAACAGAAGGCACCTCTTCTATGGCTGTTGTTCAAAGCTTAAAAAAAAAAAAACAAAAAACAAAATCCTGATCGGTTTTCTCCACATTATTATGAAGACTATGCTTGTTTCCGTAACTAGCATTTTAGATAGCTTTAATGAGGTTATAGTATGATCTTTCACTGGTTTTCAGAGTCTTGTAAATTGTTCTTAAGATCATGGAAAAATTAAATTGCTAGCAACATGAAGTGGCAGAAGAAGGAAATAAGAAGTTTCATCACGTTACAAAAGCTGTTTAACTTTACAGAACTGTGAATACAGGAGGGCGGTCTGACAATTTCTGTTCTTTACAGCTATTAGAGTTCAGGATATTACCTTTCATGTTTTTTGTCTGGGGGAAGGTTGCTTTTTTTAAAGAGCAATTCCTTTCTACTTTTTCACTCCAACAGAATTCTGAAATATTGCGTATAAATTCTCCACCCTCCAGTTCCATCAAAATCTGCTGGGTTTGATTCCAGGGGACTTGCTGGTACGCAAGTTCTTACATTCTCTGGTTTAACACTATTTTCTTACAGAATAGGAGCCTTTGCGTGAGAATAACATGCAATATACTTGCAATATCTTTGCTGCACATGCGTGGATGTTTCATGTATTTTGAGCTAACTTTATCAGCTTTTGTAAGCCTCTGGCTTGTATTTTATGCTCTTATAGTTGACAATGTTTTATTAGTGATGTCACTTTAAAGAAAACAGGAAAGACGGCCATGCTGAGACAGCAGCAAAACATACTACGTAGCACAAGGATTTATTTGTGCTACCTATATCTGTACTACAGATATACGTTTTTTTAAACAAGCAAGCAAAATTCACACTGTATATAGCACATCATCTTCTTTCAGATTAAAAAGATTTTTTTCTTTTCTTCCTTTTTTTTTTTTAAACAAGCAAGCAAAAAGCAGTTGGCATAAGAAATCTGAACCAATTTTCACTGCAGCAAGTACATGCCAATGCCTGCTACAATTAAACACCACAAGCACATTTTCTTACACCCACTTGCTAGATATGTGATCTTAACTAGAAATGCTGAATGTTTTTACTTCTAGTAATGCTTTTTTGCAGGGTCTGTACTATATTAGCCAAATATGCTGTGTCTACTGCTCTACGTTAGACAAGGGAGATCGCTCTGGAAATCCTGCTTTAATAAAAACTATTTAACATACAGGCACAGACAGAAAAATACTCCTGCTAGAGCTCTACACATTCTGCATGGAATGATCTGGATACCTCCAACTGCTAAGCACTGGAGAAAAGCTTCAAACAGGAAAGTAATGGCCAATCAAATACCTTGCCCAATTTCAGGAGCAAGAGTTCGTAACTACAACAAAACTCAAGGAAAAGTTCAAAATCCATTGTTCCCAATCTCATCTGTTTTTGCAGAGATTATTTCAAATCACCATTTCAAATGAAGAAAAAGAAGAGGAAAACTAAAGATGTAAAAGCAACTTTAAGCCATAAAAAGATGTAAGTAATGAACGTTTGAGATGTCGAAATAACTTGGTTGAAGAGGACTCATTTTTCTGCTGTCTTTTTTCCCACCCTTCCAATTTATTTTTTAATTTAAAATTAAACAATAAAAATTAAATTGTAATACTTTGCAATTCTTTAAGCACCATTCAACCTATCAGCTTCCAATATTCAAATTTATGTATCTTAAAATATAAAATACTAAATATGTTCTGGGAACCCACTTAAATTTTCATAAACACATTCAATTACAAGCATCAAATCAATCTAAAAATTCAGTGGGTGTGGAACACATACGAAAGTTGTTTGCAAAGAAATGTTACTGGTGTAGCTGTAGACACAAAACCTCTAACAACAAAACTTATACTGACTTGAAAAGACTTTGGCAAAATAGCTAAAAGTAATTCAACAAGGCAGATAAGCTAAACCAGCAAAATACCTTTGTACATAAATATTGCGTAAGAACCATTTTATAAGACGTCGAACAGAAACATACAGTAAATATCTTCCAAGTCTTAAGAGAGAACAAACACAAACTTTGACTACAGTATGCTAAGGACATAGTTTACCAGGTTAGTACCTATGAATGCGTTTAAGGATCAGTAGAAAAAAATACAAATAAACTGAAGGATACAACATGCTGTTTGAGTATTTTAAATGTAAAAGGTATCAAAAAGGAAGGCAGATCCAAAAGTCTCCCTTGGGTTAAATATCCAACTATCAATAGAGAGCTTTGGGTATGTCTCCCCAACAGTGCCCTGAACCAAGAGAGATATTCCAAATATTGCATGTAAGGCCACTAGGACTCCTGTTGCAATACTCACATCAACTGAAGGGAAGAAAAGGAAAAAAACAAAAACAAAAAAACAAAAGAACCCACACTGATAAATTCTTGAAACAAGAGCAGGAAGAATTGCAAGGAATCAAAAAGTGGTAAGCAGAGTCAAGAACAACAGAACGACAGTTGTGAGGATGATGAGAGCATATATGAAAAATTCACATATTTAAATAGCTTATTAACATTTCCTCTCCTACTCCAGTCTGACCTCCCCATATGTCTTCCAACACAACAAAGCACAGAGAAAGTATAGATGCATAATTCTTGGTATCTTATGTATATATGAAGTCAAAGCCTTTTAAAATAGTAATTAGCTCGAGGAAAGGTCTGAAATATCTAAAATCGGATATTTTCCTCTCAGAAAAAACACACATCTGCAGCGCTATGGAGTTCTTCATGTTGCAACTCACCATTTAAGTCAGTTCTCAATAAATGAAGTAGCCACTTTGAACTGAAGCTTTAAAAGGTGTAATCATTTCTGGTCTAATTGTTTTTTCTTAGAAGTAATACATACAAAATTTGGTGCGGACCTGGTACTACAGTGACGCAGTAAATGCTTTCGAAATCAGTTTAGTAAGAGAATAATCCTTTACTTAAAAATTTCACTGGCATGGCAAAACAAACTGCTGTTTACATTTCACAGTCAATGGACAACAAATCAATCATTACATAGAAAATGAATTTTTGGCAACTTCTTTTCACACCTTTTCTATGAAGAGAAATCTAGTATTTCAGAGTCTACCCTCTAGTGACAATGTTTGGTCCTTCCATGGAAACTCCCAAAGGGAAACATACCTAAGCAGTGTTTAACTCTAGTGTACTTAACCATTTTATGGTGTGGGGAAAGCAAAAAACAAACAAACAAAAGCCATGCTGAAGCTGTTCAATTGTAATCTGACAGTTTTCACAAAATGAACACTGTTACTCACTTGGAGGAAAAAAAATGATCGGGGAAGGAGAGGAACAAGGACAGAACAGAAACTTCCATCAAGTTTTGATTACTTCCTGTAACCAAAACACCACTTGGCCATTTCAAACCTATTTCCTTGCTTTAGTTCAATTTAACACCAACAACCTCACCACCTGTAAAGTTCACTTAGGAGACAGCCAGTGCACACAACTTTTTTTAAAGAGGTAAAAGAAGCTACATGAGCTGTTTGTTTGCTCATTTTTAAATGAATGTAGCTTTAAGTGAATGTACAAAAATGAATGTAAGAAAAGGTCCTGCAAGTCCTGAAACTAGTTTCTTGACAAATTTAAACTACCACAATAAATTGAAACCACAAAAGCATGTCTGAAATCCTCCAGGCAGTAAATGGTCTTTCTGTAAAGGAAATAACATGCATGTACACGTTGTTTGTCTTGCTTTGATCCTCCAAATTCACAACCTAAACTTCATAATCTGGTTCTCTTGCCTAAAGATTAATATTTATACTTCTCTGCGATACTGTTCAGTCCTTGACATTAAACAAGGTAGACATGGTTATGTTTGAGGGCTGAGAGACGTGCTTTGTATTTGCAGGGCTGAGTGTTTGCAGAAAAAAAAGTACGCTGCTTACTGGGCAAAGCAGCTAATCTAACGTGGGCAGCTGTACTATTTGCTTGTGTTGCCACCACTTCGATTCTACATTCAGAGATCTGTAAAAAGCCACGGTGCTCAAAAATTAAAATGAATGGCAGACTCATCCAGCAAGATCTGATTTTTACCTTGAGACATTACTGTAGATGGGAAGGACTACTCTTACAACGCTAACTTTCAGTAACTCTTTAAAAGTATAGAAATCTATTGAGGAATACCACAGCCTCCGATGCTCTTATACAAGTTACTGATGTCATTACAGTAGTTCTAAGTTATGATATCCTAATCTTACAGCTTCATGCAGCTGCAACCAGTAACCAACAGTCTGAAATGCCACCTCTGAATTCAAAACAGCTCTCGAGAGGCAGAACAGCCGCTAGCTTGCTGCTTGTCCAACACGTGTTCAACGCAGAAAGCAAAAACCATTGTCATACCAAGTGCTACAACAAAGTGGTGTATTTGTGCTTCATTTCCATCAGTTACAAATATTTCAATGTAAAGTGTTAATAGAGTCGAGTTAAGTGAAGATAAGCATACATTACTTTTGAACTTAGGAAGTTTCTTGGGAAATTAAAGTGAAACTGGTGGGCTGCCAAGTATTAGGATAGTCAGCAACATGTACACGGAAGGGAATGCTGAGGTTTTTCATTTTAACTTCTCTCTGTATCTTGGGTTATCACTGTATGCCTTACACCACTGTTAAACCTCCTTTATTCACCACTTTTCTTAAGTCAGTGGGTGAAGACAACTAGCCAGTAACCTTTCAATAATTCAGCAAAGACTCAAACACATGAAAAATATGAAGATTTAACAAAGAAAAGCTGAAAAACATGGCAAACAAATAAAACAGCAAGGGCATAGCTGAGCATCAGTGCATCCTGTTTCCCATAAAATATTCCAATGACAAATATACTCAAAATATTCTTAAAACAATTTGGATTTTACTCCCTCTGTCACAAGTGGTTACAATGCCACAATCATTTACAGAATTAAGTGATGCAAAAAAAAAAGCCCTTTCAATTTTAATGAGGTATGCCTAAATACCACATAAACATTGTTTTAGTTTTTTTTTTTTCTCCACCTTCCTTCTAAGTCTGACTTAGTAACTAAACAAAATTCTCAGAAATGTAGATATAACAAAGAGGAAAAAAAACAGATATGGGAACCTTAATCAACTTGTAAGTAAAACTCAGTGGGCCAGCATAAGATTTTAATTAAATTTATTTTACACAAAGTAATTAAAAATGAAAATTTTTCACTGTAAAGAATTAGGGCAAGGGGGAGAACATTACAGTGTCTTATAAGGCAAAATGTTGAGTGCAGCATTTGAACAAATAGTTTTTTTCACAGGCAGAGACTCAAACAAATGAAAGGAAAAAAATGAAAAAGACCTGCCTACTTGGAACTTTGCCAAGCCAGATCCTGACATTCTAGCAAACATATATACGCAGTTTATATAGGATCTGGAATGGACTTGCAGAAGAGAAATCCATCACAATAGATACGGCTCAGTGAAGACTTTGTTAGTACGGAAATTAGAGGTGACAGGCATGAGCTTATATTCCCAGTTTAACGTTACTTTCACACACGTTATAGGAGCCATGCCACGGTCACGAAAAAGTTATATAACAAAAGAAAGTAAGCACACGGCAGCCTGCAAGCAACTGCTGACAGCAAGCGACTGTTGTCAAGTATCTTCTTTACAGAGCTGGCTCCAGTTAAACACACGGGATAGCTCTAGACAAACACAGAGCAGCCACAGCACAAAAAAAGTACTCCTGCTACTTTGTTTACACTGGTACTACCTTCACATACATGTATCTGTAATAGTTGTGTGCATATTTTGTAATTCTCTTTGAACCAAAGTCGGCTTTTCAGGGTCATTTCCAAAACCACAAAAGAAGCCTCTACTTTGGAGAACTGTACAAGGTTACTAGAGAACTACCACCCCTGGAGCAGAGCTGGAGAGTATAAATGCTCCGGCACAGTAGCACTTGCAGTTTCTGCCTCACTGCAACACAAGCAAAGTCTGACAGGAGTGTTTGTATGGAGGATCACCAAGGCTTTGACAAAGGCATTACAGAAGTCCAGAAAGTTTTTTTTTAAGAGAGAGAGAGAGAGAGAGAGAAACAAAAAACCGAAACCAAACAAAAACATGAAATTAAATCCTGTGTCATCCCCCTCTTTCCAACATTCTCGTCTATAAACAGTATTCCTCCAAGGCACCATGTGAAAGTTAAGCCAACAACTGAAAAAGGTCCAGTCTCTACAAACACACGTAACACCTGTTTCATCATACTTAAAAGTCAGCATTCCTGCTACTGCTTTACAATACTTTAAAGATAAAACTTTCTGACGAAAGAAAACAACCTTTACGGATATTCTAGTTCTGAAACATACATTTCAGAAACATACATGTTACAGCCTTTGGAACAAGTTATATATCCTGATCGAAAATTGCTAGATACTTTGAAATGGCCAACTTGGAAAATAGGAACTAATTACCTAGTCTAGCTACCTGCCACACAAATATAAACCTATACAGATGTGTCTATAACATTTATTTTTCTCCTGAAGAACATTTCTCCCCTTAGAACTACCAGGACAACACCTCCATAATGATCCAATATGGTGATACATTCCTTAGTCTAGTTAGGAAATTCAGCTGCCTATCTTGCAGCTAAAGGTTTCTGAAAGAGCCACGAGATGAAAACACTTGACATTTTTTGTTTCAATAAAAAACAAGTTAAGTTTTTTTCAAACTATGGTAACACCACCAGGTGGCCAGCACTTAGGGCCTCAGTGGACTACTATTGCACTAACACTTCTAAAGAAGTAACTGCATACTAAAATTTTCATACGGCCAGAAGCTGTAGGTGTGCATTTCGGATACCTGAGATAAGAAGCATCTGTAAGAGTATTTGATTGGTAGGAAATGACAATACCTCTCCACTAAATCCAGCGTTTAATGGGATAATGCAGTTACATACGACACCGCACAGAACTGAATGACAGTTAAATTTAAAAGCCTGCTGGCTTTTTTCCTCCCAGAACTAAAAATTCAGAGAACACAACATCCTCCAGGTCAGCAATTCCCTACCCCACAACATATTTTCCAGCAGGAGAACCACACTTGAACTGCTCACACATTACATTTAATTTAACAGAAACATGTTGGTGCCTTTAGCAATTAAAAGCAGAAAATCGTACTGATCTCAAAACCTGAAAATCCCAATTTCACTTTTTAACTGCTGACTATCACTAGCAGAGAGCAGTTCAGTATTCAGACAAACAGAGGAACATCAAACAACCTAGGTTTGTTACCAGAAAAAGAAATTACAACTATACGTCACTGCTGAATAGAGCCTGGGGAGAGGACTGAAGAACTGTACTGACCTCTAGCTGAATAGTATCTGACCAACTTTTGTTACTTTTTAGATTATGAATAGGAAACTTATAAACCAGTAAAGTCAAACTTCAGCTCCTGATGTGTAATACTCGAGAGCAGAAAAGCAGTATAAATGCCTTTAGATATAGACTTGCAAAATCAAAATAACCTAATACATTTACTCAATAAAGAAAGGGAATTTGAAGTCAACTGAAGCCCTACTGCAGATGTCCCCAGTGGACATCCAGTTTCAGATTTCACAGAATTTGACAATAATCCTCATGAATTGTTTGAAGCTAACATATCAATCCCCAGCAGCTTTCTAACTGAGAATTAAGTGTGTGTGATTTACCATTTCAAACTACTAACACCTATTTTGGAAACTACAAGACTTTCCGAAGTTAAATATTACCTATTACAAACCTCTTGAACAGCATGCTCTAAATACTGATATCAAAGTGCCAATTACCATTAACAGAATATTCATGCAAGAAAGAATTAAGACACTAATAGGGAACATTCTGCATCTGAACACTATTGATGGTAATAGATCAGCTGGATCTATTACCACAGAACGGAGTGCTTTGTTATTTTAGTAACACCTGATAGTTGCACAAGAGGAAGATTAGTTCACCTTCTTTACATGAAAAAGATGCATTTTTTTGCAAATAAAATTAAAAGAAAAAATCCTACCACAGTCTTAAGGGTCAAACCTTTTGTATAAACGCACTCAGAGAAATTTGTTGCAGGCCTAATTCAAAGTCCACTGGAATTAAGCTCAAGAGTCCTCTATTTCAGTGCTGTTTGGATTAGGTCTTATGGAAAAAAAGAACAACCTTCCCGCAAAAAACACAAGCAAAGCTCTCCTGAAAGTGCTCCAGCATTTTAGGTCCTGAGCCTTATTCAAGTTATTTCAACATGAACCATACTAATTGTATGTTTACATACATACACTTAACTAACATCTATGGAAGCCATAAAGCAGATCCCCCCCCCCCCCCCATACAATACCTAACAGAGCAAAGCCCATGGTGGCCAAACATCTCAGAAGAAAAGTTAACACCAGAATTAACCTATAGGCTCTAGTACTATTGACTCAAAACAAGCTCCAGCAACTTAATACAGACATGTTAGAATGGTGTTTTGTAATAATAAGTCAAGAGCATGCCTTGATCTAAATTGTCTATAGACACCATACTTCCAGAAAACGAAACCTTTAAAACCAAGTTCATATATTGGTGCTACTAAAATATCATCCAGAGAAGAAAGATACGTACTACAAAGACTATTTGCTGAAGAGTCCTAATTACTCACATGGTGTTATGCTTAGAGGCCAAGCAGGTATCCACGAATAGGCAAATTATTCTCTAGGGCTCCTACTCCCAAGAGCTCCAGCTCTATCTATGATGCAATGGGGAGGGAACCACCAGAGTGTCAAATATTCAAAACGACTCCGAACGATGGACGAAAAACGTTACCGGACAGACCCCCGAAGGCGAAATGCCTGCGCTGCCAGACGTCCTAGAGAAGGTCGCTGCGCTGGGGGGCAGACCGCAGCCGCTCACCTGGCCTCTCCGGGGGTGCGCTGCGCGGGCTGCACACGCACACACACTGCCTCCCGCTTACTCCAGGCTACAAAGGGAGAGCGCACGGGCGCTGGCGATGAGCGCGGTCGCTAGGGGGAGAAGCTGCATCCTGAAGAAAAAGACGGTCCTACCTCCCCGCCGAGGACCGTGCCGGGAGAAGCGGGGGAACGGCGCAGCCCCGCGGCGCCCCTACGGAGGGGGGCGCGGGCAAGAAGGGCGCCAGGAGGGCACCTCCCGGGGGGCCCTCCCGAGACCCTCCCGCAGAGCGCTTCCACCCCCTGGGGAGCCCCGGCTTTTCCAAGGGAGGGTTTATTTTGGAGAGGGTGGGTCGCGGCTACTCACATGGGCTCCAAGGTTTTGCTGAGCCAGGATTTCAGCGCCTCGAAGTTTTCTATGATCATTTTAACCACCATCCAGAGCGGCCCGGGCCCCCCGCCTTCCCGGCAGCAGCACCACCAACAACGGCGGCGGGGTCCGTGCCGTCCCACCGGCCGGGACCCCGGCT